>JAVKLF010000038.1:8237257-8253449 GCA_034783495.1 Millerichthys robustus
ACACACACACACACACACACACACACACACACACACACACACACACACACACACACACACACACACAAACCAAATATTCTGACTTGATTTTAATCACTGTACCACATTCAACCGTTGTCCTGACTGACAAAACACCCTTCTGTATCTTTCTGTTTCTTTTTTGTGATTCACTTTGAAAAAAATGTGGGACACATGAAGATCAGTTGTTTTATTTATTGATATAAAATAAAACAATCTTTTTTTTTGTCTGTATCAGTATGTGTAAAAGTGTTTTTGCTTGAAAATGTCGGAGTCAAAACCTTGAAGACTGGGTTCATAAAAAAAAAGAAAAAAAAATACACAAAAGGAGCTTTCATTATTTATTTTCATTATTTTAAAATAAAAAGTCAAAGAAAAGCAAAACAAGAAAAAAAGAAACTAATGCTAAAAGCCCACAGAACGAACATAAAAAAGCCTTCGTTCTGACTCTCAGTCTTGCAGCCTGTGTGATCAATATAAATAGCAGCAAATGGGCTGTTATAAATTTGTCAAGACTTCTAAATGATCCCCAGAGACAAAAGTGAAACATTAAAGCACATCAAGTGCAGAACTGCAGCCAAGCCAAATACAAATATTCTTTTAGGGTGTACTTGTGTAAAATAACTCTTTTTATCACTGCATTCAGACTCAAACTTACAGCATATGTTTGATTGGCTGAGCAATCAGAAACAACATTACTGACTTGTGTGTAAGTAAAAAAAAATAGAAAGCATTACAAAATATGCCTTTAGAAAGCATTTTCTTTAAGCAAAAGGCACCTAGGCAAGTAAATATGTATTTTTAGGCAAACACACACACACACACACACACACACACACACACACACACACACACACACACACACACACACACAGCACTGGTTAGCGCTGACCTAAGGAAATACATTTCCTTCAATAATGCAAACAAACATCTTTATTGCTTTGTTTGGTGGATGGCATGATTTATGAGAAAAACTTTCGTTCAGCAGTATTTCAGTCGTCGTATGCCAGGGGACAGTGAAAGGGCTGACTATAAGAGAGAGCAGAAGGAGACAATGTGGCCAAGTGCCTAAAACGTGCTGCACATTGTGCTCCTCGTGGTCAGAAGTGGCAAATTCAACAGAAAAACGAATTATAGATAATAACATTTTAAGGTGAAGTTGGTTTATCTTGAATAATTTCATATTTTCATCTCTCATTTATTACCATTTCCTCTTCATCTGTTTTTCTCTCCCCACCCCATTCATTCATCCCATAAGTCAGGAGAAAAAAAAAATCAGTGATTATATGAACTTTTTGTGTTATACTTCTGCAAAAGATTAAATAAAGAAACAGAGGTGGAAAGATGAGGCAAGGCAGAATCGCTGTGCTGGCAATTTGCACACAAAGACTTTTTTTAATACATATGCATCTACCAATTCTTTTTCACAAATGGGTGAAACTTGATATATTCCATGAAATCTTTTAAACTAACTTTTGAGGTAAAGCAAAAAAAAAAAAAAAAGATAATAGTAATAATGATAATAATTAATTTGGATTCTAGCTGATAATAAAGGAACATGTGCATAACCAGTCAATGCTCTTGCTTTGCTACAATGCTCCTGGTGATGGTCGCTAAGGATAGCCGTGATCTGGCGGATATCACACAGACTGGCTAATGAGCATTAACATTTTAGCTAAAGTCGAACAGGTAAAAACAGAGGAAGGAACCTCCTGAGGATATGTTTAACTTTTTAAATCCCCCTTTTCCCCCTATCTTCTTTATTCCCCGCCCCGAACCCCACGGACCATTAGCCAGTATCCCCCCCCCCCACTCCCATTGTGCCTTCTTCCCTTTTTTTTCTTTCAGCACGATGCAATTAGCGTGCTCATTGAATATTGAAGGTATAAAGAAGAATGGGGCTTTTTAGCCGGTTCTCTTCCGCTAAGACCATAGCTTTGCTGAGGGATGGCTGAAGGCTTCGACTAAATCAGGATGCTAGGCTACAGCAGCAGCACTTAGAGCCAAACAATCACTGATCATTTATTTAGTCAGCCTTATTTATTCATCCCCGTTTGCTGTGGCCCAGAGCTGTGATTATTTCACTTAAGATTATTCTCATGTGAATCTCTCTTCTTCAAGCAAACGAGCCTACAGAGATTCTAAAGTTAATTAAAAAACAATTTACATTTGGCAAATTAAAAGATTTTAAAACAAAAGACTAGACTGATTGTTTTGATTAGAAATCTTTCATCATTCGAAAGAAATATGTTATTAGTCATTTACTTTTTTATCTCATCTGCTCCTTCTGCATAATCAGAATTGTTTTTCTAAAACGTGTTGCTTTTGAGTCAGATAGTGCTTGCAGGATGTTTCATTTCTCAACTTAGTGAAATTTGAACAGATAATATCCTTTATGTACTGGGTCATGTCATCTGATTTGTATTTTTATTATCTAACCACTGTTCGACAGAGGTCATGACAGATCTGTTTCTAAACTTTTGATGTATTTGTTGTAAAGTCTGTCAGCGCAGGACATTATTGTTGCTGGTGAACTCTTTGTGCCTTGTGGCCATAATATCTAACTTGACCCTAATTAACCCAAACCGCAAACTTCCATAAAAGCAAAGAACAAAAAAAAAAGATTTATTGGTGCATCTTTTTCTAAAACATCACTTGCACCATCCATCCGTACTTGCTTCTCCTGTACAGACCACAAATAGCTGGTGCCCATATCCAGCAACTACCAAGGCAGGGGACACCCTGGACACGGTATGTGTCCATCACAGGACCATGTAGAGACAAACAATTTACACTCTCACCAACACCTGTTCATGTTTTTGGTCTGAGAGGAGTTTTGACTAACTAGACAAAGACCACCTGCATGGAGAGAACAAGCAAAATCCACCCCGAGACCAAGAGGCAATCCTTCGTCCGTCTTATAGAGAAAAAACGGCTCTAATCACTGCTCCACCCTGCTGCCCATCAAAACCAGATTTTTGTTTTCACACACAGTAAATTGTTTTTCACTTGCTCACTGTCTTCTACCAAATCTCAGAACACGCTGTGCCCTTAAAACCTCTAGCAAAGAATACCAGAGGTGCTGCTGAACATCATCATCTGTTGATTTTGTAGCAAATCTCTCAATGTTTTTGCTGTTTAAATGTGTGAAGTAAGGCATCATTAACTACATACATCATAATGTTGGTGAATGTGTGTTGCTCTAATGGCCTAGTAAATGAATAGAGTTAAACTATTTGTACTGATGAGCAGTAATAGAATGTACTACATAGTTACTTTTGTTATAAAATAAGTTGTCTTTTCTGTTAATTAGGTCAACACGTCTTCATAGTCTTGAAAAAAAGTGACAGCAGTGCTAAGAATACATTGTGATGTTATTCTGCAACACTGAAACACACATGCACACACTCACATACTGATAAAGGAAGGAAAGTATCACCGTCTTGGCTCTCCTACCACTTCCTTTCATATAGCTGTGCTCTGTGGTAAGTCATAATGCATAACATAAATGCACAATACAGGAATCAAATACACACACAGAGTCATTTCCAGGAAGTCATCTCTCACTGTTGTGCAAGTGACCACATAGCAGACACTTATCACTCTCATTTCTTGAGATTTTTATGTGCCTCCTCATAGTGAGCAGCACTTGCTGCAGACAGCCTCGTTCAACCACAGTCAAATAACCACAGCAGCAGCAAATGTTATCAAATTGGAAAAGGAGGGAGCAAAGTTAAAAGGAGACAGATTGCAGCCAGAGAAGAGACTTTCTATAGGCAAGGGCCAGACCACAGTATAAGACAGGCTCCAGCCTTCTTTTACAGCTCCATCAATATTTGATGGAGTGGGGCAGAGAAGGGGCCGAACCGGGGCTGCCACCATCAGGAAGGAGGTCATCTCTGGAGGCGGCTAGCTAGAGGGCGACCACAGCGATTTAAAGACTGTGACAGTAGACAAGGGTCTGTCACACAAAGCGTCCCATGGGAGACATGCCATCTTATACATAGCAGCATTTTGTGGAGCTTTGTTTTAGCAAAGTTGTTCTGTTTTGTGGAATATGCAGTACCATAAAGAAATGTTTAAGATTACTTTATCTGAAAAAAATAAACATTAGCTGTTACTATGTCTTATTTGTTTTTCATAAATGTATTTGCTTACACCAACTTCCAAATAGCATCATCGTGCCAAGACCATTTCTGAAAAGCACCGCTAAGCGTTTGGAGACTGAAAGCCACTTTTCCGTATACACAAAGTTTTCAAAGTATACTATGAGTGGAACAAGCCACAGATTTTTCAAAATGAGACTTTGCTTTCTTTTTACATTTTATTTCACAGAATGTGATTCCGGTTACCTTTGTGAAAGAGTCATGCAAATCTCTAGTGCGATTAAACTTGTCCGCAAGAAAAGTGCTGCACAACATTTACCCTGCAAGCAGGGACATTGCAGTATTGTGCAGAACACTTGACCATTGTGCAACATCCAAGTTTGGTTTTGTGAGAAGACATCCTGCAGTGATAAACACACAGCATCGGGCTGTGGCCATCCAGAGACCTAATCTGTGATCAGAACAAAAAGAGGCCTACAGTATGTGTTCAAGTCCACTCTAACTCAGTGGGATGCACTTCACAGTCATCTCCTCTCACAGCGTGAAAAGCTAGCACACGCTCACAGAGGAAGCATCTGCACACATTTTAGCTTCCAGACACCTACAATCTGTGATTACCCAGATTAGAGTCTACCTTCCCCATCATAAAGGAATGTTCATTCACATTCAAGAGGAGGTGATATAAAAGGAGTTACACGGTGACCTTCATCTGCTCTGTGCATGGAGATGACTGCAGATCGAGAAGTGTACAAAGGACAATAGCAAACAATGAGAAGAGAACAAGTAGAAAATCACAAAAGTCCTTAGAGTAAGAGTGGTATTATTTTTCATTGAAAAATCATTTATATTTGATACGTGTTTCTAGCAGCTCTCAAACCAGCAGGAGCACCCCTAAATCCTCCATCTATACACAAGCATCCAGCAATGCACATATTAGCACAGACATGTGTCCTGAAGGGATGTCAAACCTGTGGCATCCATGGTTGGCAGAAAGGGAGGAATGGGATAAATGAAAAAAAAAAAAAGAGGGAAAGTGCTGACACCATCTCTGTGCACCGAGAACACAGGAACCAATTAGCAATGAGACGGCTTCCGTTGCCTGTGCTGTTATAGGACCTCCTCTCTGAGTCCCCGGGGCCGAGTGCAGCTTCAGGGCTGCGGTGGCACGTATGATGTGTGCAGTGGAGAACCTATAAGAAAGACGCAGATGCTCAGTAGACATGGCACACACAGGGATGTGGTGTGGCCTTCCAGACAGAAAAAAAGGACACATGAGAGCAGAGAGACACAGCAGGTCAATTAGGCAGCAGGGCTGAGGTTTTAACAGGCACAAAAACAGGCTGTGGTCAAAATCGTTGATCAAACAGTGTAGCACTTTTGAAAACACCTGACACTGTTGCACACCACAGTGCTTACAGCTCACTTCCTCTCATGAACAAAGATGTTTCACAATTTCGCAGACTTTAACACTGTCTTCAAAATGAGCCATTTCTCGTCAGTTAACACCATGTTACACGTGGCTTAAAAAACAGGTAGCATGTAAAATCAGACACAGTGACTCCTAAAAGAACCCTAACACCGTACCTCGGACAAAACTTGACATTTGCACACGAGTGCACTCTAGTTCTCCATCCTATCCTAATTTGCAGACACCCATGTACTGTCCTGCTCAAAAAGGACACTGGGTGATGCAGTCCTTTTATGATGATTATTGATCCTCTGGAGTGCAGTAAAAACTATCCCCAGACAGACAACAAAAATAACTGTAACCATATAACGGCTTCCTGCCAGGGGAACAGATCCCACAGAGTACCCACGTGACTGGACTATTCCTGGAGTATACAGTAGACCCCTAACAGGCCCAGGGCACTGACCAGGCATATACTCACAAGCTAGACGAGGAAAGGAGAAGGTGATGGAAAAGTGTATAATCAGTTTGTCAGTTCTTGAGGCTGAAAAATGAGCATTTTTTTTTGTATTTCTGCTCATTGAGAGGCTTTCAGTTTGATTGTTTATGTGCAGCTCTTCTCTCTCACCATATGGTGCGGTTCACTTTTAATTATGATAATATCAGAGTCTTTGTCGTGCATAGTCCATTTATATAATAACATTTTCTTGATGCAGTGCTCGCAACACACGGCGCCCTTCATACCCACACACTGCACACATTTTTACCCAGAAGAGACGTAGCTTATCAAATATATCCGCTTTAGAGCACCTCAGAGTGGTTTTAGAGTATTACACTGTGAAACACAAAAGAAGAGAAAGGCTCAGTGTGAGTGTGAGAGTCTGCTTTTATATTCAGTTTGTACCACACAGACAGTATGCAAGTAAAGCCTGATTTTCTTCAACACAAAATATCTGGCTGTCAGAAGTGGAAAAAAAGAAGTTGTAAATTGATTGTTGATCGTAAATGTCTCATTATCAGTGCCAGCTAAATCTCCTTTTTTTGGTGGTGACAGTTAGATAAATTAGGCTAAAACCCAAAACAGATTCATTATCAAGGGAAAATTGGATAAACAATTGTTGAATCACAAACATAACAACTAAACTGAGTTTAATTTAGCATGTTTTGAAAACAACACAAGGGTGTTACACATTTAATATGTCGCTCTCCACATTAACTCTGCCGAGGCCTTCTGCACACCTCCTTTGGTTCTGCTATGCCCGCTTTATTTTTGAAAACCCACGTCTGTGCAGGACATGGCCAACTATATCTGCAATTTATAAACAGCCTGAGGGAGCGTAAAGACTGGTCCATGCAGCATTTTGCAAAACTATTTTATAAAACAGGCTCAGTGTCTGTGTGTGCCCATAGGTTTGAGAAGTTATAGGTGATGATGCAGCCTCCATTTTCATCAGATACCAATCTGATGCCATTTGATTGTTGGGTTGACATTAAGCTGATTTCATTGATATCCCCAATTAAATGGTCTAAAGGATCAATTAGCACCACATACCGTAAAATAGAAAAACACAAAGTATCAGCAGAGCAGCTTTGAAAGCAAAACAAGTGTCCAAAAGGTGTAGGGCCTCCACATGATGTGGGTGACTGATATCGGTAGAGGAAAAGTAAAAGAAAAACCGTAGACAAAAACGGTGAAACAAAAATAAAACTATCAATAAAACAAAGTGGCAGAAGTAATCTTGATGTGATCTGTACTTAGATATGGTGCAGCAAGCCGGCTGTCAACCAATAAAGAATTTAGTCTTGACAAAAAAAACACTCTATAGTCCACATTAGGATCTGGCTGCCAGCCAGCCTAGTGACAAAAACCTCTCATCAATGCCATTCTTTATCTGTCCTCAGAGGCTCATTGTCTGCTGTGCTTGGACCACATCAGCTCCAATATGAGTACAGACCAACATATAATGCAGTCACTGAAGTACTGTAATCACAGTCTGTATATACACACTTGTGACACACAAAATGTACCCTGAAATAATCCACAACACTGCAGGACACATAGTAGCAGAGTGAGAGGAAAATAAAGTGAGCAGCGAAAGTGACTTAACAAATCTTATTTCATCTCCCTAATAACTCATCGTCTGTCTGCGTTATCACCTCGTTAGCGGTTGTGGTGCTGCTTGACTAAATGAAACACACTGACTATCGCTTTGCGAACCCCCCCACCCCACGAGGGGAGCTTTCGACTGAGGAAGGTCTTTTGATCTCAACTCTCATCTGCTTCATTTTGTTCTCTTATGTGGTACTCGCCAACCATCACTTTGATTTGTGGTCAGGCTCAAGTCAAGTGCATTAACCATGTAGAACACAGATGTGTGTATTTAGCTGCATAAACATACACTCCAATACACACACACCATCAAAACAAAATGGTCTTCTTGCAAACCTCAGAGAGGGGTGATTGTGCTTGTTCATCAGGTGCTTAATAGTGCTTCAAAGAATGTTTGTTACGACTTTATACACGTCGCACTGAAGAAATTACCAGCATGCTGTTTTGTCAGTCATGTTAAGCATTTCAGTAAAATATTTTTGTTTCTGCTGCTTTTCGGTCCAGAATACATTCACTAAAAGATTTGTAAATTTGCTTTGTCATTTGCAGGCAAACGTCCAATTCTCTAATGAATCTAAATGGAAATAATACTCCTAAGAACTTTTACTGTTCTGAAAGATTTAAAGATGCACCATTATTGTAATAGAAAAATAAGCAGCTCTGCAACATATTTAATATAAAACAATAATATAAGCATTGTTTTATCATCTGTAGCAGTTCACAACAATAACATTTAGTTATCTCCGTTGGCTCTAGTTTATATTAAGTTACAATTCGTGAAAAAAGCCATTTGTAACTGTGTAACATTAGAGAAAATATACTATTTCATTGATGTTCTTTTGTTTCAGTTTTTTCTTTTTTTGTTGTAATTTTTCAAGTGCTTTGGTTGGTTAGGAAGTAGTGCTTAACCTAACCTGCCCCAAAGCAGGATATGTTTATAACATAATGTGTTAGAGGGACCGGCTCAAATGAAAAGTGAATCAGCTCAAAAATAATAAAAAAGAATGAACTGATGTCACTGTTACTTTATAAGGAAATATTTGATTGTAATTTGTTTTGTTAACCATTCTGTGCATTTTGGTGTTCTCGTCTGTATAAACCATATTTGTGGCACCGAGTACAGTAAATCTTACACATTATGCTCTTTCACCACAAAATGCAGCACAATGGAATTGTGGTTATTTCACTTATATCTTTGAGACCAGGCTGTTCTTTTTGCATTAGCTATATTGATTTAAAGAATGAGATAAGAAATGAGGAAATAATGGCCACACCATTTTCCTGCTGTACATAGCTGTATACCGTACGTCTTTAATCAAATACATTAAGCAATCAAAGCTGAAAGAAAATAATGCGTTTATACGTATTAACTTTTTGAAAAGAAAAAGGAATCTACTGGAACACTGATCTAAAGCTAACAGACAATGAATAAACACAGAGATAAATTGATTTTGACAGTGTGTAACCATTGTATGCTACAAAAGGCGGCCATTGAAACTAAAAAAACATGTTATTTCTTTGCTTTTATGCCAACCCTGAGCAGCTATATGTGAAATAGATTTGTATCCCACCTAGAGTCCTTCACGCTGCTTTGTCATGACATTCCTAAATATAAAGAAAGGTAAGTATCCATGTAGATTAGGTGAGATGCATCCGTGGAAACAGTTGGCCTGCTTTACTAAAAAAAAAGATAGAAAAGAAAAGAAATCCTGTGCAGGAAAGAAAGGCACCAGAGAAAAGGCGTTTCTGCAGCGTCTGCAGTAAGAGTGTTAATTTCTGGGTGTAACTCCTTGAGAAAAAAAACTGTTAAAGACTAGAAGGCAAAAAGGGTGCTTGGTAAGTTTGGAGGATGCTGGGGGTGTCTAGTAGCATGTTATCTATTTAAATAAAGCCTCACAGACCTGTGTGATCAGGGAGAAAAAAAAATACTGAAGCTATTTCTGCAGACACATTAATAGAAACATTTATTTAAAAAGTTTTGGCAGAGGTAGTCACACACAAACTTGTATGAACAGTATTAAGTTGATAAGAATTAGTTTTCAATCTCAACTGAAACGGGGTCATGCAAAACCAAATGGTATATATTACAGCCAGGCCTTAAAGACAATGTTATACAGCAGAGCCGTCTTCTACTTGTATGACTTTTATTGTGTGTGTGTGTGTGTGTGGTAAATTTTGAAACAGCATTCTACGTGCTTGCTATCCACTCACTTATCATAACATCTGCATGTCTGAAAAGCAACGAGTAGAGGAAAAGGAGATAGCAAGAGAAAGAGAGGAAGCCACTGGCAGATACACAGAGAATTAGTGAGAAAGAGCTGTAGATAAGGAGTTGAGATTGCAGATATTGCCTTTAGCAGTTCAGCCATGATGGTGGTTGAACACAGCTGTCAGTCCCAGATGGCGAGGTGTTAATAACATTTGCAGCGCACCGTTTATTTTCTAATAATAAAACTGTTAGCGCTCGCTAATAGCATAGCCACTGCCTGCCAAGCACATGTTCCAGCACACCACTCTGCTGCCATTTATGTGCCATATTGCTGAGCGGAATGGCTCCACAGCAAGTCGTCACACAGCAAGAGACTGACCAGTGATGTGCTATGTGTAATCACACATAAGAGAATTGTCAGGAAGATGTGACAATTAAAACCACAAAGACCTAAACATAGTGTTAGCAAAAGAAAGATTTGTTTTAGTGACATCCTTGAAATGTATAGTTGTATCGTGAATGTGGCCTTGTCATTGGAATTCATCAAATTTAAAGAGTAGTCTTTATGTATTGCTTTTAAGCTCATACTTTTACAACTGTTTGAAGAGAAGCAGCCAAATAATTACACATTTAGCTTCAGATCAGAGGGCTTTCTGTTTGAATCCCTCCATTTCCATGAAAAGTAAAAGATTTATCCAGCATGTAAGAAATGCTGCTGAGAAGTCCTTGAGCCAAATCCATAGCAATATTCATGGCTATAGTATTAGACTGAAGAATGCATTAAAGATTTGTGATATTGCATTATGCCAAAATTTGATTTAGTCTAAATCTTTTAAATTTATTTGAATATAATTGTGTAAACACACAACTTTACTTTGACTTTTATAAACCATCTTATAAAACGATAATACATTTTATTTTGAATCTACCATATGTTCTGGATGTGACAGTACTGACTGTATAGTTTACTTTTGCTTTTATTTAAAGTCACCAGTGTGCAATGTTTTTTTTGTGGGGTAGAAATGCAAAAGACATTGAGAAATGTTTGTTTTCTTTGAATGACAGAAAAGTAAAATAACTGTTTTTTGTTTTTTATATATGTTACTACTGAGTGTGTTTTTTTTTAATTATTATTATTTCTACTTGTCATGCTGAAGTTCCATTTTTATTTATTTTTACTTCTATTTCTTTGGAGTGAAGTGGACAAACTGAATGCTTGCTTTACAATAGCTATTCATTTTATTTGAGAAAATAAGCACTTATGTGTGATAGGCTTACTATTAGGATAACATAAGCACTAACAAGAGACAGTTATCTTTGGTGTACAGTTACACAACATTCATATTAGGAAAACAAAAGTCTAATTGTTAAACATGTATATTAAATCTGGACAATAGTTTTAAGCAAAACAACCAGACTTCTGGTGACAAAAACAAAAGTTGCTGTCCAGTGAAATGGCTGAGTCATCACGGTGCACCCCACAGCAGAGAGCTACTGTGGCGTGACACAGAATGTCACTGACCCTAAAACTGTGCTGTTTCCTTTTATAGACTTCCCCGTTTAGGTAAGACGTGTATCTTGCTTGATTTTAATTTTTTTTTTTCTTCTTTGCAATAGGTTTGCAGAGGTAAATATTTAGTGTTGTTTATATTTAGGCACTACTTAAGAAATGAGGAAGTGGGTGGTTATCTAAAACAAATATAAATAACTTTTTTGTCAGAATTAACTAATACAAGTGTTTTCACTATTTATAAAACTTCTCAACAGAAGCCAATTTCTTGTTAAGTGTCATTATGGTGTTTCTGCACACAGGTACGCCTGAAAAGTGCCACAATTAATTGGACTTCATTTCTAGGAGATAATTTTGGAATAATAGCCAGGCTGTAAAGACACATCACCGCACACATAATTACACAAGAAGGCAGAAGCAGTCTGCGGAATTTATCTTCCAGCCCTAAATAAGAGAGGCTGTGCTGCAGCCTTTGAAGAGGCGTTTATGTCTGCATGCTAACAGCCACTAAATGAGCTAGCACTGTCATATCACAACAATACAGCTTCATTTAGGTATGTGCTCAAGTACTTTGTGCTTTCAAGTCTCAAAATATTTCAAGAATAGGTTGATTATTAAGATGAAATTACACCACTTTAATGCACAAAATAAAATGATTAAACGGTAAAGTAACAGGCTAGACTAGCAAAAACAGCCAACAACATGAATAAACTCTAAATTAACTCTGTACACACTATTTGTTTCCAGCTGTCTCCTGTAGCTGAGAGCAGAAAAACTTGTGTCTTGGGTAATTGAGCTCCCCTCTGTAGGAATTATCATTATGCAGTAAAACGCAACAAAAACAAGCAGCTTTGTTCTCAGCCCTGCGTTGCAAGGTTTAAAATTAACAAAACTAAAGACAAAGATAACTGATCTGTGAAAACAGAGGACCACCAAGTGTCACAGAAAGTGTCACATATTTATCTATCATTTCAATGTCTTAGAAAACTATACAAAATCAAGTTTGTTCTAAAGAAAATAATCAATTATTTGTGGGATTAGTATTAGGTGGATGAAGCACTGCTAACCTGAAAAAGGCTGGACCTTTTGTTTGCTTGTTTGTGTGTGTGTGTGTTTGTGTGACAGAAGGTTCCGGGGCTGCTGTGTGCTGTACCGGCTGGCAGGGTGGCTGTCAGAATGGCCCTGTTTCCTGTGTCAGCTCTAAAATAGGTCCAAACACAGCAGAGATGCACGGCACACTCTGGCTATTTACAGCATGCGCGCAGTGTGTGCGCAGGACGCTGCCAAGTGTATGAAACCAGACGTACTGTAGCTGCTCAAAGATAGAAAAAGAATATGTATCCACTCTAAATAGCATACCATGTGGCATTGCAAAGAAATGTTGCAAGTAAAGCTGCCTTCAACTGACAGACATATATAGTCAGTGTTTTTGTGTGGAGTGTTCGACTGCTTATATCAAATTGTGTGTGTGGGAACAATGTGTGCCCTTGACCTCCCCATTTGTAGGTGTTGTGAGAGCATGAAGTTTGGTCGGGCACTGTGTCCTGCTTATGTCACCACACCAACCTCCTGTTCCCTGGACGCTGCCCTCTGTGTGTCTGTGACAAACAACAAACATCCCAAAAGATTCAGATGTAATGGCACCTTTCCTCCTTGCTCAAGGCATAGATCGTTCCATGTATAGGCAGAAGTATTTGGATACACCTTAAAACATTTGGGAAAGTTTATATAAAGGTCACATATCTTCTTTTTAAAAATAGTTTAGTCACACAGACTTTACTAAATACAATTTTATCAAATTTAAACAAATTTTTACAGAACGTTTATGCAGCCTGTACTTTCTTTATCCATTTCCTTTCTCTTTGACAGAACACAGATAGGCTTATCTAATAATTTGAGGGAAATGTATGAATAACTGTAGAAAACACTATTTTACACCCACTTCTCTAAAGTAAAGCTACCTGAAATAATTGTTCATACAAAACAACTGTGGTCAGTTGTTATGTCACAGCAGTTCATTCAAGTCTTATATTTAGAAATGTGAAGTTGCGTCATGGTATGTTTCACTACAGGAGCCCTGCACTTTTCTGTGTGTATGTGTGTGTTTCTCTTTTTGCACATGGCGTTTGTGTTTTTAGCAAAACTTCCATCTATATTCCATCGTTTTAAGTTGTGGAATAAAGTAGGAAAATAATTTAAGCATGGTATCTGTTGCTAAGCTAGACACCCACTTAAAAAAAGTTTTTTTTTTCCATCATTAAGTTACAAAATAAAACAAAACAAATAATAAAAAGGACATGACCACAATAAAGTAGTGCTTTGACCACTTTGCAAACTGTGTGTGTATTACTTTGCAAAAAAAGGAGCTGAAATTCCACTGAGTTGTGCGGAGGAGGCAGCCATATGTTAGCAGGTATCACGGTTTTCAACTGTCAGGGCCTCTTTTGCATTTGACTGAGGAGAAGAAAAAGGAGGAGAAGACTTGTTTGAAGACAAGTAAGGCAGTTGTAGGCCTTCCCCAAATTATACAGAAATCATTTTAATTATTAGTGAGAGCGGCAGAGCTTTGAGTTTTATGAGCTTGTTTCTTTTTGCGTGGATTGTGTATCCCTGCTTCTCTAAGTCCCGCCCTATATGATTTAATTTCCTCCACCCTCCAACTCAAGAGCACCTTACCATCTATTCAGTTTTCCCTCAGATGTTTTCATGCACGTGCAACTGCTTCCATATAGGTCTCCTGGGATGCGGCTCTGGGTCCTTGATTCCATCAATTCTTTTTCTGTTTGTACTTGAACATATGTGCTGAGAATGTACCTGTGTGTACAGTTCATGTTGTTATCATCCAGATAACATTTAACCAAGCTTTGCCCAAGTAAACCAACATATCCTGTACCAAATGATGTGTGTGTGATGATGTGTGCGTTCGCATGCATGTGTGTTTTGAGTGAAGCACCATAAACCAGCTCAGGTCACATGTTTCAAGTGTTGGGCTTAAAGCGCTTGTAAGTGTAAGGAGGATGAGAAAAAAAAAAATCCATAGTCTTTTCATCCTCCTGCGACCACTGCTCTTGCAATACAGCAGCCGCTGGAAAGGAGATGGATACAGGCGGCCCTGCCTCTGACCCGCCTCTACTTCAACACAAGGGTGACGATAAACAGGGCCACAAGGATCACTAACATCTTTCTTTCCCAGACACACACACATACACAGAGAACGGCACAGACATCTCATTAAAGCAATAGTAGGTGAATGTTGCAACAGCAGTGTGCCACTGGGAGAGAGGTCTATTAGGGATACTATCAAGAGACGAGGGAAGGAAATGAGAGTTGGTGTACTGCTCCAATGTGCATCTAATTTTGGTGTGACATGTGTGTTTGACGTATGTCTAATTTTGACCTAAGGGATTCAGCCCAGGAGCCAGTATTTATACTTATTGACTGAATCATTATGATAATGTTGTAACTAGAGAGTTTATAAAAGAATTCATTATCCAAAGCGCGGGTGACAGAGTGAAGAAAGACTTGCTCACATAAGTCCAAAAGTGAAAAAGACAACAGAGCCAAACTGTCTTAGAGAACATACTGCAGGCACCTCATTTTAAATTACTCTTTCCTCTTCTCCATTTCCTGGGGATTTTGGCGTGATTTTCCCCTCCTACTCCCTCACTCCCTTGGCTGTCACAAACCGTCACCACAACTATTCAACTTCAGCTGCATGGATGCAGAGGTAAGTTTGTTCTATGTCACTCTCTTTTTTCATCTTATTGTCACTAATGGCAATAGTGGACACATGAATTGTAAGGTGTGCTGGATTAACATAGTAACAGATTTCAAATGACCTACAGTTTGAAAATACAACTTAGAACTGATATTGTTCTAATTTTGCATTGTCTCACTAAAAAAAATGTCAAATCGAAGATTAAACACAGCTATTTGATTCTATAGAAATGCCTTTGTGTTATTATGGTTCGTCAGGGGTCATTAGTGTAATCCAAGGAGACAGAGGTTTATACTGAGAGATGTACACCATAGTATTCTCCCTCCATTTGTGTCTTTTTTTGTCTTAGCATCTATATGCAGCCACTTCCGATAATGTCATCCTATACTGTTCTTCGCTCCTCGCAACCAGACACTATCAGCTGTGAGCTCATCATTCTCCTTTAAAGACCAGGTCACAGAGAAGAAGAAATAAAAATAAAATGTAAAGAGCAATAAAATAAATGAAACTGTTGTGTATTTTCAATGACCCGGCTGCTCACTGCGAGGGGAAAAAATTGTTATTTGAAAAGTAGTCAACAACCATGACCAGACCATGAGACAAGGAATGAGTAAGGTCAGTGCACTAAGATACTTCAGAAAGCATGCAAATGGATGAATGCATAGGAAGTCAATTTTGAGATTTTTCAGTGTGACACAAGTGAGCACCAATATATCTTTGTTCAGTAGTTGTTTTACACTGGAAGCCCCTCCTGATGCAACCTATGCTCCAACAATGCAGCTTCAGAATTACAAAACTGCTGCACATAACTCAAAGCTACTGCGGCCTCCTGTATTGGGTATATTCAGCACATCTGTCTTTTTGGTTGTGTTGCATGCGTGTTTTTTTTATTTTTTTTTTATTCATCTGCTGTAACAGTAATGCTAATTTGTTAGTGTTTTATCGATGTGCATGTGTTTCCAAAAACTGCACTTTTTTCAGCACTGCTATAATCTGGGGCACTAAAAATGGTTCCCTTCTCCCTTCCCTTCCCTTCCCTTCCTTTTCTTTTTTTTTTTTGTTTTGAACATCTCACGATCTTAGAAAAACATCAGTGAGCAACAAATTTATAAT
>JAVKLF010000038.1:8253549-8266531 GCA_034783495.1 Millerichthys robustus
AATTTGTTAGTGTTTTATCGATGTGCATGTGTTTCCAAAAACTGCACTTTTTTCAGCACTGCTATAATCTGGGGCACAAAAAATGGTTCCCTTTCCTTCCTTTTCTTTTTTTTTTTTGTTTTGAACATCTCACGATCTTAGAAAAACATCAGTGAGCAACAAATTTATAATGTAATTCAGCCCATGATATAGCAAAACGCGGAGGAGTGCCACATGTGCACTTTCATGCACTCTCTACTTCAGTTCTACAGAAAATCATTGTCCGTCAGGTCTCTGAGGCCATGTACTCTCTTAGGGTGACACAACCACTAACTCTGTAGTTATAAAACTCAAAGAGCATTCCTCAGTTTGGTTAACCAGAGCTATGAGAGAGGGGAACAAATATTTACTTCCTCCGCCCCTTCATCTGGTTCCTCCTATTTTCCCGCGCCCCCCTTCTCAATAATTTAACAGTAAAACAAGTCAGCCTTGTAAACACAATAGTTATGTCTGCGCTTACAGAGCCATGAAGCAGACACATAGGCTCCACTGCCTCTTGCAGCTCCAGCTGCAGTAATACTGGCTTCCCTTTGGTCTTCTCTCACCTCAACCTCTCTTTCCATGCTGCGTTAACTGTGTTTAATCTTTTCAAAAACTTGACTCAATGCCTTTCAAAAGATGGTTGTAAGTACTTAAACGTTTTTTTTTTTTTTTTCTAAATATGAATGTGATCTGTCAAAGTTGAAAACCACAACACGTTTCCTTTTTTAAAATCATTTGAAATGGATTTTAAAAAGCAGTGCTGCGATAAAATGAAACACTTTTAAGTCCCGCACACTCATCTTAACATTTTTTTTTTCTGTCTAGACTAAAGCTTGAGACATTTTTAAACTAACACACCTATTTGTTATTTCCATGCTTGTCTCACCTCATTTAGTCCTGATTTTCCTGATTACCCTGATTATGCTTTAATTTTAGTACTGATATCTGAATTAATTCAAGACAGTATACATTAGAAGAAACAACTGAACAGCAGCTGTACTGCACTGTTATTGACGTTTTCTCACATCTGAATAAACTAATGTTCAGAAGAAGTACACAGGATACCAGACATGACATAACAGTCCAGTTTTTAGGGTGAGTGTGTCAAACCTGGAAACTACTGGTGCAGAGTTAATATAACTATTTAAAAAAAAATAATACCCAAAGAGGAAAACTGAATAGTTCTCATCAATAATCTTTCACACATTCATATTATGTGCATTTCCATTTGAACATATCTCTGAGGCTGAAATCAATATATCAAAAATGTTGTAAAATATATAGCTACAGCTTTTTCATTTGACTGGAAAGTCTATGTAGAAATTAGTCAATGTGAAAACCTTTTATGATATTAACTGTCTGGAAACAAACCTTTTGAGTATATAGCACCATTTACACAGGAAGGGGTGTTATTGTGTAAACTGTTTGACTTTACACTTACGTTATAATATTTTAGGCTTTACTTTATCTCTTCTGTATTGAGTCTGGCATTTTAACTGAATAACAAATACCAGCTTTTTGTTCCAATTCATGTCTGACAAGCAAGAATTGAGATAATTGTTTTGTTCTAAAAGGCTATTTGTGTCCAATGTTAACAAGCAAACACAATGCATTAAGCCTGGGATGTAAGTAATGTGCACTTAGACTTAAAGGCTCGTCCACCCTGCATGGTCTGCATTGTTTAATGTGCAGCAATAACACTGTTAGGCTGCTACTTCTCATTGTCTCTTTTTATCCCCTATTTTTCTTCCCATTGTCACTCCGTATGCATCGTCTAAACAGCGTACTGGTGTAAGAGATGAAAGATGCTGCTGAGAGCAATTTGTTTTCTACAATCCTGCCTGTGTAGTTGTGTTTGTATAAAGCAAAAGCACTAAAAATGCTCCAGAATCATTTGATATGTTGCAGTGGTACTCAACAACTTTTATTCCCGCCTTAGAAACGTATGAAAGCACCTTTGGATTCAAGAGTAAAACTGAACACTATCAGTGTAAACGCAGACCTGGCCTCCAGTGAGCTGCCACAACCTGAGTAAATGACTGTGAGGGCTGCAGCATGGCAGAATGAAGTGTGTTCATTTCCTTATTTATTGACTCACTTGCTTTTCTCAGAGTGTTTGAAATTAATAACAGCCAGCAGAAATCAGACAGAGGAATGAAAATCAGCACTTTCCCTGCAGTGAAGCCATTCATCAAGCTAACGAGGGGGAGAATAAAGCCGAGGAGGAAGGGAGTGGAAAAGTGACGTTTGGAGAGGGAGCGGAAAGAAGGAGGGAAGCAGGTGCAGCATGAGGCAGAGGGAGGGAGGGAGAGAGGGAGGGAGGGAGGGAGGGAAGGGGGTAGGAAAAGTGACGTTGGTAACAGAACGGGAGCAAAAGGAAAGTGAAGGAAGCAAAGTTTAGTTTGGGAGAGAAACATTTGGAGGATGGCAAAACAGACCAAACAGGAAAAGCTATTTAGGGTTAGATGCACAATAAAACATTTTTTAACATTTGAAAAGTAATAAAAAATATGAAATATATAAAATGGGCATAGTCTATGACTCACTGTTAATCTTTTTAAAATAAAATCTACAACAGGTTTGTGAAAACACTTTCAGGCCCATAAAGATTTCAGGTGTTACATGTACAATTTATACTAAAGTGCTTCTGAACTCCAAGAACAACCAACAAATCATCAATAAAATATCTGACAGTGACTTTACTATAAAGCTGCATGCCATGATTCACAACGAGCACCGTGACTCTTCAGTATCCCAAACAATAGTATTATTTTCATTGATGGCCTTTGATAGGTCTGCCCTCATTTCAAAGACTTCACCTTGTGATGGCCATGGTCTCACACTTCTCAACCTACACAGTCCCCTCCAGAGACCTGACACTATCTCACACCCAGAGCAGGACTGACTAAGCACTTGCACACTCAGCCTCTCTTCTCTGAGTGAAAATGTTGCACCATGCTGAGATCTATGTGTCATGAAAATAATTAACAAAGTGGACCTCAGCCCAAATCAAGGCCAAACCTAATTCCATTTCACAGTGAAAAGAAGCCATCATTCTATCTTACTGTTTCAAAATAAATTATTCAGTGAATCAGTTAAAAAAAACAACTTTAGTAACCCTGTAATGACAAATACTGCACAAGCTGCTGTACATGGATATCTATATTTTTAACTTTAAAGTTAGACCACAGTGTCTTTGGTCACCAACGCTAAATATAGGAATCTCCTCGTGAGCAGTCTCTAGTTTCTCACTCCTTTCCGAGGCAGGTGGAGCAAAGAAAAACGGGGGAGGGGTAAAGAAGATGCTTTCTTGAATAAACCATTTCTTGACCTTTGACCCACATGGCGCAGGAAGTGTGCTTTTATACTTCTTCACTGTCCCCTTAGACTCTATGGCCTCTGCACCCTGCCTCTATCTCATTCATTTTCTCCTTCACATGACAGTTCAATCTAGATCGATTTCATTTCTGCCCTCGATGACTGAGACCAACATCCTGGCACCCAGAATAGAGCTTGCTGTGATAAAAAAAAGCCTTTGACAAGCCATTATGACTAACAAACTTGGTTTACACCCCAGATTAACTGAACTGATGTAGAGAAACAAAGAAACTTATTGGAATGGGAAACTACAAGTGGTGCGGTGTGGTGTGTGGGTGACAACACTTCAGCAGATTTTAACAAAACTTTCCTGTCATGAACTGGTTTTATAGGTAGTGGCCACGCCTACCGCTTACTGTATGCTCATTTGATCTCATAGCCTACATGTATGAAAACACAAGCATGCCTTTGCCAAGTTTATATTTATGCTCAGCCTCTAGCTAACACTTACAGTGCATATGCACACACCTGGAGTTTTATCTTTGTCAGCAATTCTGAGTCTTTTAACTCCCTGCTGGGCTATGAAAGCCAGTGTCCCTGCATGGTAAACCCCTGAGGTCCCTGTGCATGGCAAACCCATACCTTTAAAACACATCTTCACAAGTGAAACACAATAATAGTGTTAATGCTAACCCATACCAATGTTACCAGTGTTAATCCTTAATTTTGTTTTTTTTTTCTTCTCCCCAAATCTTACCTAAATACCTGGTGTTGTGAAAGTTATACTGTCCTGGTGTTGTCTCAGTGGTCTTGGCTGGAGTCAGGACACTCTTTCCTCAGGCAAGGACACTAAAACCTGGCTCTCCATCTACATCACTCAGCCTGTCCTCCTAGAGCTACGTGGACAGATTGCTCATCACACACTCACCTAACCTTTACTTCTCATATACATGGATTTGCATAAAACAAAAACATGTCTTTCCCTGTAGAGTCGACTATAGTTGAAACGACTTCCAACAAGATCAACCAGACCACCTTAAATGCACCCACTCTGAGCTCGGCTGGCATGTTGTCAGAGGAAAACATCAGTATAGTAAATTGGCATGGCAAGGGAACTGAGATTTATGAGGCTGACTAAGATAGACGCTGTCATGATTTTTCACTTTCATTCATTTAATATCCGTTGCCGTAGGCATTGTTTATATTCGATACCCCTTAGAAGCGAGCAGAGAGCACCTAATTCACGGTGATGACGTGGAGGAAGTGGGGGGGGGGTCATCAAAGCTCTTAAAACACTTAATCTAAAGATGATTTGTCCTTGTCTTGTCAGATGGCTTATGTCCTGTTCTCCCGTTTGAAGTTAAGTGGATCTGGAGAAAGGCCAGCTACTAATTCCATGCCCCACGTGGACACAATCAAGTAAATAACAGTCGGTGCAAATGCAGACACATGAACATGTTTAAACACGTGAAGCTGACAAACCAAATCTGAAACACTTCAGTTTTTCCTGCTCTCACAAACAACTGTTGTACATCACCAAGCTTGCATACAGTGCAATGACACATACTCTGAATGCTTTTTTTTTTCTTTTTTCATTTTCATTTTTACATACATTCAAGGTGTTTTAAATGAAAGAAGACTAGATTTGCTCTTGCTGGAAAATGTGAGGTAAAAGTTGTCACAGTTTGGAAAGTTGTAGAACCTTTTAAGCCTATCCACACTTTCAGTGAAACTGGGAATTAATAGCTATAAAGTCCATTCATTACCTTGCTAACGTCCTAAAGCACCACTTTTCTGGGTTATGCACCACATGATATATAGTGTATTTCGGGATTTTTCTCTGGTCCTCTAGAGCCACTATCCTGAAAGTTTTAGATATTTCCTACTTTTCATCAAGTCTTTAAGTCCTGCAGAAGCTTGCTAATCACTCATTCATTCCTGTCAGATGTGTTGAATCGGAGAAATACATAAAACAGCCCGGGGTTCTCAAGGACCAGGACTGAGGACTACTGATCTAGATGAACATTGTCATGGAGACGTCTAGTAAAATGTCATGTGTCACCATAGAAAAGCTTTCTGTCAAAGATGAAAAAAACAAAATAATGCTGCATTTTTTTAAACAAAAATGTTTGTAATTAAAATATTTGCTTGTTTGTGAAAAAAACAAATAAGCAGAAAACATGCATGTTCAGTGGGACACTGTTCAAATGTCCTTAAAAAGCTCGGAATGGAGTGTAGTTTATTTGTGAAAACTGATTTTAGAAAAATCTAATTTTTTTGTAAAATTCCAAACTTATATAAAACAATAATATATGTCCACAATATCAAAATAAATCCCAAATTGATTGGCCACTTTCAATGTATTCTTTTGTTTGTCTCTGAATTCTAATGTTATATAATGTACTTCTTAAGTAAATTATTTATACATTCATTTATTAAATGTCCATTCAGCAATTTCAAAATAGCTATTTGTGGTTCTAAATGTGCTTGATATCATTTCCCCAATTTCTAAAAAATAAAATAATAAATGGAAGTCTCAAAAACAAACAAACACACATAGGCACACATGTAGCATGAACTATGGCAAAACAAAAATCCAAACAAACCCTGAATTTATTATTATTATTGAACCCCAAAGTGACACAGGTTAGACATTTTCTATTTCTGAATCAGAGCTGAGTGATATTATTGGAAAAAAAAACAATTAAATTTGCAATATTCCTTTATTTTTCACTTTGCATCCATTTCACCACTAGGAGCTCATTCTTCACTCTTCTCCTCTCCTTTCGTCCACGACAAAAGGGAAATTCTTAATAATTATTTCATTTTGAATGGTAACTATCAGCAGCTGCTCTTTAGCATGTGAATATCACCCAACAATCAAATATTATGTAAATATCATGATCCCTCTCAGACTTAACTTACTTTCAAACTATGAGCAAAAATTATGCTTTCTTTCTTGTTAAATTATTTTCAGGATGTTTTAGAAATTGATGAATGATGTGGATTTTTAAAAGAGATAATATCTTGAGTTGTAAATATTTTGAATTGTCTTGTAAATCTATTCTGCAATATTAAAGCTGAAACAAAAGGTGAAGCTGAAAAAAAACATTTTACCTCAAGGATCCGAGTGCAAGGAGGGAGGGGGGGAGGCGTGAAATCACAGATGGAGGAATTTTCTGGACGACCTAAAGAAGCAGATAAGATTGGACACAATGTATCAGCATGGATAATTTATTATGAAGGCAAATGTAGACAGCGTCAACTTCCCTCCCTCTTCTGTCTCTTCTTTGTGTGTGTCAGTAACGCCACCCCGTTTACACACATGCAGATCCAGACCCACACCAAATAAAAAGAAAAATCACAAAGGAACAAGTAGATCCATTCTGAGCAAGATTCACTCTCCCCTTGTCTGTCTGCTGGAAAACAGTGCATGCATCATAGGAAGCATTTGATGTGGAGGGGAATGTGAAAATTTGCATGCAAATAGATTCCACAGGCAAAACCCATGCATCAAAACACGCAGTGCACAAGAGACAAAAATGTAATATTTAAACATGCAGTGTGCTATCACTGAAAAAAAAAGATGAAAATTAACTTAATTCCTTCTCCCTTTGTAAAATTGCAAATAATTGTTCACCAAAGGAAATAGTTTGTTACAGAATAAAGTGGGACAAAATACAGTTATGGTTCAGACACATGACTCAAACTTTGCAGAGTTCAGAATACAGAGAAAACATAAAAATAATATATATATATATATATATATATATATATATATAGGTCCAGACTAAGTTACACATATTCTCTCTATAAATGTTCCTACAGAAATGAAGTAGCTTTTAGCTCCCTGTGCACTGGTGCCAGGCAGCGTTCCTTTAAAGCCTTGTGGAAAATGACAGTTGTGGAAACACTTTGCCATTGCATAAAGCAGGAAAGGAAATTTTAAATCATTTGGGTTTTCTAATAAATGTCACATAACTCATGTCTACAAATGTATATACAGAACTTGCAGCACAGCAGCAGTGAGCTGCATGATGATATCAATATACTGCCAGAAAAGTCGTCATAGCGTCTAAATCGCAGTCGACTTTAATGACAGTTTTGAAAAAAAATTAAAGGATCTTAAGCTCAAGTTGCAGAGCAGCTGCTAAAGAGTATACACATTTATATATACATCTTTGAATTTTTTACACCCTATTTTGTGTCGTTTACCACTAATCTTTTGCTATTAACTGATCTATAAAAAAAACAACAACCTTGATTAAAAATATTAAGCAGAATGTTAATTTATCGCTGTCCTTTTTACACATAAATAAATGTAGCTCTTTGCAAAGCTTTAAAAGTTACAACAAACTTAAACAAAACATTTCTCATTTAACTGCAATGTAGGTCTATAAAAATTTGGGATCAGACAAGTTGGCAGTCGCTTTAAAAACTGTTTTGTCCCAAACTGTATGTTTGTATTTCCTATGTTGTCATTGTTTTACTCTGCCACTAAAATGACTGTTGAGAGACAATGTTGCTTCTATTTAATCACAGAGTCTTAGTTTGGGTCTATTTACAGACATAAAATATCTCAGCAAGTCACTACCACCTCATTACCAGCATTATATTTGGCAGCCAGTCTTCCAAGGACAATTCTCTAATGACACCACGTATTTTCTCCTAAAGTCCATTTGAAGCTCATTTTCTGTACAAACAAGAAATGCACAGAAAGGGCAAACCCAACTTGAGTGATGGGCTGTAAGAGTTTAATTGATGCCTGACATTCGTTTAATTATTTATATATTAACGTTTCTTTAAAAAAATCACATTAATATGATAAATATATTTTGCAAAAGAGACTGGGGTATGAAGTTAGCCTGACATGTTTGGACTGTGGGGGGAAACTGGAGTACCTGGAGAAAACCCACCTAAACACAAGGAGAACATACAAACTCCACACAGAAAGTCTGGGGCTTGAACCCAGGACCTTCTTGCTGTGAGGTAACAGTTCTAACCACTAAGTCATCATCCTGTCATTCTGTGAGTGACTTTGTCTGAAAAATATTACACGGTGTAAATTGAGTGGAAGTCACTTTTTTTCCCCCCCACTCTGCATGCGCGTGTGTCTGCTCCGAATCTGGAGAGCCTGATGACAGACGTAACAGCTGCCTGTCTGGGCTGTGTGACTGATGTGACTGTGAGCTCCTTGAACATCCTGCAGTCTTCTTTGTGGTCTGGTCCTCCCAACCAAACTCACATCAAATGGGTTTTTTCAATGTGTGACTTAAATCTTACTTCAATAAATATGTATTTATTCATTTGTATTTTGATGTGAAACAGACTACAGATATATATGCCGACAATAAAATTACACAAATGTACAAATGAATGAAGTAACAAATGCAAAGATATGTGACATTTTATGAAGATGGTGTTTGAAATAGCAACGTATACGATTACTTTTTCCTCTTGTTGAATAATATATTTAATTTATAGTTGTATAATTTCTCATATATTTTTGTTACATATGTGTCTTCGTTGACTGCAAACTTAATCTGGGCCAAAAGTTAAAGGAAAGAGAAAAAAAAAAACAGTAGTTAGCTTTATTGTGTCTGTCCAACTTTCACAATGCAACTCTGATCTTGGCTTGAGACTAAAATTGCCTCATGATTACCCTGATTTTGTGTTTAGTTAAACAGTTACCAAACCCTGCCTGATTTTTTTAATCATATACCTTCCACTACTAAAAACTGACTCAGTAGTGCTTTTTGTTGAACTATGTAGTGCAAAAAGGCTTTTGGCAACATGAAAATAACCCTTGGCAGCCGTTTGCCTACTTCTAAATTCTACAGGAACATTTGGGCTGCAAGCTGCATTTATGCACATTTAATGTTTTAACACCTACAGTATGTTTCATGTTGACAAAAGTTAATTGAACACTAACTGTAATATTTCTTTGACATTTTTATAAACATAATGATTCTTAAATATGTTTGCTTTTCAAATGTTGACTTGGTAAATAAAGCCTCACTGTAAAAGTAAAATTCTTGCTTTTTGTGTGACTCCCTAAGAAATAAATGAGAGGAAATTAGTTAATAAAAAAAAAGATGTGAGCTTTTGAATTTACAGTGAATTGTGCCATGTGAAAAAGTGCATGTACGACTCATTCAGGAGGGTCTGGGCAGAGGAAATGAGTGTGATCCCACCCCACCCCCAGGGCAGGGATTACTCTAATGACTTTGAGAGCCGCAGCCTTGTGCACTGTTAACTGCACTGTCACTTCTGACCTCTGATCATCCTTTTCCACAAGAGAAAAGGACGTACAAGCGTGCACTCGATCAAACATTTACACAGATGAACGTGTTTCAAATTTGAAATGTTTTCCCTCAGATGACATGGAGAACCAGACTGCAATGTATGAACAAAGAGAAACAATAAAAACCATGATGTGAAACAGAAGTTTGAAGCATAAAATAAAATAGACAACGTCAGATTTTTGGGCTGTAAAGCTTTAGTTAATACATGGACATTACGCAGTTTAAATAAGGGAGCAGTTAAAAATAACAAGGCAGTCCTTACCAAAAATCATGTTTTTATTATTTTAAGTACAACTTAAAACACTTAAAGTCCTACCACACAAATGCATTTAGTTAGTCGGTGAGGCAAAGCCCTTCTTCTATGAGTGGGATGAATAATCTTCTCGTTGAAATGACAAACATATTTTAAGGGAGGAAATGAAAGAGAAGCAAACAGTTGAACTCCCTGAAGTCATTCAGTCCAATGTTGTGGTTAATATGAAGCATCAAAACATAGCAGCACAACTGCTCAGATCAAATAGGATGTAATTAGATAAATTGAGAAAGAAGGAGAGCAGCTTGGTTGTAAATTGCATGGTGTGCGCATGCTAAGACCCAAAACGGGCACAGCTGCACGGAGCTGCACTCACGATTTATCATCTCTACATCGCAGGAGCCAGCGGCCCACACCACTATTAATCATCAGCAAAATCATTTAATTCAGCCCAAGACCGACTATTGTCTCAGTCTTTCCACTCGCTCGGGACGAATCAGCCACCACAGCAGCAGCACACCCACCTCAGTTGGGATACAAGTGGTGGGTTAAAACTGCTTTTTTGTCTTTTTTTAGGAGTGGGGGCAGGTGTGTAACTGCATCATCAAAGCCAGATGGTACCGAACACAACTATTTAATTATTTGGTTATGTGTTTGTGTGTAAATGTGGTCATGAATTTGCTACGACAAAATTCCATATTACTAAATAAGAGCTGATTACTAACTGCACTGATAACAAAGTACTTATTCTTTGTTCACAGCCTTACAGGGTTGTGGCTAAACTGCAAAGAGTTTGCTAACCTTTCAAAGTGTATTTTGGCAAACGCCTTTTTTTCAACTGATGGTTCTACAAAAGATCATTTTCTCTTTTTTTCAGAAAAGCACCTTTATTCACTGAACAGACCAGTGCTGTAAAGTAGTGATGCTGAAGGTCAGCCTGAACGACTACTAAACAGCAGATGAAATGCAAAATTTGCTTGAGAAAAGTGCCTCTCCTGCTCACAACAGTGGCTGACTTATACTTGCACCTTCTCCAGCGCCCACTCAGATGCTTGTCGTGGTTTCGCCCTCTTTGCGCCCCATCGCCCAGAGCGTGTGATCGAGGCCAACATCCAGACCCACTGACAGAGTGGGACTGAGTAAAACTGCAAAGGCCAAATGATGTTACGCTTATTACAGTAAACACACAAAGTCTGAAAAAAATGACACAAAAGACATGCACACTACACGTAAAAACACAAGGTAGCAAAAAATAAAACATGGGAAGGAACAAAAGAAATTGGAAACATGCAAACATTCAAGAAAGATGTAATTGAAATATCCTGTCATCCTGGGAAACACATCTGCTTTCAGATCCAAACCTATTAAAACTGATGCATGACATGAACACACACACGCACAGACAATCGGAGACTCACACACATCACAGCACATAATGTTCAGGGTGTGTGATCATCATGAAAAATCAGACAGAAACACAACTTTTAGAATGCACCTAATGGATTCATATGAAGATCATTCTTGATTAAATGTAATAATTTGATTGGGAAGATGGAATACTGGCACAAAAATGGCAACAAAACATTGTTTTCCTGTGGATTCATTGTTTGCTTGTAATTTAGGAAAAAATATGAAGGGTAAAATGTAGTGTTTCACACAACATGTGTCAGAAAGGCACATTTTAAAAAGTCAAAATTAAGTGTTCAGAACACTTTTTGTTCCCATAAACTCTTCTGTAACAGCACCTGCAGCGCCACAGTTCCACACATAGGAGCCTATTCGAAAGAAAAATGTTTTATCTGTATTGCTTTCTATCTCAGTTTCAAGTATTTAAAATCATGTTTCTGAGCTGATCCGTTATACAGAATTGTATCTATGTAAAATGTATATAAAGAGGACAAAACAGTGATACAATGTCATTCTGCTTCTAGTTTCAGTGCATGCTTAAATGTAAAAAATAAAATCTGGACAATTCAAAAGAAAAAGAAAGAGAAACATGAAGTCAGTTGCATACATTTATTGCATATCATTTAATTGTATGAAATAAAAAAACGAGCACATATGAACATCACATAGGGTTAGTGAGTGGTATAATTTTGCACAGCAAAATATATATATATATATATATACTATTTATAGGATGAAAGATTAATAACCATATTTTCAGGATTTAGAATTCTCATTCTGTACATGCAGGGTGACAATCCCTGAAAATCTAACAATGTCCAGACATTATTGATTATATTAATATGAATTATTGCTTTGCAAACATTAACTTTTTTAAAGACAAACTACATTTTCTTCTGAGCTGATCATGGCATTAAAAACGTTACGTTGGAGTCACAACAGAAGCTGATCATCCAGAAAGGTGTGGATAAAATTTACCCCAAACTAATGATACAGGATAATATTTTTAGTGCATTTCAGTCGGTCAGTTTGATGAATAAAACATTTCCAAAAACATTTAAAAAAAGACAAATACAATTTTTCCACAATACTTTTTTTTGCTTTATGTTTTGTAAATCATTTGCCTCTTTTATTTTATTTTCATTAGTAACATTATGACATACAATAATTAAATATGTGGCGGAGACCAGAGCTCCGGCTCTTCGCTTTAAAGCACATGCTGCTGTAAAGAAAAGCGCACTTTTACGCACTGGACAATTATTACTGCTGTCAAAATTGGAGCCGAGCCAATTTCTCTAAATGCATCATTCAGTGACTTTTGTACAACAGTTTCTAATATGCTTCAACCTGCAGCACATGTTCCATTTGCAACGATGATAATAAAACTTTGTCCTTAAATTAAATGCTTTAAAGTTACTTAAAAGATTGACAAAAGCACAAATGGATACTTCTTAAATAACATTACAGGCTTAAAGCAACAGACAAGACTTCCAGGGAAAGTGTTTTTTTTTTTCTTTTGTTTTTTTTAAATAAAAGTTTTGGCTTTCAACACCCCCCCTCCTCTTGCACCACGAGCCCCGCCGACACACACACACGCACACGCACGCACACACACACACACACGCACACACACACACACACACACACACACACACACACACACACACACACACACACA
>JAVKLF010000038.1:8356197-8372538 GCA_034783495.1 Millerichthys robustus
AAAAAAAGTGCAGCGGTTAGCAGTATCGCCTCACAGGGTTAAACCATTTATATGCAAGGTGTACAAGTATTTCCTTTGCCATCAAGGGATTTTCCCAGGTGCTGTAGTTTTCACATAAAGTTCAAAAACCTTCATGCTAGCTTTTATACTGAATCCAAATAAATCAGAACATGAGTGGTTGTTTGTACTAACTCGATAGTAAAACAGAAAGAATTTTAAGCTCTTTAGGTAAAATTTATATCCTTTGAAATGGGTTTCTAAGAGACTAATATATCCTTCCAGCTGTAAATACAGTGTCTCTAGACAACCTCAATTTGGAGAAACAGAGATAAGTTCTGACTGGACCGACAAGAAAATAATGTGAGCAGTGGAGCCAAGTCAATTCATGAACTCCAGGTTCGAAACTGTCACAATGCTTTATGCAAAAGCTGTATATAGCCCTTTATACTGATGATAATTGTGAATTTCATAGTTATTCTGGCAGCCTTTTAAAGAAACTCCTGCCAAAAGTGAGATTTGATTTGAACAATTATTTTAAAAGATGGTTTTAAAGGTTTTAGAAAGTGTTCACAAATGCCGCAATGACATTTTGAAATTGGAAGCATTGGAGCTGTTCAGTGTTCAATCCAAGCAGAAGTTAACTCATTTTCTCCCAAAAGAAATAATTTAAGTGGCTATTAACTATAACATATGTATAGCTATTTTTTGCTCATAACTTTCCACAGAACCTCATACCATAACAGCTGATTTATCCATTTAATGTAATATCAGTTTAAAGAAACAAATATCTGTGCATATGTACAATGATATGGTTCTCAGCTGAAAAACAAAACATATTTATGAAAAACACCTATGTAAAATGAGGTTTTTCTTTCTATTTAAAAAAAAACATTGCATGTTCCTGAGAAAGTGTTACTGTGTGATGGAGTAGGAGTGACTGGGTTCTTTTGGCTGAGTAACATTGACATTTTGCACATTTATAGCAAAGATTACACTTAGCCTACTGTATATGTAGTTTTGTGAAATGCAAAAATGGTGATGTGTTACTTCACCAACTTAGCAGGAGTTTGACAAATAACGGTAAGAGAGATAATTTTTCTCATTTCAAAACTTATAAGGTCTTGTGATGAAATATGAGTTTTTTTGTTATCAATATAAAGAATTCTGCTAGGGCAAGACACTTTTTATGTGCAAATTGGATTAATTGGCAAGCCTTCAAAAACACGTGATGCACGTAGAATAAAAAAAAAAAACATTTCTATTCCACATCTAAACCCCATTATGTCTGTGTCTAAAAGCTAAACATATTCAGTAGTATCAAACAAAAATAGAAACCATAAGTAAACCCATATCAGCTGTAATATACTGGATAGCTCAGGTTAGTGGCTATGTAATTCTTGTAATGTGAAAAAGAACACATGTTACTCCATCAGTATACAATCTGGTTGTTCTGCAGAGCTAAACCTGCCAAGTCTGGCAACAAAACAGCCAATCTGGTCAGTACCTCTGGCATTTAGGATTTCATTAAGAAAAAAATCTATAATTTCTCTGCCTCTGCTGCAACTGATGTTAAATGCACATTTTTCGTACTGCTCGACAAATAGAATTAGATTGTTTTTGAAATGATTCTGTCTGAAAAAATACATTTCTGCGAGTCAAACAATCTGTAACCCAAACACACACACATGGTCTGTGTACTGTACGTGTGTTTGATGTGTGTTTAAAAATATGTGTGAACATGAAACATTCTGTGAATCACTGTTTCTCATCATGCAGCTTTCTCAACGCATTCTGCTCTAAATGGGTGACATCAGTTAGCAATTGATCACGGGCAGAAGTGTCAGTATTGATCTACAAAACAGCCATAAGCTCGGAATTTGCACAGAAATATCAATACTGTTGTCAATATTCTCCTGAAATCACTATCTAACAAACGGACAGCATAAATACATGTTTTTTTCTAAGCAACTTGTAAAAAAATGTTTGTGTTTTGTCTCAATTTCTAATAACATCTCAATTTTAGGAATAATGTAGTAAGAGACAAAGCTGCATGTCTGTATTCACACCGCCAAACAAAGTGGTGAGAAACTGTGGATATGAATAGCTTCCTTTTAACAGGAGGGAGTTGGAAGGAAATTCCTGCTTGTTTCTCTAGGAAATACAAGTAGGGACAGTGGCATATCTTTAGGGTTGAGACAATAAAAAATGACATTAAAAACCACAAACGGTGGCAAAAAGAGATAAAACAGATTTTCACATTAAAGATGTGAAGTAACTCCTAAAAAATGTTGTCAACGTAAAACAATTTTACTTAAATGTTTGTGTCAGTGTGTAACAGAAATGCAATCAGCATTATTGACTTACCGAGGAGACATATTGGACTTCGCGGCAAAGTCTAGTCTCTCTGGGGAAATCTGCCAGATCCAAAAAGTTGTCCACCACCACTTGCCCAATGATATCATGTCGAGAAAAACGATCAAAGTCATAGACACTGAAGTGCAGCTTACGAGTGGGAAGCTCTGAGTATGCCACAGGAAACAAGAAGACCTCATCAAAAACAGGATTGAGCGTCTTGCGATGCACCTTGGTCTGGTGCTTGGTCTTACGATCAGGCAGCAGGTAGATCTTAACGTATGGATCAGAGGTACCAGAGAAGTCCTTGGCTGGGAGGTCCTCAGCTTTGTGGATTTTAACTATTAATTGTTCCAAGTCGCAGTCAAATTTAAGAATAAAATGGAGGCGCCCACAGCCTCCACCTCTACGACTGCCTTCTTCCCCCTCAAGAGAGCGTTGCTTGTAAAGCTCCGGTTTGAGGCGGCCAAGGCCCAAGCCCATTCCAGTCAGAGAATCCTGCCTTTGAAACTGTGCCACATTAAAGTCTGGGTTTGAGAGGTTCATATGTCTGCGAATGGAACCCTGACTGTGAACAAATGAAATAGACAACACAGTCACTTGAACTGTGAGCATAAATATGTATTAATAGTATTATCCAATTGTCATCATTTCTAATCAAAAGAAGTTATGTTAAACTTTTTAAAAGGCATTCAAAAAAAAGTAAACCAGTATAGTTTATACTAACCCCATTTCAGAAATTGAGCAATCACCCGGTGCTGGTTCAGTGGTCTGCCGCTGCATACGGGGGTTAGTGTGAACCCCATTTTCCCGACTTTTACTTTGGGCATCCAGTGGTATGTCTGGAGAAGTGTGGCTTATCTTCATAGCTGCCTCTGGTGTGGCCATGACGACAGGTGGGGGTGATACAGGAGTCATCGTAGCCTCCACTGACACTACAGACGCCACAGGTGTGGGCTCTTTGGTGGTAGAACAATGTGATGACTTACGTCGGTTGTGTACTGGAGGGTCCACAGCCGTGTAAACTGGCTGTCTGGGTGCAGGTTGTGAGGGCAGAGGGCTCATTGTGGGGTTGATGTGCCCATGAGCCTCCTTTGTGGTGGGGGAAAGCCCTCGTTCCCTCCATGGTATCCAGCAGAGTTTCCACGAGACAAAAAGGGAGACCCCAAATAGGGCCAAACCACAAGCTGTGACTACCAGTGACAGTAGACTCACCGATATATCTGGGAATTGAAAAGAGATAGAAATTTAATAAATGCATAGCTACACAATGGGGTGGTCAGCCCTGATGGCTTACAGCTTGGATGGAGTAATTGGAGTAATCAGTAGTTTTCATGTTTTCTGATGGGCTTTCAAAATGTTTGTATTTTAAAGCAGTGCTTTTTTAAAAAAGGTTTTAGTTTTTCAGAGCAAAAATGAGTCAGAAAACTGATAACAACTTAGTTGGTTCACACTTCATCTCCTTTTCCATGGTGACTCGCACACAATGTGCTGGTGTAGACGAGGGCACATTGAAAATATTCAGTGTCAGATTCTTTGAAACTATAATTTCATACATGACAATCTAACAACACGAAAGAGATACCTGCAATTGATATGCCAATAAGAACATTTTAAACATAACAGTCAAATTATTGGTGGCATAATAAACAGTATAAAAAAGATAAATACATTAAATTAAAACAAACAGTTTAGTTTCTTCATAATGTTATACGGTTTATGTGTGCAAGTCTATATGAGCAGAGAGCTGCAGACACTTGTTTCACAGCACAGTTTCTTCTTTGTTATCAGCAAAAAGCAAATTGCAGTCTGTGGCACATTCCTTTTTATGTGTCAGATAGGAGGCTCAAAAAGACAGTAAAATAAATGCATATAATCATAGGTTATTTTGTTGCATTTTTCTATACAAAATCTTAAATGACAGAGAAGACTAAATTTAACTAAACGTTCATGTCAGATGTTGAATGTATTGACCACCAAGACATGTTTTATTTATTTATTTAGGAAAACATTATAACAAATACATTTGATCTGAATGTTTTTTTTCTTCCTCTTTTGCAGAGATCCCCACAGTGAGCAAATTTACATAGTAGATTTGATTTTTGTTTAATGTGATACCTTTCCTGGACAACCTGGACTCCAACCCACAGCCTCAGGATTACAAGACTGTGGCACAGACCACCAGTTCACTCAGACCTCCCATCAAAATGCTTGTATTTTATTTAAAAGATGATCGTGCAGTTGCACTGTTTTACTTTAGGCGTTACACTTGTTTCATACTCCTCCACAGCGCAGTCCCCAATGTGTCAGCTCCATTTGTCCTGTTCCACCACCATCAAGTATTCAAGCATGTAGGCCACCTATTATCCTCTCAGACTGAATGCTGTCACTTGATTTGTAAATACATCTTTTTCTTGTTGCAAAGCAAGTCTCTTGTGGACCTTTACTCCTCAATGCTCATTTTAACTTCAAGTATTTAAACTTGTATGTTTGTAGTATTTAAATGTGTTTGCCAACAGCCCAGGCTTTTGCACAGTGCATTTTAAATAGCATCAGTCAGCTGTACCCACCTGACAGTGTCTATTTTTGGATTTGCGGTATCACGGATACAGATATATTCTCTATTTATATGCTGACTGTGCAACAAGCTATTAGGTGCCTATCATTACACAGGAAAGTGTTTTGTTTTATTTTGTTTTGGGTTTTTTTCATGTGTGTCGAGGATGCAGATGACAACTTGCATGGGTTTTCCAGAAAGACAGGCAGAAGAAAAAGCTTCATCATTATGAGTATCTTTGGAAGCAAATGAGATGTCAGAACAATGTTGGCATCTTTTTTTCTCTTTTTTGTTGTTTTTTTTTTTTTTTTTTTTTGGAGGTGACAAGTGTGCCATCATTTTCATAATTATCAGTGTAACATAAGAGTGATGGTGCGTGTAATGAGATGCAGTACTTCACAAAGCTTGTTGGCCAATTCACAGTAAAAAAAAGGGATTTTTCCTTGGCAGTGTCTGGAATAGCTTATTTTTAGCTAATTTAAAAGCTGCACAACCCTCTTTTGTATTACAGTTGGCACACTAGTTTTATAACATGAGAGCAGTATTTGATGAACAATGGGATTTTGAAGCCCATCTTAATGTTTTCAAATGGACATGGGGAGTTTATAAGTCAATCATTTCCAAACTGTTAAATTTATTTTTTTGAGTTATTGCACACTAACAGCGCCCACATTAACCCACATTTTTTCCATTTTCTAAAGAATTGCTAGCATCAATAGCACCTTAAACAAGCTAGAAATCATCTTCATTCTGCCTGACATAAGCAAAGATAATCATTTCTAAGGTTATGAGTTAATGTACAAAAATGGCAAATGGCATGCATTTACTGTAGCACTTAGTTAAAAGCACATATATCTAAAGAATTTTGTCACAATAATTACAAGGAAACTTGCTTGAAAGAAATAGTTTTATGCTTTGCATTTAATGTTGTGTTTAAGGTAACTCATCCTCTCAATCCAGAAGCTTTGCTTCATGCAGGACTAGCTCTGTGTGTAGGCGCAGTCATAGGAGTTAGCACAGGAACTCAGACCAACTGTCCTTTCTGTGCTGTGAGATTCTGAGAACACCAGAGTAAGTGTGATTTGGGAGAAACTGAGGGATTTGTTGCCATCTGAGGACACTGAGCCCAGTGTCAGCTTGGCTGCCAGCCTCAGTGCTGCCTGCTGGAGAAGACTCTGTAGACATCTGGAGGGGGCTTCAGACACAATATCACCCAAAAGGAGGCTGGACTAAATATAGAGCACAAGACCTTCAAAGGTGCTGCAACGATGTAGGAGGTGAGCAAGAACTGAAAAGGGATGTGCACTGACTACCACCATAATGATTCTGTTTTATATAATAATAAAAAAAATACTATTATTCACTTTATTGACAAACGTTAGTTATCTTGAAAAGTTAGCATCCAGAAATAACATTGAACAAGTGTGGTAATGACCGATTAGACATAAGGACGTGCCTGCTGTTAAGTTTTATATTCAAAGAAGCTTAGTTGCATTCATTTAGCTATTGGTTTGTGGTTAACAAGAAAAAAGCTAAAAATGAGAAAAGCAGCAGACTATGTGCTGCATATAAAAGCACTTATTAAACACATGCTGGGTCTAGGTGAACAGTCTATGGTTGTCTCATATTATTTTTTTCATTCAGGGAGTCCATTATATTAGCTTTGTTAAAACTGAGCCTATAAAGGATACTATAGGAAAACATTTGTCTTTCCTAAATTGAAATGGCACATCCATTTGTTCTTGTTTGAGCCTGAATCTGATCAAGAAAAGAAGACGTAAACCATAATGTTCCTGTATATGGTTACTTTGGCCTAATGTCTGAATTAAAAATAAATAAATTAGTGATGAGCTGGCATTTATGACACACATTTCTAAAGAAGATATTGTAAACCCACCAATTTACAGAGTTATCTTCATGAGATAGCAAGAATAAAACACGAGAAGCTCAGACCAACACATGTTTCAGCACAAAAGTACAAACGTCAGTTAGTCTTTTACAAATCGAATAAGACACAACTTGTTTCTACTTGTTGATGAATTAATGCTGAGCTAACCTAAATCCTTGGGCTGTGAAAATGACAATGGGGTATTGTATTACTGAAAAAAGAGTGCTTCATGATGGACCAGTGTGTGTGACATGTTCAAGTACTTGTTCAGATAAAAAGACCCTTAAAAACAATGAACAAACAGTCACCTACGCCTGAGCGAAACCTATTTTTTTCTGAACTGCATGACCAGTCTTCAACTCTGCTGTTTTTCATTCCATCAGAGATGCTGCCATCATGTTGAATGATACCTGTCAGCTACTGTAAACATCTCAAATTAAACGATAGGTGTACATTCGTGATAGATAACCCGAGTGCCCACCTGCACAGCACTTTTTAAGCTGTCAGCACAATGAAATGGACAAGTCAAGAGCGACCTGTATAAGAGAGGAGAAGATGGAGGTGGGCCCATTTGGGAAAAGAGAAAAAGAGTTAAAGTACAGATGAGCAGGGAGAGCTGAGTGACAGCAAGGGTGAAAAAGTCTGAAACCCGGAGGGGTGAATAAATATTTATAATGCAAACTAACAGACGTGAAATGAGCATGTGGTTGATTGCAGCAATTGGGCCTCTCTCGCTCTGTTGAATTTTTTTTTTTTCCACTGTCACATTAGTCAGATTGTGAGCCTTTAGTGTTGCTAAGGAGTGAAGGGGTCTTAATTTGTTCACATGTGATTCGGCGACTGTTGTTTGGACATAAATGCAAATTCTACTCCACGTTTTTATCAGACAAGGTTTAAATCTGAAGGAAAGTTTCACAGCACAGACGCTACAGTTTTCACTTCAGTGGAGCGACGTGAACACTCACTCAGGCAAGAGGAAAGCAGTGTTCCGGTTCTTATCTTATGAGCTTCATCCTAAATGCTCATGAGGGCAGAATGAAGAGAATTAATCTAATAAATGTGGTTTAATACAGCTCGAGTGGGAGTTAATGAGAATAAAGAGACCTGTCTACAAAGGTTTAATTAAGCTGGATAATTGATAAGCTTATTAATGGGAGGAAAATGCTATAGACATAATTTCCAGATGGATTAGAGCTACAAGAAGATGGCAATAAATCCATCACATCTCTGGTCAATTATTCTGTTTTGGCCGCTTGGTTTTCAATAAAAAAATAAGTCGCATGAGCAGCTTAAAGGCTTCCGTGGAATCGAGCGTAAATGATGTCTCACCTGAATCTGAATAGCGTGGCCTGGCCAGGTCTCGGAAATAGTAGATAAAATCCAGGCAGTTTTCGTTCTGCACTTCCCCCTTCGAGCAAAGATCGGACAGGAGTTCAAGTGCTTTTTGACAAATCTCGTCATCTCTGTCTCCAGGCATTTCCCAACAGCATCCTTATTATAAATGGAGGGTCTTTTGTCGGCACCTTATTCCCCGCCAGTCAGCACGGTTTCTGGAGTCAGCCCGCTCACTCACCCGGCTGGGCACGCCTTCCCGCACCGTAGAGTTAGTACTTTTTTTTGTACAAAAAAATAATTAAGAAAAGGGGTGGTGGAAAAAAAATACTAATCCGCGTGATCCAGAAAGCAAACCAGCGATCCCACATGTGGAGAAACAGGAGTTTCCTTATGTAACACCGCCTGAAACACTCCTCTCACTTTGGTGAACGTGCTTGAAAGCCACCGGTTGAATCCACGCACCGCCTCTGCGGCGCCGCGCGCTGTCCAGCGTGCTGAAATGTGCGCCGCGTGAGATCCGCTTATCTGTGGAAACCGTGAGGATCTCCGAGCAAACAAAATAATAATAATTAAAAAAAAAAAGTTTGTCAGCGGAACACAACGACGAGCAGAAGGGACAAATATCTGCATCCGCGACCAGTTTCCTCAAGCTGTAACAAACCACAGCTGCTCCGACAAGCCTGGTGTGGTTTTACGTTCCTGCACGTGGCCAATCAGAGGATGAGACCCCCACCCACCCTTTTTTTTCTCCGCTCACTTCAATCACTTCACTCTCTGGGATACAAGGGTGCTTATCTCTTAAAGAAAAGAAAAAAACATCAGAAAACCGATCAGGTGCAGTGGAATTTGTGAAATTGCTGGAAGAAGCTGAATACCAGAAGAGCTCGAGCTGAACAGATCAGGGTGCTTTCAGAGAGGAAGGGGGCGTACCCTTGACTTCCTGTTTGTAATCAATATTATTTATGGTGTCCAGGCTTCCAGATATACAGTTGTAATCAAATACCGGGCAGATCTCTGTATTTCTCACGGGACAATCGGTGTCAATATCTACGCAAGTGTATTGTTGTGTTACTGCTGACATGACTTCACTAAACCGATGTATCCCCTTGAGAGCATACACTCAATTTCACATTCATTGATTTATTTCATTGATTGACAAGACCATAAATTATGGTATGCACTTTAGGCTAACATTAAACCAAGAGAGTAAAAAAAACAATATCCTGAGTATCATCACTGCCTGTATGCTCATACCTAATTGAGAAATAACCTCTTTTGATAAATACTCTTTGAATGTATTTTTGCCACGTTTACAAATCAATAACAAGGTTACAAAATTGCAATGGTTTTTTTTCCTACTTTTTTATTATTAATGTCATAATACTCATGTTTGTCTTTGCCATTTTAAAGAGACAATCTCTAAAAGAAAGCTCAGGAAAATGTTATTGTAAGGAACAAAATAAAAAGAAGAGATTGATAGCTCCTCTGTGTTGGTGATTTTCATGCTCGCTCCATCAAAAAAAAACCAGTCTTCTCCCATCAATGATAAACACCATCTCTAATGAGATGTGCATTCATCCTGCTGCATTGCTGTTGTAGAAATGGCTTGTGTGTGCCTCTTTTAGTTGAACTGTTTTTGTCGCGAGCCTTTGTCATATGAATTTAGGGTCTGGGGACTAATTGTGTGATGTGCCGTGCCGACAGCAAATCAAGGCAAATCAAATAAATAAATAAATCCTGCAGACCATGTGCACAAATACAAAACAAATGCATACTCTGATACCTTAGCTTTTTTTATTTATTGTTTTCCAACTTCAAACACAGCTGTATTACAGTCAATTGTGACCAAGCAAGAATACCAAGAATAGGTATAAAAATGATGATGCCATACCACAAAGTGTCACAGTATTCCAGTGTTCAGGAGTACAAGGAGTTTGGTCCTCGGAGATGTGGCTGAGGTAAAGAAGACTGCCACTGAGGGAAAAAACAAGATTCACAAGCTAAAGCATCATTTCAGACCAAAAGTACCTGAAGTTATATTTTTGGAATACTTTACTGACATGTGAAAGGAGAGTGATAGTGGCTCTTGTGAAGCAGATGGGTAGACTTTGTGCTCAGTTGTGTAGATTTGTGGAACCACCTATACAAGCACCTAAGTGTGGTAAAAAAATAAAAAGTCCTGAACCATCTGTTGGAAAACCGAAGACTTAAAATGCATAGTGAGATAGAGACTACTGCTGTTTGAACAGCACCTGGAAGGATTTTGAACTTAAAAAAGATCAAGAAACTGACAGACTGTATCATTATAAAATTTAGAACAGTTTCTGAAAAGAAATGAAAAGTAACTTGAAAACAACTAATAGTCAACATTTTCACTAATTTTTCAATTAAAAAAAGAAAAAGGCTGTTTTGTTTAACCCTACTGTTTGATCAATAAAACCTACCCCATAAAATATAAATGCATTTTTTTAGTAAACACTGACGTGAGCTTTAAAGATGCTTTATATTAACAGAGAGCACTTGAGAATAATACAGCATGAATAAAATTAGCATAATATTTACACATAGAGTGTATAAATAAATCTGACTTGTTGTGACATACTCTTGAACCTTGTGATAATTAGAGGCTAGCACTCCTGAAGATGTAATCTCTGCATAACATTTTGTTGCACGCGTCTATTTCTGTAAAATCCTTTCTACTTGAGTGGTTAAGGAGGTGGGGGCTTTGTGTGTGGAGAGGTGATGGCCAGTACAATGGGTGTAATGCTTGGCTGATGTGTGTGGGTAGGGGAATGGGGCGTATGTGTGTGTGTGGGGAGGGGGGTCCATTCAAAAAGAAAAATGCTTGCAATGCAGCAACTCAGCTTTCTCGGTGTCCATGGCAACTGGGAAAGACAGAAGGCACTCTTCAACCATTTTCTTGTCTTCAAGTTTTTTTTCTGTTAGCGCCCCCCCAAAAAAATACTTTCTTCAATTCATATTCATCCTGTCTTCGTTTGGGCTTTTTATCAACTGATTTCTGTTTATTAAAAGTTAACTAAGTAAAAGTGCTCACTGTTTCCCACAGTTACCTCTGACTCATTTACTTCTGCTTCTGTGTGGGGTATGAGGTGTGTGTGTGTGGAGGGGAGTTAAGCCATAAACAAATCTAAAACACTAGAGCAGTTCTCACAGAGAGATAATAGCCAGATGTAAAGAATCTTGGCGTGTTTATCTTTTGACTTGACATATTGCTCTCATAATTAGCTCTGCCGCTCCTGCAGTGGTGCACTCATAATTCACTTTGCTTTAATGAAACCAGAAAAAAAATGTTCAACTATCTGAAACACAATGTCAAAGTTTTATTGTTGAATTGTATTCAAATGCACAATAATAAACTCAATGTGTGCCGAATTAGTGCATCAATAGAAACGTCCCAATCAAGATTCCAGAGACAAACCATCATCCCAGGAAGAACTTGTCTGTCCTCCATCTTCCTGTTTTCTTCTGGTTTTCTGGTTTTTTCCGCAGCTCAAAGACATTTCTGCTTGTTGACCTGTAGAGAAACTGACCACGTGAAGATTAGCTCCAGTCAAACAAGATAAGATAGAAAATGAGAGTATGGATTTTTTCTTAAGCCTGTGCTTTATTAAAAGAGGAGTTTCTGGCTCTGTTTTTTCACATCTCTTCTGATTATCTCAGTAAGGTTATTTCTGCAGTTTTCAGATAGCCCTATCAGAATTTTTGACTTACCTAATTTAGTGTACTACTGAAAGTTTGTCATCTGGCTGCTTGTTTCATTTTCTATCTTTTCCACTACTATTTTTTAATACATCTGGCTTTAGAACCAGCAGATTTAGAACCAGCAGCTTCTGAGTTGCCAGATGTGGGCTGAACCAAGACTGGCTCTCACAAAAAGCCAACCTGCCTGTGTTTTTTTCAGCAAATCTTTCATTGTTCTGTATAGTGGCAGTTATTTTTGACTATATGGACTAATCACTATATGATTACTTGGATTGACTTGTCTTGTAGGCCAACTTAAAAGATGAATGGAAGAGTAAAATTATTGTGAACATCCATCCATCCATTATCTTTTACCCGCTTCTTCCTGTTCAGGGTCACGAGGGTCACTGGTGCCCATATCCAGCTGTCACAGTGCGAGTGGCGGGGTACACCCTGGACAGGTCGCAAGTCCATCACAGTATTGTGAACATGTAATTATGATTTATTGACTTCAAATTTAGTGTGACTAGCACCTTCTTGTTTTGAGTTATGAATACAATTAATATTTATATTTATAGTTGTAGTTCTGGCTGTTTCGACTCAGCATCCAGCCGAATCTTTACAGCTTCTTCAAACCCCACCAAAATCTGACCAATCATATCTGTGCCAAAATCCTCCCACAAAAGCCAAACAGATCAGTCATGTCTTTCACAAACCCCTTCCACACACCAAGAAACTCCAACTTAGTGACTGCAGAGACCCTATTTCTCGAAAATATTATCACGTTAGGCAACTAGTTAAAGTATGATCTGATAGCACTGCATGCTAACTGGAGCAAAATATATAATGTAGGCAAATAGTAAGGCCCGAGTATTTATTTCCCCTATTTAAGAACGAGAAGGTTGTGGAAGCAGAATATTATCCACTGCTTATACTGCAATGTGGAAACAGGCCAACAGACCAACATTTCTGGCGTAATGCAGACATTCATCTTGTAGTTTTACATGTATGATAGAAACTGGTTCATGTCATTTGATTTGGTCAACACTTGAGTGCATAGCATAAATCTAACCAAACAAGAACCAGTCATATATTTACATTTTCACAACACTGATTCAATGATTGTACAATTATTCTTTTTGTTCCAGACTCATTTCCCTTTCTAAATACAATGATGCAGGTTGCACTTAATGTGACAAAGATGTCTCACTGCATTAGTCATGACTTGCACGTCAGCATGACTTTTTCAGCGTTTAACACTGCTGATTTGGTCAAAGAAACCAAAAGGGTTGCAGTAGGTGGTGAGTCAAGGCACTGGCTCAAGACCTGTACAGCATCTTCTACTTTCTTTTGAAAATGATGGCATTTTGTTCTGTTTTGTGAAATTGACAAAATACACAACTTTGAGAAACGATCAATGGGTAGGGGTCAAACCTTTTTACATTTCAGGTGTTTGGGGTTGGCATAATTCTTTTAAGACGTTGCCAAGTATGAATCAAAAGGCTATTGATAAGTTATAATCTTACAAATTCCAAATACACATCCATGTTTCGGAGATGTGGACAACTACAGTATATGTATTACACTCTTTCTTGTGAAACTGGGCTAAAGAAGGAAACACTATTTTAAGATATGGAGCAGCGAGTCGCAGACAGGCCATTTGTGTGTGGCTATAAGCACACTGCAGTTATTCATCACAAGCTATTCTGTACGAAATCGCTCATCTGCTGCCTGAGCCTCTCAGCTTTCTGTAAATCAAAGGGTGTTCCTTAAAGAAGCTGTGAACATAAGAAAGAAGATAGAATGGAATTCTCTCATCTCAGCTGCTCTTTGTTTTATCTCTGTAGGGCTGAACGAAAGGCTTGAGTTTCTTAGCAATGGATTTTTTAAAAGAACAAAACAAAGACAATTGAAGATACTGTAGAGGTCGTGTGAGAGATTTAGAGAGATATATGCAGCGTGTACCAAGGATATAATTATGTACAATCTTGTACCTGTCAGTAAGAGAGAAACACGTATTCAGCAAATTTAAGTATAAGTCTTGAGTCTTATTAAACAGTACAAGCTATCAAAAGGAGAAACATCAGTTTTATTTTGCGTATCTTTATTTTTCAGAAAGAGTGTAGGAGGTAATATTTACATGTGCTATTTGATATTTAGGGGTTAATAAGTGCTATGTTCAAAGTTTATTTTTAAATCTTCATTTTTTTTAAGTGCTAATTGGGATGTGTCATATAGAATATTTACAAAAAAGATGGCACTGGATATTCATGTGAGACTCAAAGATGAACCTGTGTATTCCCAGTCGCTTGTTTGTACCGTCTACCTGCTTCCTATCAACTGATTACTCCTGTGACCTGCCTGTTACTAGCATTACTTCAGTTTTTTCTCCATATTTAAGTGGCTTTGGTGTTGGCCTTTCAAATTAAATTGCATGTTACCAATGTTGTATTGCTCTTCAGTTGCACTTGTGAACAAACTCTTCTTGTTCTTTCACAATAAGTGTCACAGCTCAAAAGAGAAGTGATGCTATTACGGTGGATTTTAAGGCAGTCTTATTGGTTAAAGAAAACTAATTCCTTCAAAGAAAAACAGAATTTGTCCTTTTTAGTAGCAATTATGACAAGAAAGCAATTACTTCTGAATGTACCATAATGATGTAAGTAGAACACTGACATTGTGCAATCCAATAATTGCTCTGAAAAATAATAGGTTGATGTCAAAAAAGCAGCACACTAAAACTAAATCTGTTTTCACCGTATCATCAGCTCTGTGGCATTATATGTCTAAATATCAGACCTTCATAGTCTGTTACAAACTGTTATTTTTTTATCTTTCTAAATCTATTTTACAAATGTAAAGACAGATTGAGGTGGAAGTTAAAAGGAAGAAAATAGGTACATTTTCCAATAAAAAAAACAACATGCAATTAATTTCAGCCACATAAGCTTCAGCTTGGAAACGTGAACTAAATCAAAGCTTGACCAAGGACCTTGCAGCTTTCCTGAATGCAAATTATAATGTAATATTAATGTGATTTGTATGTATCATGATAAAATAACCACAAACCCCATCTATTAGGGGGAAAAAAATGAATGAAATTAGATGTATCATTCTCTCTTCTTCTGGAGTTTTCAGTGCCAGTAATGGCAAGCAGCATCTTCAGTTTATGTTGGTTTGAATTAATGAATTATTGTAATGTTTGGTCAGTTATGACAGCTCACATTTGAGTGGGTTTACATTACACAACTCGATAGGTACACGCACACCTACAAGATCAGACCAGATCAAACTGACCAAGTGATTTGGTTTGTTCATGATGTACAACACAATTATTGTGATCAGTCAGACTCAATTCAAATTCGGAAATAGATACATATATCTTCTTTCAAATCTTTCTTGGCTCAGAATCTCATCCCCACAAGAAGGATTACAGTCGTTGTTTCATTGCAGATTTATTTAGCAAATTCAAGCTAATCTTGAGTTCTTGAAATTGATCTGTTGGTTGGAAAAACAATAATAAAAAAATAATTATACAGTACTTGAATTTATGTTTTTTATTTAGAAATTAGTGTAAACACAATCACATGGTTTTTTATGAAAGTCTGACAAAAATACATTTTTGGCATCATAAATAACACAGAACCTCAAAAGATTCCAAAACGTATCGAACACAACACAGTGGAATCTCCCAGTTGTTGAAGCAGTTACTAATTATTGTTTAATACTTTCTGTAATCATTGTTTATTCTTTAAGAAAAGCACATCAAACTATAAACAAAAGTTGTCATAAGATACCGGCTTTGTTCAAGCTTAAAGGAAAAGTTGATGAGCCGATGCAGAGAGAGGATTACGGAGGCTCATCTGCCTGTCCATCATCTTCAGCTGCAGTGATTGGCAGACTGGGGGCTGCTGCAGGATTGAGAGGTGTTGCTCAGCTAGATTTAGTATTCCCTCAGGACCCAGCATCCCCAAGAGAGGTTAATACCTGTTAAACCTTTCAAAACTCACGGGAGAACCCATTTGTATGAAGTCGTACATTAGTGAGATAGAAAGATATGCACACAGTCAGAGATTCTGTCTAAGCCAAAAACAAATAGCATGTATACAGGACCAGTACGTATATACTAGTACTAGTATCAGTACAGTTTATCGCTGGTTATGGCAGTCTGTTTCCATGTCTTTTGGAATAATTGAATTGATAAAACAGTCTTTAGTTATATTGTCTTGAATATTATTATCTCATGCTGTGTGGTCCAGTGGCTCAAAAAAGCTTTATTTAAATTGCAAATTGCTCAAAACAAAGGTGGAAGATTAGCACTTGGTTGTGATTTTAGAACACGAGTGAATTTTATGCATTGGAGTCTATCTTGGTTTAAAATTGATGATAGACTTAGATAGTCCTCTTCTCTTTTTTCATAGAATTTGGATAATCCATAAACCCTTCGGCCTATTTTTTGAGTTGTTCCCCTCTTCGAACAGACATGGTTTTAAAACAAGACAGACTT
>JAVKLF010000038.1:8389118-8400469 GCA_034783495.1 Millerichthys robustus
AGACACAACATTTTTTGTTGGCTTAAAATAGTACATCTACGGCAATAATAGTGGCAATATTGTGAAATTACAAAATGAATATTGAACTAAATAACCTCTTGAATTGAAAATATGGCACTGTGACCATAAAAACTAACAAATTATAAATACTATATAGTCACATTGCCAGACCACATCTTTCTCAATGCTTCATTTGCCTTCCAGCCATCCAGCTTTCACACACACGCGCGCGCACACACACTTGTGTAGCTCTCCGGCCATCTGTCTTGACCAATGATTGACAGCTAAACTAATTACAAGAAATTTCTCAGCCAATATAAGATTAATTAGAAATGACAAGCTTCTTGTTACAACATAGACAATTAGCCAGTGATTCCTCTTCAGCTGTCCTCATGTCTATATAAATTCATTTGACTCCAGCCAACTCAGCCCTGCCCTTGCACTCTCTGCTAATGATGAAATAGTTCACATTTCCTAGGAACACGCATCTTGACTCCACTGTCCTGTGCCTCTGCTTTGAGAGAACTTTAATTCTGAGGTTGATCTTAGAAAATCATTTTTTATGCATACAAATGATAATGGACAGGAAAAAAGACTGCAAGGAATGTATCAAATACGAAAAGGTGTAATAACTCTAAACAAGGTGCTTCTGAAATAATAGAGAGAATATAGATTTAGAAATATGGGTTGTTATATTTTTAAGTGTGTTGATACAAATGTTAAGATTTGTAATGTTATTGCATTCACATTTCTCATTTATTCCCTTAAAATGATTAAAATAGTTATAAAAACAACTGATCTGTGTAATATTGCTTTCATGCTGTTTGCATTTTCCATGAATGCAAGTAAATGTGAAAATAAACGTTAATTCAAATCCAAACTAAATTCAAATATACTTTATTGATCCCAAAAGGAAATTAAGTTAATGAAAAACACAATATTTAAAAAGTGTCTCCATACTTAAAGCATCACACTTTACATTAAAAAAACCTACTGCGATCAAGTCCAAAATGCTGAGCACTTCTCATTAATGGACTTAACTTTTTACCTATTTAGGAATTAATCAGATGTGACTCACGCCACACCAAAGTAATACTTTGATTATTATAAAAATGTCTGACAAAATAAGTAGGTGAGAACAAGGAGGCAGGATGAGTGTCATAAGAACACAGAGACTGTGGTGAAACATATTTAACCCAGCCAAACATGAGAGAAGACGTAAATAATGCAGGCAGACAAATCCACTAGTGAGTGAAGATTCACATCTGACCAGCTAAGAGATTTTCTTTTTCCATTAATGTTCACTCAGTGGTTATAAAATACTACTACAAGCTTTAAGAATGGATCTATATATGTTTCTAAGGTGAATAAGCCAAATAACTCCTCAGACAACATGTCCTCTTAGACAACATGCACAAGCAAACTCCCATTAAATAAAAAGTAATAATGCATTAGCATAACATCAAATCAAATATCTGCCATCTGTTAATCGAAGAGTTTATTGGGTTTGTTTCTTCAAGACATCAAGACAAATATAATTTGTCATTTCACTGCTTCTTGCTTTAAATGGGACTGCTTGACACAAGCAGTTTTAAAAATCGCTGACACAAGCAAGCATCGGTATTTTGAAATGGTGGTTACATATAGAACTCTTAAAGTCTTTAAGATGCTTTAAACATTTAACTCAATCGACTTTCATATTTGTGTAAACCTGACCTTTTCTATAGGCTTTTTGCCAAGACATGAATTATTCTGTATAGTACTACAATATTGTATTTTCTTTGCTTTTTCCAAACAGGTGTTTCTGATCCATGCATAATGCTGCATACAGCCTCTGTGGGAAATTATTAATGGGTTGTGTATACAGCATACAGTCACCTTGTTAGCTCTGCTGGATATTATTGCTTGTATTAAAGGCCGGTTTTTTTTTTTTTTAATATGGAGACAAATTTCATGGCCCTCAAAAAGCTCCAGAAATACGGGGATTTGCTGCTAGACTTTATGTACTTATGTTTCTTCTGTACAAGCTGAGTCAGATATGTTGTAGTTTGTCTCATAAATAAGAAATTAAATGGCTCCAGTGAAGCTGAGATTAAATAAATGTGCACAAGTGTAGTCGGTTTTACATTTCTTTTATGTTTTTGCATCCCAGTTTTAAAACCATAACTTCAGGATCTAAAGCTTTTTGATATAATTGCTTTGATAATAAAAAAACATAATTAAAATTGAGCTTTTTTTACACATTTCACAGTTGTTTCAGTATGTTTTTTAAATTAGTTTTTTATGTAAATGTCTCATTCCTTATGACATCAGATTTAATCAAATATAATTAATCAAAGACATTAAAGCTGCAGTTGCATTTAAATTAATGAGCCAACGTGTGCTATAAACCCCATATATACAATTAATCAGATTTAAACAAATGCCAAATTAATTTGAGGTAATCTATGGTTATTTCAATTCTATATATTATTTCATTTATTTATTTGTTTTTTTCCTCAGGTATGTATTCTAACTTGACAACTGTTGAATTTTTTTTAATGACTAAGTTGGTTAGTTGGTTGTCAGGAACTTTCAAAGGCCATAGACCCGTCATTACTAGTACGTATTTGTCTGTTTCATCAGTCAATCCAGTACATTACTGACCTTAACGAACGCCATGCTTGTTTTCTATAAAATCCTAGTGAAAAATAAAGGTTTTAAAAACTATTTATTGACATTACAGTTAGTACAATAAAGAAAACTTATGTTTGTAGAGTAATGTGTTTAAATAAGTAAATACCCAAGAGACATAAATATTAAGGCATTGTATTTCACTTACACATTTGAGGGCTGCCAGGCTGGCCACTGAGCTTTCATTTTAATGACAGTTAGAACATCATCACCCTGCAGTGAGGAAAAGACACAGAAGTTAAATATTAGTTCACACAAAGAAACTATTCTTTATTCTTAAACAACGATGTTTCAGAGTAATTTAACAACAACACTGTGAACAAAAAAAAATGTCAACAGATGCACTGTCCACTGTGATAACACACATTGTGTTTTAACCCAAAACACAACACCTTACAGCAATACAAGAATATCGACATCAGCGCAATAAAGCAGAATTAATTCTTAAATCGTATATAATTTTGCTCTTGACCCTGAATAACAGCAATGCTTTGAGTTGGAAACGAAACCATTGTCAGGCCAAGTCTTTCCTACTTGACTTGAATTGACCGGTCATACTCACTCACACTGAGGAGATCAGCCATGAAATTGGCTCACAACGATCTGAAGGTAAAGTCTCTAAATACTACAGTCCCTCAGTAAGGTAACAGCCAAGTGGTGCACGGTTTTCACACTGGCACAGAAAATCTTAGCAACCCTCACGTTTCTTTTTTTTTTTTTTTTTTTCATGCACTGCCAGGACAACTGTGCACGGTGGTTGTGAATCAGTCATATGCAACACTGAAAGAAGTTGAGTTGTGTACCGCCCTTGAAATTAAATTTGAAAAAAAGATTGAATGTGAAAAATCAAACTGAAATTCAGGCATACGATCATGTAACAATGCAATAAAAGGCCATGCAAAGAACCTTTAGAAATAATATTGCCTTCTATAGCACAACCAATGCAACCATAGTTATATACACAGCTGATATAATGAATATAAGACCTGGTGAAGTCATTTCCAGAACAGAACATTTCTTGTATCTATTAGTGAAGAAGCATCATAAACTGCAAATGACATTCACCCTCGTTCCGGAAGGAACAGATTCATTTTGCGTGAATAATTTCCATCTAGTTCTGACAAGCGCAGTGAACTTTCATTTGTGATGCTTGATTTAGCATTTGTAATTCCCTGTTAGGCAAGAAACCACATTTAAAGTGACATAATCAAAAATGAACACAAACCAAGTTGTAGTGTTTATAAAGTTTAATATTTCCTGTTTGCTCCACTGACATCTGGAACAGTTTATTATGAATAAGCCTGAGAAGTCAGGCAGTAGTTTATATGTTTTCACTCAAATAATTAACTAAATATTTGCTTCAATAAATCTCCTTTTTTTTAATTTTCAAAAAGTTTTAATAACTGTTGCATTTTGTTATTAAGTTTATTTTGGAGAAAATGTCATTTACTGTATAAAATTAAAGAAACAAAAAAAAATGCATAGTCACATTCACTGCTACTATTAAACCAGGTTCCTCACAACTTTTCATTTTACAAGGTTCTATCAGCTAAACTTAAAACAAGTCCTTCATTAAAGGAACTGTTTTTTTTTTCTATTTGTTCATTTGAAGTGTTTTTATTACCTTACTGATTTAGATTGTACTTTTAAATTGTATTTCAATAATTAGGCTACTTTAGGATGAACTCCACAAAACTAACAAGTTCTATTTTTTTTCAGCTTATTTGAAAATTGTTTGAAATCATATCAGATGGATACAGCTTAAAAGAAAACCAGTTCATAAAATGCCCACATACACACTTAGGAACTGCAAAAAAAATACAACTATATATGTATGCTCCTGAGGTATAAATTGAACTAAATTTTTATTTCTCAATGTTGATTTAGAAAAGGAGTCAGTGCCGGCGTACAGGTTCCCAATGCACATAAAACCATATTAGCATCTTTCATGCCAGAGAAGGCAGACAGTCACCAAAGCAGAGGCAGTGAGGAGATGGCTGTGGAAATTGCCCTTATAATTCAGACAGTCTCTATGAAAAATTATTCTAACGGCCATTCCCAGTTCCTGGTGACAATGCTGAAATGAGTGAGGTGACATTCCTTTACTCACTAAAACAGCAGCAAAAACTACATTTCAGATACCCTCTAAATTTCCATTTACATCACAGACTTGTGGAATCATCATGCTGAAATGATCATTAGTACTAACCACCATAGAAATACTGGTGTCATTTTTCACATAATCAGTTATTATGAGAAATCAATTTTTCATCTGTGTTAAACTATATGCAAATAGCTATTTTATATACAGTATTTTGCTACTTTTGTATTAAATCAGTGTGGTCCAACTTGACATTGCGAATGACCACCAATAAATTTATCGTCCAGTTATCTTGATTGGGAAAATGTGATGTGAGATGCAATACCAAATTTAAGATGTATGCCCATAAAGCAACCTACTGCAACAGACTTGTATTTAATGCAAAATATTCTGCAAATTCATGGGTCAAAGAGTTAAAGAATTGCTAGATATTTCATTTTGCATTAAAGTCCTAATATTTCCTAGAACCGCACAATTATGTAAAATTACAAGTTGTTTTTTTTCGCCCATGGGCCAAAACTTCTCCTGGTCTACAGCAGCCTTTTCCCACGATGAGATAGCAGCTCCTCTGATGTTGTAATCAAAGTTCTACACAGGCATCTCTGATCTGGCTGTCCCAGCACATCCAAACTATTAATAGGCATAGGAAATTGCTTCAAAATTCCAATTGGATGTAAGCTGGCTGTTATCAGTGCATATTGTGAAAGGCTTACACAGCCTTCAGGTGTTAATTAAATCTCTACTGACATTCCCATATCCTGCCCTGCAGAATAGGCTGCAGTTCAGATATTGTGCAGATGAAGTCTCTTCAGTCACACCAGTCTCAAACAAAAGCAGACAGGAGAACATCCCACAGGCAGCAGGAGAAAGCATGTTGACAGGAGATTTGTTCATGTTGAAGGTAGATGAGTTTGCAAGCAGTGACGACTTCTCTCGAGAGCTGTGAATTGATTTGCTGACCGTGGTTGTCCTCAGTGGTAATCTCTGAACTTAGCAGTGCAGTCTCAAAGGCTACAGTTCTGCATGACACACTCATTCGTCAAGTTGCCTAAGCCATCATACAAACAGTTGTCAGCAGACCTGGGTCCAAAGCTGGGGAGATATTATTAAAGATAAAGTGAGGTAACTTCTGTTGATGACTTAGTTCAGTGTGTCTGTTGCTCTCTAGATGTTTCTTCTATTTTTACTTTTGTTCTTATGTTTGTAGTTCTTGTTCTATTAAAGAGGTCAGTGTTTTTTTTATTTGTTTTTTTATGATCCATATTACAAAATGCTGAACGATTCCGGAAATAATGTGTGTTTTTAAAGTCATTTTTCATCTTATTCAGTTTGACAAAATATCATAATTTCTTCCAAAACAACTAAATGCTTACTACTATGTTGGATAGCAAGCTTCATGTTTGCAGCCAAGGCAAAGTGGTTCAGGCCAGTCATTATCCAAAAATATTCTCTGCTGGCAGCTACAGAGTAGTTTTGTTTGTGAAAAACAAAACAAAACAAAAAAAAACATGGACATTGCCCTACAGGCTTCATATGTCCCAGGGGGAGGGACTCGGTCCGGAAGATGCTGTATAAAACTTTTCTGCTGTTCTGTTTTCGGTGCCAAAACTTCGAGACTTCGACCAGGTCCGTTTTGGTCCATCTGGAAGTTGTGTAAGACTTTATACTTTGTAAATAAATATTTAAAGTTTAAATCTGAATTTGTCTCCCGTCTGTGCTTCAGCTGCAAATAAATGACACAATACTTAACAAGTTGAGACTTATTTCTATCTTCTATTGCACAAAAAGTGAAGTCCTCTCTGTAAAGCAGACATATTAAAGTTAATATTTAGCTGTCTTCTAAAAATGCATTTGCATTCATAATAATAATACCTGATACTTAAATCTATTGGCCTGGGATCTGACACAAATAAACATGAAATCACAAATAAGCCACATATTCAAATGAGTGCTGTTATTTTGTATAGCTACTGATTTTTGTCTGGTTTGTTTTCTTGTTTTTAACATATGATTCTGGTACCGCTTTTTATACAGATCTGTTGCTTTTTGTATCACAAATAAATAATACTTGTTAACAAAATGTTCCTTTTTGGTGTACTTCAAATGCCTTCTTCACCTTTTACTGCATTACTATCAAGTTTAATCAGATGTGGATCTGTGTTAGGCTTTTTGTTTTAGTTTTTTAAAATATGTGTAGGATGTGGTTAAGTATGATGACTCTGTGTCCTTAGCTGTCAGTCAGTGTCTGTCTTCTTCATCTGTTTGACGCATGCATGCAAAGACAGACTTTAAAGTCCTCAACCTACTAAATGATTTGGAACCTGAAGTGATAGAGGGGCACCAGAGACAATTTCTCATTTACGCTGGAATAACAGAACAGGTATCACTTTGATTGAGAACAGACTTATCAACGTGGTCTCATGAGTAAAAGATCAAATAAATTTCATGTGACAGTTTTTTGGCCTAGATTTTTGTACAAATCTACAATGAAAAGAAAGCGCTTGTTTTTATCCAAGAAGATCAGCGTTTTTAATGGGAATTAAGCCTTGAAATGTGCCACTGGGACTTGATTAGCCATCACAAAATGCCTTAGGATGAGATTTTCATGGCATAAGCTGCAACTGACCAAACCAAACACTAGTCACATAAATGTACAGTAAATTACGCAGCCTTTTGCCTATGGGATGAAAACATGACCATTTACAGTTGAATAGGTATAGAATTGAGTGAGTGAAAAGCAAATTTTATTATCTGTATACACTGGGCTGCTGCTATTCAGTGTTACAATGTTATACTGTAGATTCTTAGTAGTTTATTTATTCATATCACAAGATGCACCAGTGTCAGCTTAATAACACAAATGACCTGTAACCTGTGTGAAAGCCACACACCCCCAAGAAAAGATCAAATAAAAAAAACAATAAATAAGAAGAGTAAAAAAATCTTCAATTAATAACAGATACAAACGGGGATGATTTCCACAAGAGAATACAGATAAAGACTGAGTCCAAACATTTCAATATTTAGCATAAATTTTCATTTTAATTTCCCAGAACTGTGCCTTTTCACACTTACAACAACAGACAAATATTCACTGAAATGTTCTGACACATTTGAAGATGAAAAACAAATTCTTTGGAAGCGGATGCACAAGGAATCAAGGATTGGGCAAAATGTCCAGTCCCCTTTTCCATTGTATGGTGCTGCTTCATTATTCCATTCAGATTTTTGACACACAAATGACTTTATCAAAGATGCCTCTGGCTAATACATCTGAGATTCCAAAATAGTTCTGCTTTTGTCCCTGATATATATGCATATATAGGCATATGTGCCTCTGAGATCTGAGCCAGCCAGCTGTACCAGGAATAAAGGGCAATGAAGGATAACTCTTACCCTCTTTTTAACTAGCACAACTAGTGGACTCAACCCAACTACTATCCTGATGCAACGATTCACTTAACTCACCTTACGGCTAACTCTGAAAACAGGTTTTCGCCAACAAATAGCCATATGAACTTTTGAACATTAGGATTTTAGTTTGGTTCCCACAAGCATATCAAATTGAAAACAATATTGCCAAAAATAAAAAATTAAAACATCTGCTGGTTGCACCAAAAACCTCTCAGAGCACCTAAAAATAAAGCAATCACCAATGATTCAACACTGCAATATATTTAAACTAAATGAATATGCCCACACACATACATGCAGACTGACATACGTGCATACCAAAAGCACACTGGCTTAGCATCCCCACTGCAACTGTGCTCGCCTGGGGCAGTTCGGTTTAATTTAAGCAGTCATAATAACAGTTCTAGGAGCCAAGACAGGCATAAAGGCTTTTGAGAGCTTTGTTTTCCATAACAGAAATATCTCTGCTCAACTCAAAAAGCTGACTTGACATGCCAAGAGAAAACTGCCAGCTGAAATTAAAGAATGATTTTTGCCTAAACTTGAGTGGACATATTTTTCTTTGTTTTATTTCAAAAGACAGTCAAGAAGAAAGAAAAAAATCTGAAACAAAAACTATCATCATAGTGTACTTCTAAAAATTTCTGCAGTCCCTTTTAAGGTTGAGCATGTTGTTCGACATGTCTAGACAAGGTTGAATACAGAGCTGGGGTGAAGACTTCACGCCCCGAGAGGCTGCTTTCTAGCTAATTGCAATACCACGGTGGCAAAGCTAATCTCAACCAACAGCACAGAAAGATTAAAACATACAAACAATGTGATAAATGCATCGAGAGATAAAAAGAAGAAAAATAGCAAAAACCGACTGATAAAAACAGCCTGCAGCTTCTGTGAGAATTATCATGTTAACATCTTTTGCATGCTATATTTTTGTGTTGTGTCCAGGAGGCAGGTTTTTGAAGAGTACAGTTATTGTCTCTGCACCCTGTGAAGACACAGTTTCACATGCCCCCTAAGACATGTCATTTATCACCTTGATAAAAGAAAGTCTGACAAGTGTGCTCAAAAGTTAAAACCATACAATAGTCAGTATTTTTTTCATGAACACACTCTACTCACTTCCTGTTCACTGATGCTGGTCTTAATTAACGATGTAATCTCCATAACTTCATAGACGACAATATTTACACAAGTGGTCTGTATCTTTATAGATAATAGGAAATTATATCCTATTTTATAAATTAAATTAATCCTTTATAGTAGTGTTGTAATTGATAGTATCTTACACAATTGCTTAACTGTCCAAGTAATCCTTTGTATTCTAAGACAGCTGTATAGTAACTGCCTAGAAGTGACAAACATCAAATTTGGCCTTTAAACTGGTCTGAGCTGACACAACCCAAAACACATGGCAAGCACAATTTATTATAGTGATAGGAGATTATGAAGGTTTTCTTATATAAAAGCAAACACACAACAGTGTGTCTGATCCCATTTTCAAGAAAAAGTTAATCAATTAATGGGAAATGTATTGCATTTATACAAAAGTAAAAATGTCCAATATGTTAAACAGCATTTACGCTATAAGTAGACAAAAAACTTCCATTAAGACAATCACCAAAATTATTTTCTAAATATTTTCACAACTGACATGTTTTCTATAGCACTACTTGTTCTGATATCTGTGACAGAATCTAAATTAAACCAGCATAATGGTTAGATAAAGTGATTCCTGCATGAAAGAGTCACTTTGTAATTATATTAAAAATTAAAAAAGAATTTTAAAAAAGGAAAGAATAGCCACAGTTGTTTTGGGAGACACACATCTGTATTTATTATTGTTAATCTGTAATGTGTCTCTCTGGTTATGGTCTGAGTGCTGCTGTTTCTGCACTGTAGAGCAGCTGCGGAGCTCATGATAGTACAGGATTCTGAGAGCATCTTTAATGTGCAGTAATGAAAAACACCCCATGCTGCGACAGGAAATAGGAGATTTCATAATCCGTCTGAGGCCTTGGCCCTGGTTGCCGGTCCATGGAGAAAGTCTCATTAAACTTCTCATTAGTGACACACTGAGCCTCTGTTATGACTGAATGCATATATAAATCACCTCAAACATGAAAGGAGGGACAACAACAATGAGCTCAGTCTGCATCCCACCGCTGCCTATTTTTCTGATAAGAGCATTTGTACTTGACAAATGGAACAATAATGCGCATTTGTTTACAGTCTGGCAAGCCAGTCACAAAAAATAAAACATAAATAAAAAAATAATACAAGTTGGGGTTCCCTTTTACATTCTGCCACTCACCTCCTCTAAGTACTGTATGTAGAAGCCTCGAGATATTTACATACTTCATATACTCATACATCAAACTAAAGTAGCTTCTTATTTTCAGTGTAATGATAGAGGTCATGCAATTGCATTAATCTTGGAAAAGATTGAGCAACATTTCCAATTGATGGGTGTCTTGGTGCAATAAGTAGGTCCTCTGGATAGGTTCTTTTTTGTCTTTAACTTATTATTTTAGAAATAAATTTTTAAAATATTTACACAGGTTTTTGTAGACAAAACTACTGGGTTTTTAGACAACAGCACGTGTGATTTAAACCACATAATGATAAACATTCACAGTAAGACATTGTAATTAATTGTTTAAATTGGTACCCCAAATTATGCGCAGAAAACAGTTCTGAGTTGAATGTTTATTTTCAGATCTGAAGACACCATTTCACTCCGAGCTTTTCTGTGGCTCTAAAGACCTAAACATAAAAGGCCACAAATCATGCGTTCTGACAAAGTTTTAGTAAACTTGGTCACACCTTCCGGGGTGGTCCCTCTAATGTCAGCATTGGAATTATGCTATCGTAAACAAGGAAGTGAGTTATCTTACTGTGCAAAGTAAATAATTATAATGCCTGCACAGTAAATACGGACGTCGTGTAAATTAGGAAGGCGGAGAAGTTCTTAGCTGAGCGGACCGGAGCGGAGACGGAGCGGAGACGGATGCAGTGTAAATTGGGGGTTACAGGTCAGAAACAACAGATACACACACAACATGAAGCCATCACATTCTAAACTGAGATGTGTGTGTGCGTGCGTGCGTGCGTGCGTGCGTGCGTGCGTGCGTGCGTGCGTGCGTGCGTGCGTGCGTGTGTGTGT
>JAVKLF010000038.1:8451580-8466677 GCA_034783495.1 Millerichthys robustus
TTTTTTAATCACTAAATCTTTTTCAATTTGTTTTATTTAATATTGCAGTGTGTTGCTGGAGAGGAATGTTTATGTTCTTCTCCTGGACCTGTTACCTCTGTGACCCAACGAAAGATAAGCAGTAAGATGGAGATACTGTTAAATACATATATAATATAATAATATTATTATTATTTATTAACGCAGCAGATATGCTTTCTCTGGTCTGATGGCATCATGAAGTCATATTAATCAAAATAAATCCTGACTTTTTTTTTCTCTATCCCTACTGAAACAGTTCTGCTTTAATGATTCTTGTTTATCCCACCTAAGAAACTTGGCATTTTATACAGCATGCAGCAAAATACCAATTGTGATTAAATAACAATGTATTTTGTACAACAATTAATTGGATTTTATTAGATATTTTTGCCTCCAATTTTTGTTTTATTTTCCTATTGAATTTTGTATGACTTGATAAGTTGTAGCTTCTCTTGTTTTGTCATGTGCTAACTGGCTGGTTTCGTAACACTTTTATTCATAATTTAGGGAATAAAATGTATTTTCAAAGTAAATGTCTGATACATTCTGTGTGCTCCTTTACAAACCAGTTGAATAAAGGCACTGAGGTTTCATTATATTGAAAATGTGACGGAACTGTTATATTTTACTGTGACTGATCAGAGTATAGTATAATTTTATAGAAACATTGAATCCACACAGCAAAATGATTTACTATTTTTTTTTTTCTATATTTTTTATGAAATGACAAGAATCATTTGAGCCACCTCGATTCACAGAACTCAGTGAAAAACTGACAAATAATGTTCTTAAACATATCTGGTGATGTCAACTCAATTATATTTTTATTACTATTATTATGTTGGGTTTATGAAAAAATGCTGATTTCTTCTAAAAAATAAAACATTTAGCTCAATCAGATTATTTAAATACATTAGCCACTTATAACTCGTCACCACGTCTGCATATCCTGTGCACACACCAATGTTGCAATAATAATTCATACATAAACAAACATTCCATCTGCATCATCATCATCATCATCATCATCATCATCATCATCATCAAGTCATCTTAAATCAGGTTAAACTGGGTGTAGCAGAAAACACACATACATTTAAGCTGTTTAGTCCATTTCTTATTTACCAGAAAATCCAGTTTAAACTTTAAAATAATGTACAAGCTTACTGATGACATTTTCTGTTTGTGTTATAAATATGTTTTTGTTATTTGACGTGTAAAGAAAAAATTTTATTTTAAAAAAAAAAAGCAAAATCCTTGTAAAAAAACTTCATTTGTTAATCTAATATGAGATGGATTCTGAAATGAGTTGACACTGATGGAGCCCATCTTATTTAAGCTGATGCTCAGTAAAAGGAGATTAGATGCACGATGTCCTTAAACTGTACATGCTCGTTTTACACTGTGAGTTATACGTAACCATCTGACAGGAAGAATTTGGTCCTCTCAGTACAGACAGTACTGGTAAGGTTTGTGTTTACAATGTCAATCATTGTAACTCACATACAAAATAACATCCTGGTTCTGGAAATCATTTTGACCTTTACTGTATTATATTGACATCTACAAAGACAGGTGGATAGTTGCTTTTCTTCAAGAGAGAATGGATTTTTCTTTTCGTTCTAAAATTAAAACAATGTCTTTTGTTCCATCCTTTTTCAAGAGCTGATATCACATCAGCTGTGAGTGAGACGAAATGATGAATCAGCAGGTATAGAAGATGAGTCTGTTGGACAGTACAAATATTAAAAATGGGGTCTAAAGGAGCGCCGCTGTTGTGCACCTCTGTTGAAGAACAATGCACAGCTGGGAGCAGAATTTAAAACTCAAACATGTCATTCTGCTTCATGGCCAGCTTCGCCACCTCCTGCCTTATAGCCTGCACGAGTGCTGAGGTGGAGAGGCTGCTCAGGGGCATGCTGTCCATGTCCTTCAGCACCTGGGGTAGACTTTGCTCAGACGCTGTGCTGGGGGCAGCAGGTGGCTGCTCTAGAGTCTGATTATACTGTAGTGGCAGCCTGCTGGGGCTCCCTTTTGGGTAACGAGGGTTAGGAAAAGCCTCTACATACCCGGGCAAAGGTACCTGCAAAAACGCAAGGAGAGAGGGCATCAATCAGCATCACAACAACATATTTTAAAGGAATGGAATCTCTTGGTTGATGTTAAAAATGAAGGAAATGTTAGAAGAATGTTTGACAAATAAAAAGATAAATCTTAGATGTAATCATTGTGACATTCTGCAAAATGTGCAATATTATTTCAACAAAAGCACCAACACATGTCTCGGTTGTAATATACTATAAGATGTTTGAGTTTTCTTCCTTTTTTGTGCCTTTGCATTGTTGTAAAGTAACAAGCTTTATGGCTCCTTGTGGTTGAATAGAATGAATAAACGAGAGAGCAACAGCATCCAAACAACAGAAAAGGCTGTAGTTCTGTTAATAGCAATTCCACAAGTTTTCCAATAGCTGGATGAATCCAAAATCAACAAGTTTTACAATAATAGCACTAAATTTTGAAACTTGAACAGCTGCTAGGTGGTCAATAAAATAGATTCTCTACATCTTGGTCACTTAGTTTTTCTACTAGATTGGTCAGTGGGCTCAACTCACAGGCCGGAAATATTGGGGGATCTTACAGAGTCTGCCCATTGTGGTGGAACATCTTCAGGTTCTGGTGGATAGGACATCCAAGAGGGACTGTGGTAGGACGTGGGCGACGTGGGGACAAAATACTCTGAGTAGCCAGTTCTGGTGGCTGGGATGGAGTAGACAGCTGTTATAGGGTTTCCTGTAACAAAGACAGATTGTCACTTTCATTGATTAGCTTATTACAAAATATTTAATTCTGTCAATTCACCGCTTTTCCTATAAAGTGATAATAACGGTGGTTTTATTATATGATTTAAATAATGGCCATATTGTAAAAAGTCCTTCTCATATTTGCTTACCTGAATAGTTTGACACAGGCTGTTCTGCAGTGATAGGTGGAAGTGCTGCTCTAGCAGTTGGCCCATATGGGTTGTTCTCATGTTGACTCCGCAGTTCAGCGACAGATGTTTCTATACTCCTTCCCTTGGGCCCCAAGTCTGACGTAGATCTATAATGTACAGAAATTAGGAAGGAACGACACAAAAAGCTGCTACAACATTGCACCCCTAGATGGCAGACACATCCTATGTGGAGCTGAACATCTCATTAATATTCTTGCCACTGCTTTATGCCCTAAATTAATATAAAATAATATACTAGGCCTTAAGTCACCCTGACAAAAATGATCTTCAAGGTTTGCAGAAGGGAAAGCATGTCTGTATTTCTGCATGGGTCTATAGTTTGTTTTGCCAAATCCTAATTGACACAACAAACATTGACATGTTCAGTGTGACGTGTAATGATGTTTTCCATTTTTTTCACAAAAAGCGTTAAAAAACAGCGTAGAAAAATACACTGCAGGCAAGGTATTAACATATATGAACATACTGATAATTCTTTCACATAAAAGAATTTGTGACGACTGGTGAAGTATTGGCTTATTAAAGGGGCATTTCGTGTTGCTGTGGAATATTTTAGTAACTACTCTTTAGACTTCATAGGGAAGAGGCAGTGCAGGTGTTTAGGTAGGGGAAGGGTTAATACCAGGAAATGGGATTTGACCTCAGTCTCAATGCGCACTGACTTTCTCTCTACTCTTCTTTAACCCAACATGTTTTGACCCCATGGTTTCCCCCCCCACCCCATTTGCTCAATGTGGAAATGTTGTATTTCTCTTTACAACACGTTAAGCCTCATAAAGCGCTCTAAGATATTTGGTGCAGCTACAATGTAATTTTTAAAACGACTACCAGATTTCATTTTTAATCTGCTATTGAATTTTATTTATTAGCTTGTGAGTGTGACTGTGTGTGTTTTCAGTTTTACCGTCTTAAAGATTTTTTAGGAGGAGGGCCAGAGCGAGGCGGTAAAGGAGGAGGGGAGCCCAAGGCCATCTCAGGAAGTTGAGTGAAGCGAAAAGCCTTTAAAAAACACAGAATGCTATTTAACGGAAGAACTTCTCCTCTTTGTAAGTCACTAGAAAAGCTGCATAAGCTTAACTAACTTACTGGTTTTGGCAGGCTGCACTGATACATATCTGCTGCATAAGATGGGACCCACGGCAAGCCACCGAGCCCAGAGCTCATCGTGCCTGGAACACTGGTTACCATATCTGAGTATGGAAGTGGAGGGGGTGCTGAGTTGTAGTGGTCAGAAGAGTGTTGCTGGTGGTGGGTGTGCCTTCCAGTTGTGGACGTCCCTCCAGAAGCCAGGCTGAATGCCTCCTCCAGCAGAAGGTGCATCTGCTGTCGTACTTCGTCAATAGACGGCTGGGAGCTCAAAGTGGACGTCTCCGAGTGGACTTTTAGTCCCCTCCCATATGTGTACCTTCGCGGCCCCATGAGATGATCAACATTTGTCTCTTTAATTAACTCCGGCTCGGTCTACAACGCACACAGAACAAGAAAACCACTCTTAGGTTAGACTGACACACACTTACTTCTTCACTTCCCAAACACGTGTCAGACATTAGAACACTGTTATGCTCCTTATCATCTGTGCTCTTTACATTCTATTCATTTCCTCTCATTGTTCTTAATCTCACACATCTTGGTTTTTGGGTCCATCTATTACGCTTTTGAACTCTGTGACAAATTTATACAATCTGAGGCTGCCCTACTTCCTGTTTGAAAAGAGGGCAGCCACAGGAGACACAGTATTGTGCACCTCATAAATCAGCCCTCCTGGAACATGAAGAATCACATCTGCAGCCAAAACAGCCCCTTTTGTACTTCACAAGTCCAGGGTATAAAAAAGTACCACTTACCTTATTTTAAATACTGCTATTGTGCCATATTTCCAATAAATTTGAGCAGCTTGGTACATAGAGTTTAATTACAATTCAAACTAACAATAAGTCATGGCAGTGAAAAAACAAAAGCAGGATTTGTTTAGAGGTTTATTTTGCCTTTGTAGATCAAGGGCAATATCAATCCACACAGATAAGTATTTCTACAAGCTCAAACAGGCAGCATCAGCTTGGGTTTTACCTCTGCAACGTAAATGGTTGGATGGTCAAAGACAGTTCAATGAAATACATCCAATAAAAAACAGTGTTGTTTGGGAATAGTCTGTTTAATTACTTGTTGGGGCTTCTCGTATTCATGACTGAAAAATGTGCGCACAGAACAATATTAGAGGCATTTCAATGTAAATCAATACCATCAAAATTATGAATCTTCTCTTTTAATTATAATTGACCCACTAATCTGTTTTCTGTATATGAATACTTGAAACAGCACCTGCCTGGTCTATAAATCTGTTCAGCATCTTCAGCAACGCAACGAGGAAAAGATTTAACGCTGATCACGTATACCTACAAAAGCTTATAATTGGGTTTAATTCTAATAAATAATAACGATAGTGTCAATTTAAATTGAGGATTTATGAGAAAGTGTTCATAAATGATTTCAGTCATTTTTATAATTTGAGGAATAAATAGTGTAAAATTATTCTGTTCACTGATTTTTTGTTTGTTTGTTTTTTGCAACAATAAAGTCAAAAAACCCATGTTCACAAAACCATTTAAAGGAAAATTTGCACTAAAATGAATGTAACTTTTAAACATATACTCTGTGTTAAATAAAGCAAAGAATGCTTTTTCATGCAGTAGGTTTGAATGAGCTGTAAAAGGTGTTTCACATCATGAGGAATTTGGATTTTTTTTCCCCAATGAGGGTGCTATTCTGCAGCAAGTAAAAACAGCACAAATAATTATATTGACCAATATACACAGTTAATAACCTTTTTATATGACCATTGGAGTACAAAATGAACTTCCTTTTTACTGTTAATTGGTTGATCCAGTTGGGCAGAAAGGGTTTGTGTTTGTGGGTTTATAACATGTGACTTACATCATAACCACTGTTTCGAATGCCTCTTCTGGGTCGCTCTCTCATTACAAGCAGGTCCATCTCTGTTCCTCCAGGGCTTGGACTGCTCAGGCTTTGTCTGCTGCAGTAGGCCATCTTCCCTGCCTGGGACTGCCTGCCAATTAGAGTAAAAGGAGTGGATTCAGTGGAAGTCAAACCTGCAGTACAGCCGTTATTGAATCAAAGTGTTTAAATTACTCTTTCGACTTTCATGCACCTGCAGGGAAAGATAGTGAGGACGTGTGTGGTACAATAAATCGTATTGGTCTCAATGCGCCAGGGCTGATGTACAAGGTAAGGAAAAGAATAGGAATCCCTTAGGAAAAGCTACAGGAAGTTGTTGCACAGATATAGAATTGTACGAAAACATGAACATGAAAAAAGCTGCTCACAAACAAACTAATCATCTGAACTGTTTCAAATAAAACTTTTTTTTTACCAATATGATACAGCGAATCACAAACAACCCACACAATTATTGTTTTGGTAATCAAGTTGTTATATGATTTTAATATTTTATAATGACAATCCAATCTTTTTTTACAAGGCAAAAGTTTGCATTGAAACACTGTTAGTGCAGACTGATTGTTGAAAATTCAAACTGAATCATTTCCAGATGAGTTTGACACGGGCCCCGTGAACGAATCAGATAACGATTCAACAACTCTAGAAAATAATTAGGATTATTTAAAAAGATATTTTAACAGACATGAACAAAATCTATATACATAAAACTATCTGTGTGTAAGTCTGTGCTTCGATGCATCTGGAAAGCAGAAGGACAGAATGAGTGAAGTGAACGGTCCAGCACCCCGCCAATCCTCTTATCTCTATAATACAAACTCTGGACCAGAACGACACAAATCAAACATTCTCAAACTGCCCACTAAGATAGCTTGACACCAACCCCCGAAGAACATAAGAACCCAAGGTGTTATGTGTCTACAATATACCGGTAAGCTGATATTGGAGGGAAAGCTTTTAAGACAGGGATGAGACTAGCCGTGGTTAAAAATCTATCAACCAATTCAACATCCACGTCACCTGCAGCCTTCTCTAGCTGACTAACTGTAGGTAGAAATGCTTTGCTTCCTGTTTACATTGTGTTGAGGTTCCACTTGCTTTTCCACTCTCCTCTCACCTCCTTTGAGACTTGACATAAGTGAAACCGTGCTCATCATCAGGCTCCAGAGGTCTGCCATGCTCACCGGCTTCCCTCTCATAGCCGTTCCGCTGTTTCTGTGACAGGGCCTGACCTCCATTGCTGCTGCCATTGGTGAACTGGAAATCATAATAGCCCTTCTTCTTAGCCTTCAGCCTCAGCTTATTTCTATAGTGCTCAATGTCTGATTTCTGCTTTAAGGCCAAGTTAACCTGCAGAGATGATAAAACAATATATGAAACAGAATGTAGGAAGACCCAAAACAACAACAAAAGTAGAAAATTCTTCTTGTTTCTTGTGTCATAATTTTGATTTTAAATTAGAAAGTATAATGTTGAAAGATCAAATGTTCTGTAAAAAAAATACTTAGACAAAACAAAATCCCAGTTATTATATATAAAAAATATAAACAACATTTTATTATTATACATGTCAAATTCATTTAGTAGACACATTTTTATGCTGTTATGATTATTATTACAGCAAAACCATCACATCTGGTCAAATATGTTCTTAGCGTCGTTATATCGGGATTTTGTTTTAGATTTTGAATTCTGAGTTATCGCTGTTCCTTTTTCTAAAGTTTCATTATGCTTAGAGAAGTGTATGTTTGTTTTATTGTATCAGGACCAACAGACAAATGAACATCAGTTAGTCTGTGCAAAGTATTTTTTATGCTTTTTTGTTTTTCTGACATCCTGAAACAGAGACTTGTGTTTATAAAACTTGCACATGAATATGTTTTTAGAAAAGGCTAAAATAACAAACTTCTTTTTTTCTCACTGTTCCTGAATTAGCTTCACTTGAAACTAGAGAGAAAAGCAATAAAGGACAAAAACAGAAACTGCTGACTCCAGCAGAATGCACTTTTTTCTGATACAACCATGTTGTTCCGGGTGAGGTGCAGAATTAGAAATGTTATCACAATCTTTAGTGCAGTTGCAAACACAAGTTGTCTTTATCTGTTGAGCTCTTTTTGTCTGAGCATATACCTGTGTGTGTGTCTGTGTGTGTCTGTGTGCGTGCTTCACCTCTCCATTGACAATGACCGAGTCCTGGCTGCGCTCAGAAGATGCAGGTTGTGAGCAGTTATTCTGAACGGTCATGGGCTTTATGGAAATGAGCTGCAAGGAGCCGGACGAGGAGTCATAAGGATCTGAAGGGCAGAGCAGTTCACAAAAAGGCAGCAATTATCTATAATTGTTGCATTATTCATCAAAGAAGTAAATAATAACTCTCGCTCACTGCTTGACTCGCCACACCACAAACCCCCTTGTGAATTGAATCAAGTAACTGCTGTCTGTCTCTGTAAATGAAGTGGTGAAAAGAGTCAATAGATCACAAAGACAGCTTTTAGCTTCCAACGTCCTGGAAATGCATCTGTGTGATAAATGAAAGATACTGACTCTGCAATTTTATTGTTTGTTCAACAACAAACAAACTGAATTCAGGCCTGGTTTTCCCTAACTCAGCTGATGAATTATTTAGCTCCACTGAAATCATATTCTGGCTAGCCTGGGCCAATTGACAAGCAAAGTCCCTAAATTAAATGTATTCGAACACTCACACACACACCAAGGGAAGAGCATTTATCCTCTGACAGCAGAACTAGAACAAGACATCACTCAGAATCAGAATGTCTTTTATAGTGCTTAAAGAGGCACAAGTTGTGAGACTTCTCAGTCCATTCTGCACGTTTTCAGTTGAGCATACGAGTGCAAATGTGACTGTGCCACTGTTTCACAGCATCAGAGAGTCTACCATCCAATTCTATCTCAGCAGAGAGTCTGTCTCATGAATATTCAGCTGGTCCAGCTCTGCTAACTGCAGAGAGGGACACCTTTCTGACAATAAAAACGCTGCAGTGCCCGTGCATCTCTTTTAGGGCACCTGTTTGCTGGGAGAACGAACACCAGGGAAGCATCTTCATGCTAAAATCGAAAGAAAATACTTTCTTTTTTTCTTTTATGACACACTTGACCTTGCATTCAAAGGAGCAGTAGAATAAATGATTTGTATTTGCATCTTCATGTGACTCTCACCATCCCTCTTGCGGGTCTCCTCCTTTGCCAGTTTCTGCTGTGCTGTGACTTTCGACACCGAGAGGCCTCTGCCGGATTGAAGCTTCTCTGATTCGTTGCTGATGACGGAACCATCTTCACTTGGCAATTTGCTGCGAGTAACCATAGCAACAGGAAAGGCGGTGAGCTCTCAGGATGCTGGGCTCACAGGCAGGTTATGTCATCCCTCCTTTTCACAACCTCACCTTTTTCTCTTTCGCTCTCATTCTCTCAAGCTTGTGTCCAGCAAGCATTATGTGTTTTGCACAGTGAACTAAATTTTTTGGTTCCAATTCAAACCCATCATTATTATTGCTGCCCATTCAGAAAACATTAACTCAGTTATCTCAGCCTTGCATGGTCCCATTATGCTCTATGAAAAGCTTTGTTGTAGTAATATATTACATGCCGGGAAGCTCAAGTTGTAAAATTCAAAATGTTAAATTTCTTTAACGAATTTAAAGAAATATGAGTTTATCGTTCCTGTTAGATCACAGTCTTTCCGTTTAATGTTTTAATATGTTTTGGAGATATGGCTGCCTGAGCATTTTATTATGTTCACGTTTCTCTCCTTTACGCTGTTGTCCAAACGTCATTTTATGTCACTTTAGCCAAACTTTCTTGTAATCTTTAAAACTAATTCTGAGCAATTATTCCCCTGCTTTCTGACGGTTCTTTAAAGTTTTACATTGCACATTAGCTGTGTTTTATCTCAGCTTTTTCTTTGTACATGAACATTTGATTTAAACTTCACGAAACACAGCTATGACTCCAATAAATTAAAAAAAGCTTCCGAAGTTAAAGTCACAAACCAGTGTTAGCGATATTAAACATTTTTTCTATATATGTAAAAAATGCACATGAATCACTGCATGAAGTGAGTGAACAGTGGGAGTTTAGTACCTTTTATGCTTTTCTGCATTGAGGCTGTTTTTGTTAGCGGTTCCATCTTGTTGCAGAGCTTTCTCTAGTGACAGTGATGTGTCCCGAATTTGTAGGGACATCACTAATGTGTCCTGACTGACAGGCAGCGTCTCCTCATCTCCGCCCTGTTGTCCCAGGTGCTGCTTGGCATAGTCGAACCCCTGCACGGGCTAATAGACAAGGCAAGTGAACAAAAAACAAGAAACAAAAAGGGATTGTTTCAAATTCTTTCCTAATTTTGGAGATGGAAAAAGCAACTAATTATGAGGAGAAATAAAGCTATACGCCAGGCAGCATTCTCAAAAAACAGGCGTTAAAATATTGCCGGAAAATTGTATCTTTTGATGTCCAGAGGATTTAAAAAGCAGAACAGCGATTACTGCACTGCTGTGTCTTTAAATAGATAAGCACAGATTTAGCTGTGATTTTTTTTTCACATTCTTACAAATTCTTGTCACATGTCAATGAAATGAGATATGCAGCTGAAATGTTGTAATGAACTAAATGCATTTGACAGTAGGAGGACAGAGAAAGACAACTCTCATACTAGGTGTCAACGTTCTTATAAAGAGAAGAGCACAGAAACTCTCTAAATCAAGAACAAGTCCAATAGTGTATCACTTTATATGCTGAAAAATTTAGGAAGCTGTCATCACAGCATCATCAATTTTCGACATACATCGCCACCCCTAAGCAAGCCCAGCCAAAGTACAAAAATCAATGTATTACTCTCCCCCAGACATTTATCTTCTACTCCCCACACTGGAAGAGTCGCAGAGATTAAAGAGTTTTACTGATAGTGCTACAGTTGCTGCTCTTTAAAGAAGAAGCACTAACAAGCACACATGATGAAAGGGGTTGGCATTCACACTGAGTTATACACAGGAATTTATGGGATGCTGTAATTTAAGATTTTAGGAGAGCACTCCTAAAATTTTTCCTTAGCATTTTCATCACGTATATGCAAGAGCTAGTTGTATACTTTGCCTAAAATATTACAGCCTCTGTCATGACATTTAATAGTATTTAATATCCAGTGTCTTTTACACGATGCAGACTTAAACTGTGTGCGATAATTACTTTGTAGGTAGAACATTGTTGGGTTTTTTTTCAGTTTAATACACAAGATTTTTATTGCTTTCAATTTAAAGAAACGTAATAAATAAAGTGTTGTGATGTGCAGCAATTTACACTTAGCATTTAGTAGATGCCATGAACCAAATGACAAATACAGTTTTGATTATGTGACACGAAAAACAGATGACAACATCAACAGAAACATAAAGGTTTTTTGCATTAAAAAGGTTCATTATAATCTTTCTCTGTGCAGCCTGATCTTTTTAAAATGATGCCATCTGGAGACTGTTATAAGAAAAACAGGAAATTTTAACCTTTCATCCAAGAAAATTACGTTTTAAGGGGTTTGCTACTGCAAAGTGTTGTTAAATCTTTAGTCTTTATCAGCACTGCTAAAATTATTGAAATATATCATTAGTGTTGTCTGCACAGAGCCCTGTTCAAATTGCACAGATGGCTCAGCTGGGTCTTGGAAATGAAAACAAAAGCTGATAAAATGGAAAGAAATCCAGAGACACAGATACCTGGTGATAATAGCTCACATCCCTCCGATACGCCATCTGAAACAAAGAAACAAATCTTTGAAACAACCTCTATTTGTGGCCGAGGTTTCTGTTCGTGATTGTCTGGGTTTCTGAAAATGCATTCAGACAACACTGAGGTGTAACAGTTTGTGTATTTAAGAGTAGATTACAACAAGAATATTCAGGCAGAAACACACAGTCACACTGTAACCTTAAAATCATAGACTGCAAAACAATACAATATGTTTTATCTGTTATTGTTTCTCAAGTTGTTTTTTTTTTTTATCCCAAAAATGGTGATAAAGTCATGTTCACAATTTTCATGTTTTGTAGTCCATATTGAGGAAAACCAAAAATTTTAATTTGTTTCAAGCGCGGTTCTGTGGAACAATTATGAGGAATAAATGTCTTACCTGTTGTAAACTGCTGTTTGGATGACATCAGTTTGGAGAAATATAGTTCTACATGGATTGATGAAACAACAGCTAGTCCAAACAGGTCCAAGGTTAAGTTGAAGTGCAGGTGTCTTAAAACAACTCTAATCTTTAAAAGTTCAAAGTGGTTGATGAGAACACCATTTGATAAATCTTTAAACTATCAGTTTCACATTGCAGATAGTAGTAGAATCGTATGGGGGGGTTGCGCCCAAACAGTAGCAGCATGTAGCTGTAGCACTTTCAGTTCAGTCTATAGCACTTCCAGATTAACTGTGTAATGCAAAATTGACAGAAGTGTAAATGACCAACAGTGTTTGTATAAAACTCTTTTTCTTTGAGATCATCATTTTTTTTAAGATCACAGCAATTCAGTTTCATCTTGGGTCCCTCTTTGATTAGCTGTTGATTAACTCCGTCTCCAAACTGAGGTAATCCAAAAAGCTACCTATAACAGACCTATAACTATTCCCTCCAACTCCATTTCAAAAAATCTGAAACCTCCCTTTTAAAACAATTTACAACACATAAAAGCCTAAAACGTTCACATAGTACATAAATGGATCTAACTAAGACACATGAACAGAGGCAATACCTTGGCTCGAGGATTTAGGTTACCGATGGCATCAACTTTAAAATCACTCTTATTCTTCCTGCACAGCACAGCTGTGATGATGATGATAATGAGCGTTACCACTGAGATCGGGGCCAACACTGCAGCGATTATCCACAGGTTATTAGGAGGGTTCTTGACCACAGCTGAAAGGTAAAAATAAATCTATTCATTGTTTCCTCACAACTAGACCCTAAACACAAAATGCAAAGTGTTTGTCCACTGGCTGTTTCATCGAAACAATAAATACAGCTGTGTGTGTTAGAACTACAACAACATATAGCCTGCTGTGGCTTCTTAACAACAGAAACATTTGGCACACCCAAACTAAGTGACACTGTGCACAGCTCTGTCTGTTATACAGTGTCCCTGACTCAGCTACTGTGGGCAACAATAATAATATCAATATAAGAAAACGCTGCGTATCTGCTCACCCTTTCTCCCCTTCTCTTTGCCTCTTAGCAGTGAGCAGCTCTGCAGCCCAAACAATCACTGCCCCACTGGGAGCATTTCAATGAGATAATTCTGTGCCCCTCACTCCAACAGCAGTTCCTCGTTTTAAACTCTAACCGTGTCATGCAGTTTAATTTGCAGGTTTTAACGGTGAGGGGTTTTCTCATTTTTCTCGTTGTCCAAAGTCAGAAGCCGGATGTGCTTACGTTCTGCTTGCAGCTGAACAAAGTAGCCCAAGGTGAGCGCCATGGTCTGAGAATCCACCGTGTTCAAGACCTTGGCAGTCGAAGTGCCCGATAAGGGAATGCCATTGTGTTGGACATAGTAGGTCATCTCTGCTGGATTTTTCCAACCAGACACCCTGCGGATGCTCACCATCTGATTAAAAATAACAAAGCTCACACTTTTAGAAGCAACAAAAAATGGTATTGAACACTAAATAGAAAGAGAACAAAACTAAATAGTGAAACTGTGCATTTTGGTGCACATGGGGAATAGTACATGAACATCTGAGAGCACTTGTTTAGTAAACAGTTCAACCTCTGGCTTGTTTTGATGGGCAATTAGCAAATGATGAGGCTGAGGAGCTCCGTAATTACAGGGGGTCTGACCACGGCTAATTATCCAAGAGCTGCAGAAGTGTTTATCAAAGTGTACATCTAGTGAAATATTTATGATGACAGAGAGATTCAACAGAAACTGTTTGTAATCTAACCAACATCATCATTCCAGGGCAGTGTGGCAAAATGTCACAGAAACAAAGTCAATGGATTTATTTTTTTATGCTGTGTTTTGGTACCTGAACGGTGAAGCTGCCAACGGTCGTGGCTCGACGAAAACGAATGCCCTGCTGGCCCGCCAACACAAACAACTCTGCCAGGCGCTGCTCCATTAGACTGGCAAAGCTTTGGTACTGTCCTTCCAGGCTGGCGTTGTCAACATCCTGGATCACTGCAAATGTAGTCGAAAAGCAGAGTGCACAGACGGTTGTAAAAAACGTTATAATAAATTGTTCTTGATGACACGATATAGTGTTCTAAAAAAAAAGCGCAAATCCAGAAATTAACATAAGGTAATCAGAGTTTTTATAATTGACCGGTTAAACTGATTCCAAAACATGTATAGCTTTAATAAGACAGATATCTCAAACGTGAATGTTGCTGCAAGGAACCACTGAATTTAAAATGTGAATGCTTCTTTTTTTTTTTTTTTTCTGCTGGGGAATAATGCATCCACCACCTACTAATTCTCTCTCCTAATTGCAGAAGCACTGCAGCAGCAGGACAATGTGCCCTGCCAATGAGCAATAACCCCTCAGGAATCGCTTGGGGAACGAAGCAAAAAGCTAGAGGTGTCAACCTGACCTCCAAATTCCCAGAGAAGCCCTGCTGCACGAAACAAAATGATCCACTGCCAACTTCCCACCCTGGTTTCAAAATGATTTTGTCAAATTATGCTGCTTTTCTTGTCACAGTACTCGTCAGTGTAAAAAAAAAAAAAAAAAAGCTTTTTATTAACCCTAATAGCACAAAAAGAAGGAGTCACAAAAACTGGTTCCTAGTAGCTGGTGCATCAGGTGCCCAAACAAGCTATAAGTATGTGTAATTTGTGAGTTTTGTATGGACAAAGAAAAATAGTTTTGTGAGATTACACATTTGACCAGAATCTGTCTTCAGCCCCAATGGTTTTTTGTTGTAGTTTGTGCTCAAGATAACTTGCTAAAATGTAACTCAGCATTTACAAACTCTACTTAAATAATCTTGGTATCAAAATAAAGCCAACACTTGGGAGATTTTGTCAGACGTGTAGGTATTAATGCAGCTGCTGTTGTTTCAGAGATAGTTATGGATGGAACAGAAAAAATAAG
>JAVKLF010000038.1:8487194-8501735 GCA_034783495.1 Millerichthys robustus
GCACTGTGCACTCCATCATGGCTGAATTCCAGGTCAAACAATATGTTCATGATACAATACAGACAGCATTCATGCTCCACATCACGGTGATCAAATATCCAACCTTGACACCCCACACAGTCAAAGCCAACAAAGAGATCACCGCCGACTCCAGCAGGCAGAGTGATAAATGAGTTCTCAAGGAAGAAAAAAAAGCCTTGACTGCATCCTCAGTTCGCCACAACACCGCAGGGCCAGCAGGGTTCTGCTGCAGCTGCAACTGTGACACTGACAAAAAAACAGACCCCTCACAAATCCTGACAGGCTTTACTCTTGTTTTTTTATTTTTTTTTATTAATTATTCAAAAGAAATCACCGGCAAAGAGCTGATCTTGAATCCTCTTTGAATAGATTCTCTCCATAGCCTGGTGTAACTGTTATAAATCACCATCATTCATAGAAAAGCTCTTTCTGCTATGACACGTTGATGTTTCCATCTTGGAAAGGTTTCATTCATGTCGCTGTGGTTGGGAAAAGGATCCGCCTTCGGGGCTTCTATTAGTAAGTTCATGGTCTTGTTGCATTTTAAAGCAACTGTAATTGCAGCTTTAAAACTGATGTGCAATTAAATGATTCAGCACTAATTATGGAACTGGTTCTGCTTAGTGTAAAAATAAACAAACATCTAATTAAGGTTAGTTAATTATGAGAACAGCTGAGGAATCAAGTAGCTGTTTAAAAGGCATTTTGTGCAACTTTTAAAAACGACAAACAAAATCTGCCTGTTGTGTAAAAGACAAACATGGGTTAGGACAGAATAGTATAAAAAAAATTGGTTTTTAAGTAAAGATTTTTAGAACGGTTATGAATAATTTATGTCTTACCTGTTGTAGCTCTTATGACTTTAGTTTGAAGGATTAGAGTTTAATCTAACCAGATTGACAAGATAACAGCAAGTCTAAGCAGGGCCAAAACCAAAGTGGATTGCTGCCGTCTTAAAACAACTCAGGTACCAAAGATTTCATAGCAATTTATGCAAATGCAGTTTTATAAACCTTTACAGTTGTTCCAGCAGAAATACTATGATATTTGTTAAGGAAATACAACAGGCTGTACTGAAAGTGCTACAGCTAGCTGCTGCTGCTGGTTTGTGTGCTTACAAATACCCACTGGCTTCTATAAATACACTTGTAATGTGAATTTAATCATGGTCGTCATACCAGAATGAGACGTTAGGTCAGTGGTGTCAACGAGGGCCACTATCCTGCATATTTCACAGGTTTTGTTGCTTTAACATGCCTAATTTAACCCTCCCACTGCCCTGGGGTCAGAATGACCCCATCAGGCCTCAGTTTTGAGACTGAGGCCTGGTGGGTCATGTGACCCAAGGGCAGCGGGAGGGTTAAATGAATGTGAGATTAAGAGGCTTCTGCAGAACCTAAAAACATGCAGGATAGTGGGTCTCAAGAACCAGGATTAGACAGCATCATTGAAAAGGTTTTTTTTTTGTTTAGCTGCATTGTAAATAACCTTGCAGAAACACGCATTTCGTAATAATTCTGTTTGTGTTATGATGTGTGTTCTACATGCAACAGACTGCTTTCCCCTCAACAAAACACAACAGATGTTATCTTTAAATCGCTTGAAGGATTTTTCATTCTGGCAATGTCTGGTGAGATTTCTGACCCGACATAGTGACCTTTTCGAAACCATGATACGTCTGGTTGGACAACATGAAGGGCTGGGAGGCAGTGCCGCTGCAAAGCAATTTACCGTCACCCTGCTCCCATCATGTTGTCAGAGTGGAACATGACAACACTCACCAGCACCCGACGCTCGGCATGTTGGCCGACACAACGGCTGCGTCGTGACGCTTTGAAGTCTTCTGAGGGCCCGAGGGCTCGCCACTATCAGAATTTCCAGAATCGGCAAGCTCAACTCTACAGAAAAACTAGGACTTTTATCATATTGTCTGCTTGGATCGCAATGTTCTGGTTACACTGCAAGTCAGCGGAAAACACATTAGTGAGGTTTCCATTCAGTCGTGATGCAAATTCTTTTCTCTTTTTTTTTTAAATGACACCTCACAGCTGATGGATGTTGGGCTGGTTTCTAATGTAGAATGTTGTCGTCTGCAGTTTAGGAGAAGTTTAACTGTTTCCACAAATAAAATGTAATGAAGTTTTCTGAATATTGACAGTTTTTTTAGTTTATTTTAGTAAAAACTCCAAACATTTTTATTATAAAATAAAATCTATTTTTGCAATTGGAAAAAGTGAATCTTCTCCTCTGGGCAACACTAAAGTCAAAATCTACACATCAAAACTTTTTGATTATTGTGTAATCGATCCAAATCTAAAAAGTATTTTACCTTAATGACTTAATATAATGTTAACAGCATTTAATGTATTTGATTACAAGCATGTCAGATTGAGATTGACATTGAAATAAAAACGAAACGTTCTAAACCTAGATGGGTTTTTTTCCCCCTCACAGGTTTCTCACTGCTTCTAGTGGAAATCATCCAAGATGCTGACAAGAAAATAAAAGCAGACGTTTCAACAGGTCGAATTTCTGATGGGACCACATACTTGGACAATGTTCACTCTTTCAGATTATCTTGGCAGGCAATTCATCATTTATCACAAAATATTGCCAGTTTCTCCCTCTGATTTTTGACCAGCCTTCTAAGCCCTCTCCCTGTCGACAGATACAGTTAAGAGGATGGACGCTTCTGCAGGATCCATCCTTTCAGGAACCGTTTATCTGGCTCTGCTAAGACGCCACTTTCCATCAGGGCTCCTTTAGAAACAGAAATAGGATAGATCTGCATCAGAATGGAGACATTCTTTTTTCTGATGGGAATCTATGGTGTCATATGAATTCAAATGGAAAGACATGCAGGTGAGATTTCAGTGTTGGGTTTTTTCTAGTATTTCTTGGGGCATTATCACTGTATGCAAAAAAAAGAATCTGATTTTTGTTTTTTTTTTATATACATCTTTTTAAGGTGATCTGGTTTGTAACTTTTTTTCTGTAAAGAAACACATATATATATTTCTTTTTACTTTTTTTCCTATTTTTGCCAAATGATTAAGGCAATACATTTTTCTCAACAAGTGAATACAAATTGTTCTCAAAAACGGTTCAGTCTCAGTTCATGCTGTGCTTATTTCGTCCATCATCGCAGGATCACATTTTGTTTTTGAATTTCTGATTTTGTAATCTTCCGTGTTTCCACTCTGTTTACTGTCAGCAGCTTAGCCACTGAGTGTGCTCTGTTTGAGAATGACATCTGCAGTAAAACTACTGTGAAGTACGAATGAGGTCCTTTGTTTTTACCTTGAGGACCTCAAGTAGTACCTCAAGTAAAAAATACGTATTCACCATCTGAACTGCAAGCCAACCCATTTAAACAGCAACAAGCTGTAAAACTCTTCATCTGGTTTGCGGGACAATTGCTTTTGTACAATTGTCAGCAAGTTTCTTGTACTTTAAATTATTGCCATGCCATGCTATTTTATTTCATTTCTTAATTTTTGTCTTTTAGCTAAATGAAAACATTAATGTAACATATTTGAAGGACATCGAGAAGTCAAAGCATGATGTAAAAAGGTGGCTCTGGAATTTTAAAACTAACATTTGGAAACAGAAGCACTGAAAACTGCTGAAGCTAAAAACCCGCTCGTGACACAAATACAAAGCAGTCAGAGGAAGACATTCATGGAGAATGGAGGAAATGCAAAGTCTGACGCCTGCCTACAGTATAAGACTGCCTTTACTGTTACTTTGACACGTGCTGCACACTGAGTCATTCCCAAAAACGAATCTAACAATCGAACACATGGCTTCAGCAGCCCAGCCACTACAGGACAGGCGTAAACCGCTTCAAAAACTGATTTTAAATGGCGTCAAGTACTCAACAAGGACTCTGAGGAAAAACCTCCACAATCTGATGGGAAGTTCAACACACAAAGTCCTCCGCCCCACAATCTACAGAGCTACAGATTGAAAACTGCTCTTAAAAGTGGGTTTGAATCCAGGGTGACCAATCCCGGTCCTCCACACTGTTAATCACCCGCTCATTCAAACCAGGTGTGGTGGAGCAGGATTGGACACCCCTGGTTTCAATCAATATGTGCTGTAATTATTTTAAAAGTTTGTCATATTTTAAAGTTTTGACAACAAAATCTGATTTTTCAGTAGTTTGTTGACGTGACTCAAAACTACCTGCAAATAAGCATCTATATTCTGTCCAAAAAAAAACCCAGTTTTGAACTCTTTAAGACAGCTTGATTACTGCGTGATATGAAATATGTCTAAAACTGTTTAATTATTCCTTTAATGCTCTCTGAGTTTGACTTCCACTCACTGACGCTGACGTCTCAGTAACGAGTAGACTGCCTCCACTCTCGACCTGCTTTACTAAGCTAGAAACCAGACAGTGAGCGTCTGAATCAGCGATGTGACTGAGATTTAATATCAAAGCCTTTTCTGTGAGCTGTGAATGGAACTCTGATGTTTTGGGGCAAAAATAAATAAATAAATCCGTTGTCTGCTTTAGTCGAGGACCACACACAGCTCGCTTCGTGTGATGATTGCAGTAAGTTGTAGTTTCTGTGGGGAAAAAAAAACAAGTGCTGCGGATGCCGTGACATAAGTGTAAATCTGCAAATGAAATGAAAAGATCTTTATGTAAAAATTCAAGAAATGTCACTGCTTTTATTTTGTTGAACTAATTCCTTTACAGAACTATGTTGAAACAAAAGCATACTTTGTTCATTCAGCCATGACAGAATTGTGCTAATGGCTGAATAATTTGACACAATTCTATATAATCAAATTAGAGCACATGTAAAAAAATCAGCATACTCTAATTTACATGACAAGAGTGATTTCCAAATGGAAAATGCTTGGGAAAATTCCTCCTGCCAAAAAGGGTCACCAACCAACAATGAAGGATTCACTGACAATTTACTGATTAATACAAATACATTTTTATACAGAACACAGAAATTCATCAGTGATAAAGCTCAGCTGTCCTTTTCGTGTTGGTTTTTTTTTTTTTTTTTTTTTTTTTCTTCACAACAAATATGTTTCCATAAAAGTTATATTCAAATTTTGATCATTTCTAAAAAAAAAAAAAAAAAAAAGTGGACATCAGGAAGCTATGTTTACTTTTTGAGGGAACATCCCAAAAACAAGAAATAGATCAACTGAACAAAACTGTTTAATGGAAATGTTTCCTGTTAGCAGCCGCTAAGATTTTTGTTTTTGTGTTTATTTTTTTTCTAATTTAGACCATCACTGCCACATTTTAACTCCAGTGATTCTCTTTAAATCAGGTAGGGTAACATCTCAAAGTCTGCATCCATGTTACATTTACATAATACTGCAAGGGTGTCACTCATTTTCATCAAACATTGAAAAGTACAACCTGTACAACTGACTAAATGTGAAATAAATAATACAGAAATACTACAAAATATAAAAGTAAGAGAGTTTTTCCTCACTGTTGAGTTGTGGTCATTAGCTGTCAACTTGAATTCTGAATTCTCCCACTTCCTGATGTGGAATTTCCACTGGAGGGGCATGTTTAAATTTACAACCAGTAAAACTGGACGGCAGCAAAAGTAGGCTGTAAAAATGCAGTGAAATGGAGATTTTTTTTCAAGCTACCGGCTACTTTTAAACCCAGTGCACCTCCACCTAGCGGTTTGGATACCATCATTTTGCGGGTCAAATAGCTAACATGGGAGATTTAGTTTATGAGCAATCCTGGCTTTAAAGCAGTAAATTTTAAGACAATAACACATCTTTGAAGCTCTTGCGGAAAGCTTTCCCAAACAATGTGGTTAGCACTTTGAACACCTAACAGGTTATGGCTTTTAAAAAATTGATATAATTCAGCATCAACAGAGAGAATAAAAAGCCACCTTTGTCTTGAGTTAGGGTGGCAGACAGCAGCTTGACCACAGTCAGACAAAAGCTGTTTCCTCTTTAAGAGTTGGAACTAAGAGGACATTTGTAGGTCATAACAACATTAACAATGTGTGGCAGAGTGTTGTGGTGCCTTTCTGACTGTAAAGGTGCTGCAGACTGATTCTGTTAGAGAGTAAATATCAAGGCCTGGAATTCCTAGAAGAATTGCATGTCGCCCACCGCTTCTAATGCCAGAGTTGTAGACTCAGATCCTCGTATGTTAATAGACACACACACACACAGCAGGTTTATTCTTTACAACGGTGGGCAATATTAAATCTGCTTCATTTTCTATAAGCAAAAGTTTTATGTATGAACTAGCAGATGTGAAACGTTTTCCTTCTTGTACTCCTAACCCTGAAGAAATGATGTTCTGAGTGGAAGCTCGAAAGCAGACTGAACGTGAACCTATGAAGATTTATTTGGTTCGTGCATCTGTAGGGGTCCAGTCCTCTCGAAGATATGCCTGATGTTGGCCCTCTCTTCTAACTGCTAACGCTCTGCACGAATGTTTATGGGCACGCTTTTACATTTTAGTAATCTCCATTTCCTTCCTCCAGTGGCTCAAAGGGATTTGCCAAAATGCCACAGTCCACAGAGGCGTCTGAGTCCAAATGCAAAGAAAAGCCTTTAGTTACACTCGGTGTTTCCATTTAGAACAGTAGAAAAAACATCAGTTCACTAATAAATGTGTCAAATGACCACATCTCTCTGATTATTTGACTTTTTCTCTAAATTCTGCTCTAATAAAACAAAATAATTAACATCTACAACATCAGATTTCAGAATAAATCCTTTGTGTTATAAAACAAAGATCCAATTTTAGAGCTGTATATTTACACTTTTTATACAATTACCTTGAACAAATACCTGACAGTAGTGTCTTTTTGTACTTAATTAGACATAGGTATATTTAGGATTATGAGGGTCCAAAAAGGCCAGGTTTTGCTCTCCTGCTTTACACAGATGTTTGGATGAGAAGGTATCACTTTTGATGTACAACATTGCTTGCAATTAAGATGATCTGTGCTTCAACTTCAAATAAACGACTTTTAGAAAACAAATCTAGTGTAAAATTAATTAATAACACAAGTGACATGATTGTCATGCCTTCGGAAAACAGATGGAACCAAACTAGATGTTCTTATGTTGTTGCTGTTTGCTGGAGTCGGGTGCGATGCAGTGTGATTAACACTGGCCTTGTGCAGAGAGCTGTGTGGTGTGTTCTACAGTGTCCCAATAAATCAGGCAGCCTGCTGCCCTTTCTCAGGCAGCAGCAGAGCCAAGCCTTCATCTGCCATCAGCCTCAGCCAAACAGGCAAAAAACAACAACAGAGAAACAAAAGAATACAGGCTAAAAGGTACTGCAAGACACAGGAGGGGGAGCTAAACCGTCACACACCAACAATATTCCCTGATTGCACTGAACTATAGGTGGGATGATGCGAGGCAGATGGTAAGTGATGCTAATGAGACGCCTGTTTCCCTTTCCGATCATCGCATCTATGTGTTTTAAAAGTGCAGCCTGCTTTGTTTACTGTGGTGAGGGTGACCATGAAAAAGAAAACTGCTCTTGTCTGACTTTTTTAAATCTTCAACAGAAATTGAAATTGTCCTGGAAGTGAATTATAGCAGCGGTGGATAACGTTCCACTCTGATGGATTGTCAACAGCGCATCTCTGTTGCTTTATTGTTTTCCTCTCTTGCACTCAGTTTTCTCCATAATGCTGAACAGAACTCATATTGTCTTCCTGTCAAAACAAGGAAGTCGCCAAAAGAAGCAGATTAAAAGCTGTGTAACATGCAGCCTATTGTTTTCGTCCACCCAGAAGAAATAAGTGTGAGATGTTGCAAGTTCATTTCACAGTTTGAAAACTGCACACGAAGACAAATAATCAAATCTCAAGAGAACACCAAATCAAACACAGAACACCAAATCAAACCCAGGTAAAACACTTGAAGCAACTATTTTGACTGAAATCAAACATGCACACAATGACAGGAGCAGCTACACCATCCACCTGAAAGGAATACCCACACTGCAACAAAGAAATTTAAATAAGTAAATGAGGCCCTCCAAATGATCCTAAATCTATTTTCTCAAGTAGACAGGACATCAAACCAAGAATGAGTGCTAATTTTCCTCCTACCTATTCCCACCCTTGAAGTCTTTGACCCTTAACCATCTGGGCAGCTTTAAAAGAACTTTAGCTGGATGGAAGGAAGAGAAAATGGCAAAAAAAAAAGGTTGCACACAAAACAAGAAAAGGCTCAGGTATAAAAGCTTGAAAAGAAGGAAAAACTGCAGAGAGTGACACAAGTCATTTCATGCATTAACTGTCAAAATCAAACCCAGACTCTGAATCGGAAAGAGAAAAAGGCTTTAGGTCTCATTCTTAAGTCGTTTTTGTTTATGACTTTTCCAGCCTAGGGATAGCATTTTATTCAGAGGTCTGTGAGGTCAGCGCCTGTCCAAGACACGCTGTCAGCACCTGAAAGCAGGTTTGTGGTTGGAAGAGGAGGACACACACCTGACGGCAGACAGGCATTAGCTCAGAGCTTCGGCGTTTGTCCTCAATCATTTTTACAGCTGAGAGTCCAATAAAAGAACTATGGAGTGAATTAGAAATCAGACCAAAATATAGCAATTCACCTTTGTTGTGAAAATGACTGAATCCTGAACTATTCTCTGAATGGTCCAAAGGGAAATGCCAGTGGATCAAAATTGCCATTGCCATAGAAACCAGGCTGTTCTGATCCAAACGTGAGGAAAGAAGAGAGTGGGGTTGGATAATAATGTCTCACACTAAGGTTTTACACTGACTACAGCAGTTTCAATAAGGACAGGTGTTTTATTTTGTTTCCAACTAACCTGACAACATCACACCCTTTTTGTATTTCTCTTATTTTTCCATTCACCTTGTCTTACACAAAAAAGGGACGTTGCAGTTCTGGTGTAAATTAAATACGATGAAATGAAATCCAGCTCAGATCTTAATATATAATCTTCTTTAAGCTTTGTGGACCTGGACTTGGGCCGTTCCTCCCATTACACCAAGCAGAGCCTTCAGGAAGTGTCAAAAAAAGGCCCAATGAAGTTTTAGTCTGGGCTTTTTGTCTGTCATTTTTCTCCCAGAAACCATTTGGCAACCTCTAAAAAGGGCCATTTCATGTAATTTTAGAGTGGCTTAGATCAAACCACTATAGCAGAAAGACTTAATGGATGAGGTGCAGCTGAGATGATTGTTCCTTTTTGTGCATGTGAATGTCACCTCTGTGACCATGACCATTCAGGTGAGGTTGTTTTTCAGCCTGAACTTTAAGAGGAGGCTCAAAACTTCCATTAGCATCTTTAGAAGCATTTCTAAAATATTATTCTAACCCATGTATCGCCACAACCGAACTTTCCAGAGTTTATGTCTTGGTTATGTATTTGTTCATTTGTAAATGTATTAGATGGCACTGTTGTCACCCAGGAAATTAGTCTTTAAAATCCAACCTTGGCTAAAAAAACATCCTTGGGGGGAGTGATCCCTCTCTGAGTTTACAAGGAACCAAGAACATTTCAAGTTGGCTACATTTAGAGATTACAATCCAACAAATAATTACTAAGGCAGACCTCTGCTCAAGAACTTGAAACTATTAAATGCAATATTAAAAGCCTCAAATCTGACGTCAGACGCTTCTGTTCCCAGATATTAACGATCCAGCTCAGGTGGTGCTGCTGCACTTGTGTTTAAGAATGGATGCACTGATAGCCAGGAGGAGGAGGAAGAGGGGAGGCACAGAGAGGGAGGAGGAGACTCTGCTACTGTAGCAGTGCATCAGCAGAGGTGAGCCTGCAGCCTCGACATCGCAGTTTGCAGACTGAAGGAGTAGGGAACGAGCTGCTGTTTGTTCAGCACCTGCAAACAGCAGTATGGTTTTCCTTTTTTCAGCTGTGGCTCCAGCGGCCATCAAGTGGCACAAATAGAGAAAAGTGGTGGTGGAGGGGGGGAGTTGCAGCCAACTGAACTCTCTCAAAAATGTTGGTTGAAGAGCAGCTAAGTGGGCCAAGCTTCCCTCAGCTGCCTTCCAAACAAGCCCCACAGTGGACCACGGTATGTGTGTCATTAGTTCTGTCCCAGATGGTCGAAAAAAAAAGAGGCACAGACTGCCCTGTAGATGCACTGCATTCCCAAAATAACTCCCTACAGCTCCCAAGTACACTATTTCACAGCCTTTGTTGTGGACCTGCAACTCAGAGGAAAAGGCAAGAGTGGACTGAGCATCCGGGGTTCTTGCTGAGTGCAGATCAGTGGAACAAAAGAGTCCAAATATTGTCATGAGCTGCAGTGCACAGCAGCCAACCCTGTGCAGAGCAGAGTCACCATCCTCTGGAGGATCGTGTCAGTTTGGACACCTTCAGCCTTCAGGACACAATCAGTGACAGCTTTTATTTTCATTTCAACAGCATGAGCATCACATAGAGTTTAAAGATGTGTTTTCTCTCTTTCCCTCTCTCTTTTCTTTAATGTATTCATCCATCCGCACAGCCAGTGAATCATGCACCCTGCAGTGGATTACAAAACGCTGCCTGCAGAAAACAAAAGATCCGTTTTTCCACCCGGTGTGTTTCCTAGTCCCCCCCTCCACCACCAACACACACACACACACACTTTCTTCCACAGTAAGGTGCCACACGCAGTGCAGCTTTAAAGAGGTTGGTGCGACAAACCCAGCATGCTGAAGCACATATCAGATCTGCTTACCCTCGGCGGCCACGGCGCACCGGACAAGGAGTAAAAGCGGTGCCACAGACAGCAGACAGTTGGCGAGCATCCCCGCTGCGCCGGCTCTCAGTCTGCTCCTCAAACAGCACCCCCTGCCTCCTCCGACAGCCGTCCTGCGCGCCGAGCATCCGCCGGGCTCCGCTCCACAGCTGCTGATGCTGATGCTGCTGGCCCCCACCTCCTCCGGCTGACCTGGCCGCTCGTCACTCCTCAAACCGGGAGCCATGTCCGCTGGATAAGTTGCTGAAGTTTCGCTCGTGAATAATACATTGGATCGATGCACGTGTGTGAGTTGGTGGGGTAGACGCGGCCGTCACGCGGGCTTGTCGTCGTGTGTCCGGAAGGGGGGAAGAGATTGAAGGGAAATTGAAGAAATGCGCCCTATCGCTCTGCTGCGCTCGGTCCACCCATCACCATCATCATCATCATCATCATCATCATCACCACGGTGTGGCGCAGAGCGGTGCCCTCACATTCCCTAGGCTATAGGTCTGACATCCGTCCGGTTCGAGCCGTGGAAGAAGACACTTCACCAAGGCTGCTGCAACAAGGGGGCGGAGGGCTGGATCGTTAAGGTCAGCCTGTCTCCTGGTCAAACCGAGCAAAATAGCGTCTGTGTGTTAATTGTCTGGAGAGACTCTCAAACCTGAGCTCTGCGCAGAGCGCCCTCTGCTGGTCTCGGGATAATTAGCCAAAGCCTCAAGTGCAGCAGGTTACATCTCTCATCATAAGTCTCGTTGTCTTACAGTGTGAGGAAAATAATCAAATCGAAAATGCGAGCGTACCTACATAAAGTTTATAGCAGATAAATTGCTTGCAAAACTGAAAGATTTACAGTTGTTACACCAGATGTTTAAACACGGGCTATACCAGTGTGCGTCCACACGATGGCAGCATAGAAAAGACACTGGAGATTAAAGTTTGCGGTTTATCGCAAGAAAAACTGTTAGGGACTTTTTGAAGGGGCGAATTGTTAAATCTGAGATTTGTTACAAATAATAAAACTTGACAACATTGTTATGTTGCACCGAAATCAAAAAAATGGGGGGAAAACAGAAAATAGGAAAAAAATGATAGCTTAAGTTTTTTAGCTTTGCACAGTTTGTTTTTCGCTTTCTGATAAATATCAGGTTTTTTGGGTTAGTCATATAATTCTCTTATTTTTAGGATTTTAAGGTTATTGGTCATAGTAACATTATGGGGCGTTCTGGTTGCACTTGTAAATACGAGTTTCTGAATTCTGAGTAGAACAACCGTATATAAACTGGAAAACGGTGCATTTGGAATTCCGAGGTAATTTGAACGCAACTTTATGGTCGCTTTAGTGTACATGTTGCTAGGCAACATCAAGCACAACCAGTAGCTAGATTTCGCTTCGGAAGTACTGAAATAGCCGAAAGTTAGCATAACAAACAAACAAACAAAGATGCCCCTCACTGATGACAGAGATAAATCTCTACATGACCAAAAGACGGAGCTAAAACGTAAAACCAAACAATTGGGTAAGTTTATTTCGCATTTCATTTAATGTGCCTTTACGGTAATACGCAAACATTTTTTACTTCTATCAAAAAACAATTGTTTGTCAAAGCTGCAGTGTTTCAACTGACTTAAGCGAACATAGATGACAACTGAACTTTCTCTAAACAAAAATAAATCTCTTCTTTCATGCTTTTGTTAAGTATTTTTATTCAGCTGTTTGATTTGTCCCCCAGAGGACGAAAGAGCCGCACATCATGCGAACTCTCAGTCTATCATCAAGAAGAACAGGGAGCACATCCGCCAGCTGAGGGAGGAGAACAAAATATTACACAAAAAACTGGCAGAAGATAAAGCTGTAAGTCAAAACTAATCACTAAACACAGCAGTCTTTTGTCTCTCTTTGTCTCGCTCTTGTTTAAATTGTTTTTGCCCACATTTAATCACAGTCATGCTCTAAAAACAATAAGTGTTTCTCACTGAAGTGTCTCAACTCTCAGAGTGATGAAGAAATTATCAGGGAGGCTTTTCGAAACAAAGGCTCAGAGATAAATGCCTTCCGCAACATGTCAGCAAGGGTAAGAGGCATCAGATGATTTATTATTTTTTTTTGTACACAGAAATTGTTTTGGTTTGGCTGTTTCAGTACATGAATTGTTTTTCTCAGGAGGCCCTCAAAAAAGTCGATCAGATAGTGCTGTCCAAGACAAAACGCCTCAACGCCATGAAACACACCACGCAGACGTACCAGCAGCGCCTGGATAAACTGAAGATGGAGTATGAGCTGTTGAGTTCAGGAGGCAGCAGTGGAGCGGTGTCCTCTAATGCTCGGGCTCGAGAAGAAGAGGATGGCATGGTACTGACCAGGTTTTCAACCCTCCTGCTGTCCTTGGGTCAAAATCACTCCAGAGGCCTTAGTTTTAAAACTGAAGTCTCGTGGGTCATTTTGACCCCAAGGGCAGCCGGAGGGTGAATACATTGCACTTAGCTGAACAATGACTCATTTGTCCTCAGAAACTTCGTGCACTGGAAAACCGTTTGGAGAAAACACAGATGAAGCGCAAAGAGGCCGAAAAAATTACAGCTCACTATGTGAAACTCAAAAAACACTTGCAGGTTGGTGCATCATGCTCATGTTCTGTGCATTAGGCTCAACAGCACTACATGCTTAGAATTTTATTTATTTACTGGGAACCTTTCTGAACCTAAAATAAACACCAAAAAATGACTAAAACTCAGTCGGTTAAGCAGATATTGACCTAAAATTAGCAGGAAGGAACATTTCTAATACATAGATAAAAGTTATTTTGTACACTAGTATTGTTACTCATTGAATCAGTCTACATCATAAGAAAAATGTGTTTGAAGCGCTGTCATCGTGCTGTTCTTTAGATGTAACACTGTCTCACTGTCAAGGATTGGTGGTGGAGGTGAACCCAGGATGAGGCAGGAGACGCAAGATAAAAAAAAATATATATATACTATTTATTTACAAAAAGGAAAAATAAAAGGCTGACAGGGCAGCAAAAACAACTAACAAAACTGAGAACTGAAACACTACCCAACAAACTGAGGGAGCAGGAGACGAGCCGAGAACGCTAGACAAGACGATGTACCGACAAAGGAGAAACACTAGGAGCAAACATTTAAAGGGAGAGGCTGATTGGTGAACAAGACACACCTGGGGCAGCACATGAGGAACAGGTGACAGGGCAGACACAATCAGACCCTCAGAACAGGACACAGGGAAAACAGACCATGACACTCACTGCTTGTTGGTGTGAACCTCTTATGTGACATCCACAGTAACATAATATTACTTCACTCTGTGAATTATCATTTATCTCTGGTTGATTCATAAAACCTGTAGTTTCCCGAGTAACTATGAATAATTTCAGCAACACTCCCTAAGCTGCTTTTGTCTGAAATACACGAGAAGAGCTCATTTGGGGCTTTTTAATGAACCATTTTATAAGTTTTCTGTCAAGTTTTTTTTTTTTTTTCTGGTTTCCTCTGGCGTTTGTTTTGGTTCACGTGTAGCATTTTACATGTTATCATGCAAGTCACACATTCACCTTTCTTATGTGTTCACTTCCTTCTTTATAACTTCTGTCCCGTGTTTGTCTGTTCAGGATGAAAGTCTGACCTATGAGGGTCAGCTGGACAGCTTGGAAGCAGAAGTCCTGAAACAAAGAGAGGTGCTTCACAACCTTCAGGTCACATATAAAGAGGCTCAGCTCACCAAAGAAGCTGCAATGGTGAGCTGCATCTCTCAAGACTTTACAGTGTGTTTGTGGTGAACAGTTTGTTTGAGCTCACTGAAATATTC
>JAVKLF010000038.1:8503513-8518580 GCA_034783495.1 Millerichthys robustus
CTTTGTCTGTTGTCTAATGTAAGGAGTGTTTAAACTAAACTGTCCCTCACAAGCACAGTCTGTTCTGAGATGACCAGAATCACAAGTCATCAGATCAGAGTGCGCTCCACTATTAAAACACAGCTTAATCAAAGACCAGAGACATAAGACATATAATTAAGCAACTGATTATCAGAAAATAGTCTGGGAACCAAAAGTGGTCAAGATTTTGTGTCATGCAAATAATCAGTGCAAACTAATGAAATTCTCTTCACCTCGTTAAGGCAGCCTCTGTCTCTTTTTGTTTCTGTGAACAGTTCTACGACAGGCTGGAGGAGAATCTTCCCAAGTCCAACACCAGAGTCAAATTCCTCCAAGACCAAACACCAGACGTCTTTGATGACAGTGAGTTTGGAGGCGTTTAAATGACAAACTTAAAATGAAACCACTTGAACCTGTCTTCATCTTGCCGTATATCTCACAGAGGACAAGAGCGAGGAGGACGAGGACGACGTCGTCTCACGCGAGGCTCTGAAGCGCCAGTCCCAGAGGATCATCAACGCCAACTCCAAGAAAGCCTGGAAGAAGAAGAAGGGCAAGTTCTGATCCAGTAGCAGCCTCAGAAAAGGCCCTGAGAGAGAATCTACAATAATGCTCCGACAAAAAGAATAAAACTAAAATGATTTTTAGTGTTTAGAATTAAAAAACCAGAGTGTAGATGGTCTCATGAATTATCTTATTGAACTGCTGTAGGTGTTTTTATGTCTTCTGTCTGGTTTGTCCTGATCCATATGAATAGGGTAGAAAAATCAAAAAATGTTGAGTAGGTCCTCTGGACAAGTTCTCCTGGAACTACTCAACATTTTTATACTCTGTCTGGTTTGTTTTAACCATATTCTTCATTACATGTACAAACACAGGTGCTGTTTCTTTTTTCTTACTCTCCACCAGCCTCCTGGGATCAGATTAAACGTGATCAGACAATTGTTCTGATTTTTGATTTATTTCACTGAGCTCAAGTTTCTGGTAGAAGGTTTTGGTTAGAAAACCGACTCTTGGGTTTCATTTCACAGATCTGACACACCCCAGAGACTGGTCCACTGTAAACCACTGCCCACGACATGTTTGACCTTTATTCATGGTTCAGTTGCATCAAAAATGTCAAATCATTCCTTTTTTTTTCACCGTGTGAGGGCTGAGGTTACGAGAGACATCTGCATTTGTTCGAATCAGTTCAGTTTGTTTTGTTCTCTTTTGGTCTTTGTTCTGTTCTCGTTCTCTGCCGTGTGATTGGCTGATTAGAAATTTGCATTAACGAGCAGTTGGACAGGCGTAACTAATAAAGTGGCCGGTGAGTGTATAAGAAAATGATCAGTAATCAAATAGGGTCAAAGTACTTTCATGATCTGGGGTTATCTGCTGAAAAACCAAAAGACTGCACAAAGTAACCAAACACCTAAAAAGTATCTCTTTTGTTATGTCAAATAAAAGTTGAAAACCGGTACCTGTCTAAAATGTGCATGTATGAAAAAAGACAAAGTCAAAAGGAGTTGCATCAATAGATTGTTTTTAATTCAAAGTGAATCTTAACAATAATACACCATTAAAGTCTTATTTTGACACTCACCAAAAGAGTCACCTGGAAAACCCGCTTAATGTGACAAAGTAGAGAAGGCTTGGTCACACCTAAAATTACTGAGAACTAGAGAGGAAACACTATCGCAAAGTGTAAGAGACATCACATCCATAGAGTTAGTTTTCCCAGTCCTCATACTGTAAATATTGCACAGTGCAATTGCTACATGGCAAACTAGTGTAGCACAAAGTAAAAATAAAAATAGCAAATGAAACTATAACATAAAAACAAAGCCACAAAAGTCTACAGGTAATAAAACAGTAACAGTTAAGAAACCATGATCAAATTTGAATGGATGAGCGATCTAAACAGATGACTCCATAACTTGCAGTGTGAATTAACTCTGAAACTGACAGAGATGACCAGAAGACAGAAAATAAAAGCTTGAGTAGAAAAAAAATAACAACCCTCAAAATCAAAGTCACACCACAGCACATTTAGATTCTTCCAAAAACTCTGAATTAGGAGGATTATTTCGGATACGAAAGTCTAGATTTCAACATCTGCATTTATTCATTAATTCTTTTAAAACAAAAGACAGCTTTATATGTTAAATGTTACAGTGATCCTCAAAAACATTTTGTCCTTGTTCTAAGATGTCAATTACTAAGGAAAAAAAAAAAGAAAAGATTTCTGTCTTGCATCTATTATTTTCCATAACAAGTATGGGAGAGCTGACGCAGGCGCACTGCTGGTGAAAAACCTTTTTGAGCGAATTAAAAACATTACATTTCACATGCTAATTATCAAGGAATTATCTCAAGCACTAATCTGTCAAGTTCATGCCTGGTCCATGTGAAATTGTTTTCTCAAATTGACAGTCGAATAAGATCATACAGCCAAAAAACATGTAAAATATAAAAAAATAGGCAATTAAAAGCATACAACTTCAGCGTCTGTCTCAAATGTGGGGTATTGCACTCGTGGCTGACAGAAATTACAATCTCTCCTCGACGGAGCGCAAAGACGGAGTTTCCACCCAGAGCACAAAGAAAAAACACCCCGCCTGGACAGAAAAACATGGCTCCTCTGGTTTTAAAAGAGCTGTGTTGTCAGCGGCGCTCTGGTTATTCCCACTTATCCTTCATTTGCATGATAGAAGACACAGTGGAGCGACGTATGCGTTCATGCAAGGTAATGTAAAGCGTGGAAATCATCTAAGAACACTTTGTGGTGCAACGACCGCACAATGTAAAGTATTGCATCTGCTGTTCAGCCAGAGTTAACGATTGTTAAGTGTCACATCATGCAGAGTCGAACCGTTTTTCTAAGTGTGTTTTCACATCTGAAAGTAAAGACTTTCTCGACGAGCTGATCAGGAGTCAAATTCTCTGGAATGAGTCTGTGACTGAAGTCCTATATTTGTAACGTTTTTGTTTTTGTTTCTCCTTGGTTGAGAAAGGACTGTCTACGTGGGCTGTTGGTGGCATTCTCTGTCTTCTTCCTCAATGAATTTTCTCACCTTCTGAATCTCAAGGCACACATGCGCAGTGCTGTTCGCACTGTCTCAGTTTCAATAAAGAACATGTAACGATGGCCATTGCTTTGCACTGATGAAACATTTTGATATGAGACACTCGTAAAGGGGAGAGCGATCTGAACACAAGGCAGTTTCAAACACCAAACTGATCTTCAAACCAGATTAAACATTGAACAAACAAAAAAAAGGTTGCTTCTCATCAATTTGACAATTAAACAAGTTGCAAAAAAAAGTTTTTGAAAAAAAGACGTTTGGGTAAATTTATGTTTTATCATTCAAATATTTCCAAGCCTCCCTATCTGTGTAAGTGCTTAGTGGCAAGTGCGTTTGTGTGCGACTGGTGGAAACGTTACAGAAGCTTTTTAATGGGCCACAATGAACATATTTTCTTTTCTTTTCCTGGCGTCTCACAGTGCTCCTGTAACTCACAAAAAAAAGAGAGTACTGGTAGTATACGGTATACTCACGATGAGAAAGTTAAATCAATCCTGCAAGCTACAGCTTCTGATGTGTACAAAACATCGATATGAAAACATACAAAACGTAAGTTACATCGATACATTGTTTATATGCAGTGACGAGCCCAAAAGGTTAATAATAAGGATTAAAATACTGATGCAAAAAAACACGCACAACAAAAACACACACACCCAGAGAAACGACGAATGCAACTAAATGTTCATCATCAGCAATACAGTAGTTACAGTGACACTCCAAATATGAACGCAAACACATAAACCAAACCACTTCTATTTTAGATAATTAGGGACCTATACAAAACGCTAGGTTTCAACTCAAGAGAGAAATCACCTAATTTCACAGCTATTGAAGTGGCAATCATCACATAGCAGCTTATCTATGATACATTCAAGAAAGAAATGATACGACTCGTTAATTGCCCAAAAAGCTAGACAAAACATTGGCTTTTTTTTTCTTCTTCTTCTTCGATTTTTTTTTTTTTTTAAAGATATAACTTTTTTGTTGTTTTAATTAAACCCCATTCTACAACTACCGTATGACTGAGGTCTTTGCAAACAGAATAGCTACCTTGCTCGTAAAATGAATTACAGTCTTTGGTGCTGCACAAGCAACTTCATTTGAAAGTAAATTACAAATGTAAAATAATACACACACACATTAACTACTAAAAGAAGAGAAAAGCGCACACACGCACACGGCATATATATATATGTATGTACTACCATCACACATATATATGTATATATTCTCCCTGACGGAATGTATAAAATAAGCAGTTGACATTAATAAGCCTTAAGCCTTTAACAAATGGTATAATTTAAAGGAGAAAAGTTAACTTTGTCACACATGCATAAATGAGGGAACTGCACACAATTAACTCACACCTTATCAAGCATCTGTACTAAATAGTCTAGCTCTATAATATACGCCCATATATGTGTGTGTATATCAAATACTGCATGGTTTGCTCAGGCTAAGATTCCATACCGTAAATGAATTAGCTTTTTTTTTTTTATCTTACCTAATCAAAGCCATGCCCATCACACCTCTAAAAATCTAAAACTCAACATGAAAACACTCAAAATAAAAATAGAAAGACAAAAAAAAATAACTCAACAAATAATCAACAACTATTTAGATTGTATTGCAGTTTTTAAACAGTACAAATACTGTTAGTAGTAAGTTTCACTAAATAGAAAGTGATTATCAAATATTAAGCAATACTCAGTACTTGCACTTTTTACACTAGTTCATTCGGGAACAGACAGAAAAAAAAAAACATTTTTTAAGGAAACAGCAGGCATTCGCAACAGCAAAGCATGCTGTTCTTCTCGAGAGAACAGAAAAGTTACTCACTACACACTGAAATATACACAGACTCCAAAGAAAAGAAGCACCGCTGTCCGCGATATATATATATATCACATCCATGCAGGCTATGCATGGACATATACACATGTGCATATACATACTCACACATAGGATGCATCGACTGATTGGAATTTCAAGTGCTGCAGTCCAGTACATTAATATTCATGTATATAGTTGTATATAAGTAGTTAACAATATCAACCTCAAATATGTAAGGCACTATGGCTGAGGACAGTTATACAATGCAGCGAGTCTTGTGACACGAACAATAAGAGCAACGTCTATGCATCTTCCCGTTTACATTTTTTTGCTCATGCAAGACCACATGCAGCGTGAGGAACAACCTTATTTAAATCTGATTATTGACTTGACATTGCAAACACCAAAAGACACCGAAAAAGGGTACAAATACTTTAAACGCAGTACAACGTACACTGTGGACACATGTGCATCTGTCAATCTAGAGCTAGAGACTGGGATGGCTTTACAAATGTGAATGTGTCTTGCACACATACGAAGGCAATGTAGAAAAATAGCTGGGACCGGGGATTCTAACTATTCCACAACACCCCAATTATTTACCTGTCTTGAGGAGTATTTGTAAAAGATCTGATGCAAAGATATATCAAATGTGCAAAACACATTAGGTGTGGGTTGAACTACTCATTCATTCTTTCATTTTGTCATTCATTCATTAATTCCATCCTATTTTTTGCCAAATCGTCACCACTATTTTTTTCCTCTTCTTTTTTTAAAGCTTGAAGTTCAATTACACCCAAGTCTCATTGATTCAAAAAATAGTTTGCTTTCTCTGTGGTTGTGCCATGGTTTTCTGAACAGAAAGCCATGTTTGTGGTTTGAGATAGATTTCACCCTGCTTAGCCCCCCGGTGGTAGAAAAGGTACCAGAGCAGCCACACTCAGATATAAGGGTATTGGTTTATTTTGGTAGGGCTGAGAGGGAAACTGCCATAAGCGGGTGAAGCGATGTAAGAGTGTGGGGGGAGAAGGGGCTTGAACTGGCCCTGGGGGTGTATAGTAGGGGAAGGCAGCAGCCGGGGGTTGATACCCACTGCCACCTGATGAACAATGCCTGCTGGGTGGGAGATGCTGTAGGTAGGCTGGAGGACGGGGCGGGAAGCTCCAGGGGAAGCCAGGAGGTGGGCCACGGGGGCAGCTGGGACCAGAGGACCAGACGGAGGGTACGACAGCAAAGTAGCCTGGGAGTGCGGGTGCCCTCCAAGGTGGGGGTGGGGGCCCGTTGTGTGGTTGGGACTGCTGTGGGAGAGTGTGAAGGTGTGCCCGTGCATGGTAGGAGGAATGTAGGCCTGCGGTCGCCGATTGGCAAAGTTCCCATTCCACTCCTGGTGGCAAGAATTGAAATGCTGCACCTGGAGGAGAGAAGAAGAAAATAAAATGAATTGAACTCAGTTTTTTTTATTGCCACAGACAGTTTTGATGGTACTGAATGCTACTTTTTCCAAGCTTTCTTTACTTTGTCATAGTTTGCTAGTTTTTGTAGCTTCTGTAGCCAAATATTAAAAAGAGGTGCTGAATTTAATAACTTCATGTAGCAATATATAAAACAGAAAATCCTACAAGAGAAAAATATTTTTTTTTCTTTAGACACAAACAATTGTGTAAGTCAGGGTGTTTGACCTCCTTGAGAAAAAGAAACATTTGTACCACCAAGCTTACTCCACTCAATAAACCTAATTACCCCAGTTAAATTATTCTGTTCTATCAACCAAATGCTATTAATTATAACTGACCGATGAGGCTCAGGTTTTTTTCTGCAGTCAAACACCCTTAAATTGTAGAAAACTGTGAGGTCTACCTGACTTGTGCACACTGAGTGTCTTGTACATGAAAACTCTCACCTGCCCAAAACCAATAGGCTGCTGTTGCTGGGGCTGAAACACAGGGGTGATTTTCTGTGGCCTGTTGAGGAGTGGGGTAGAGTGGTGATGCTGACGTCCAGGAATGCCTCGCCTTCTGAACTGGCACGAAGACTCTAAGACTGGAGGAGGAGTTCGTGTGACGAGGGAAGGCGAAATGGCCAAAGACAAAACATGGTATCAGTAAATGAAGAAAACTTGATGCCCAGCTATCAACAGCAGACTGAAAATAACACACAAACAAGATTAAGCAGGAGCTTGTATTCCACTGCAACAACTGAAAATACACAACAAATCTCAGAGCTCACTTGGAAATATCCATGGTAGGAAGTTTGAAAGCGTATCAGCTATTTCAGCTGTCTTGGAAAAGTTCCAAACCGTAAGACATGGTTGTACTCATCCTCTTATTTAGATGGTTAAAAATAAACATGTTTTAAAGAGGTTTAAGCTTGATCATAGAATTTTGAGTGGGAACATATCATCGCCTATAAATAAACCTGGCACTACTAAAATAGAAAGTCATGCCCTTTTATGTTGGACTTTAGTTGTAACAGTTTGAAGGTTGTGAAGGGAGATGCCATAGACATGAAAAGCAAAACGATTGCTTGAATTTCTCTAAGAGAAAAAAATCCACTTTATAATTTTTAAATGAACACAATTACCAGTGTCCACAATCCACGGCTGTTTAAAAGGACACCACAAATCCTGTGTAACCCAGTTTAAATACCAAAAAGAAATATTTTGGGGGGATAACCAGAAAAAAAAAAACAGATTTTTCTGGTGAATGTGTATGTGTTGCATTTGATACTTAGAAACTTTTAACACTTAATCGGAGTTATGAGTGTCTTATGCAGCTTTAAGAAGTGCACATCCACACAGACACAGCAAATCTCAGAGTGAGTCTAGAACCAGGATAAAAGGTGTTGACACCATGCAAGTATCCATTCAAGAGATCAGAACAAATTCATCAGTATAGGGAACCCATAATCACCTGTGAGAACATCTGTAGCCTACTAACACTGCATAATCCCAGGCCATGTGACCTGTAGAGCAAACAGCAGCAGTGGTGACTAGACCTTTAGGCTAAAATGATGTAATCAGGGGCTAGTTAGCACTCTGAGTGGATGACAACAACAGCTTGGGGAAAGAAAAGGTCTGAAATTCTCATTTAGCTATAGTTTTGGTTTAGAGTCTAAAACATTTTTCTTATACTCTGAGGTAAAATAACATTATATAACAAGGTGTACCTGTGTTTCCAGACGTTTCGCTGACAGCACAATTGTTATTGTTCTGCACCCGCATTGGCGGCACTACAACAGTTCGAACCGTTGGCTTGCTGGGTTCAGTTTCTGGGGCAACGCACGCAACACGAGGCTCACAATTCTGGTTGCTGTCAGCAATGTAGCGCCGCTCTGTAAAGGGACTGTTGCTGTGGCCGGAGCCGTGCGATGTGGGCGAGCTGTCCACTGTGTCACAACTGCTCTCCTGTTCATCATCTGACATGCTTCAGAAAGGTACAAAATTAAGAAGAAATTTAAATACTTTGCATTTGCTGTTCAGTTAATATGGTATTTAAATACCATACCCATTATTGCATTAAAGAAGATATTAGTAATGCATTCATTATAAGTGGCTTTAATAATTCAAAATCAGTACATGGGTTGTAAATAAATGCCTTTACCTATTGGTGTGTTTGCAAGGGGAGTTGCTGGACTGTGCTGAGGTGGAAGAGCTGGTGCTGAGCGTACTGTCTGGGCTGCTGAGAGAACACACTCTCTCCATGCTGACAGTGCTCTGACACGCTTCACAATCAGCACTACCCTTACATCTAAGTAGCAGAAGAGAAGAAAAGTAAGATACACAACTCTGATAATCAATTCTGAGTTCTTTTTTTATGTGAGACTTTATAGGCAGCACTCACTCTCCCATTGAGTGTCTTTGTGCATTGTCCTCTTCATCACTGCTGATACTTATGACACTAACAGCTGGGCTGGCTAGGTCAGAGATCACCATGGCCTGCCGCTGCTCCTGCGAAACGGAGCGCTCTTCACAGTCTGGCTCCACTTTACAACAATTCTCCTCATCGTCCTCCACTTGCTCTGCTGCTTGCTCTTCCCCCACAGAGTGTCCTTCCTTTGGGCATTTGGCCTCCTCTTCCTCTATCTCTTCCACATTCTTTGCTGTATCGGCCATCTTTGGAGAGTGACATGCTAAATTTTGAATGCTTGTGTTTTGGGAGTTGTTGTTGCCCCTACATGAAATTCGAAAATATAATAATCAATCAATGATCACATTCTGAAAGAAGCATGTTAATACAGTGTATATCTGTTCCTTAAGGATAAAGTCCATGTGAAGTACCTGTTCATACAAGGCTTTGCTCTCTTGTTTGCAGCTGGCTGTGGCCACACCACATGTGCGATGCCTATGTTGACCGGCTGGTGGGCAGACATGGTCATTTGGTTGGTTAAGAATGGCTGAGGGTGTGCAATCATGGAGCTGTAATGGTTACCATGGGGACGTACTTGCCTGCAATGTGAAAACCGATCAGTGAAATTCAAGACAGAACCCTTTAGCGCAAGTTTCGACAAAATGATTTGATTTAAAGGACATGTATGACTCATGAATCATTAACATTTAGGAGAGCAGGCATGCTGCACCAGACTTGTATGTCTACTCCAAAAGCCCACCAACTAAAGCTAATAAAAGAACAGAAATGAAAAAAAACTCTGCATTATATTGGAACTCGAAATACACAAGTACCACCTCAGCAACAAGAAAAGTTTCTTACCCCCAGTCGCCAATTCTCTGCGAGCCTGTCACAGTGTCAGATGACAGAGTGGTTGGTGGTGGGGGCACAGATGTCACCTGCTGCCAAGTGGGCACCAATATCTGCTGTGCACGGCTCGACCAGGCCTGTTGGTGTGAGGAAAAGCAAGGGGATGAGTCACTATATTGATGCTTTCTTTAGTTAGAACACCTAAATATGCACTTTTTACCTAGTTAACACAAACACAAATCCTACATTTGTTTTATATCAAATAACTTTATACACACAACAAGATGATTTTTAAGCTTTTTTTGTCCCTTTGTTGAGTCTTTCATCACCAATTCTATGCTTGTTGGTCCCCTACCTGTGTGATGACTCCAGGTCTGATTTGTATTGGCTGAATTGAGGGAGCTTGTGTGACCAGAGGTACAGAGGCTTCCATACGCACAGAGTAGCCAGCTGGTTTTGCTGTGTTAGTTGGGATACCTGCAAAGGCAACAGACAAGATAAGATTTTACTTTCAGATACCAACTCCAATCATCACAAAGAAAATTAAACAACTTAAACTAACATTTGCAGTACATGTCCTACCTTGTAATGTTGGGGGACACAGAATGAGAGCCTGCTGAAATGACTCGTTGCATCCAAACTGTCCACCCCCAGCCTGTAGTGGTATACCTGGGTGCATTACTGAGGGTGCTGATGGAACTAAACCCTAAAAGAAGAGGACAAAAACAACATGACTGCACTACACTGATGTGCTCAAAAAAACAACTATAGCGTACTACAGCCAGTAGATGGCGACATCTCAATCAGCAGTTTGTTTTTTGGGGTAAAACATTTGCTTATCTGTCAAAAAGACTTAACAGGATAACAACACTTGACTAAAATCAACATAGTAAAGGGATACATCTCAAAAATATGTAATCAAGGTCCACTTGGTCAGGAAGGGGTGCTTAAAAAACTTTTTTCTGTAAACCTTTTGTTATTGCATACAGATAACAGATATCCTGGTAAACTAACTTTCAAATGACAAGTTGACAAGCTTGTTGCAATCTCAAAGTTACTTTTGTTTGTCAACCTGGATAGCTAACATAATTTCAAACAATGCTAAACTTTGTTTGAAACAGGCCAGCAGGCTAAGCAGAGTGGAGCATGTTGTTTTCCTTCACCACTAACACTGCTCTCGTGCCTGCGTATAATCACATTTAATGGATAACAAGAACTAGAGCTATATTGTTCTGTTACTGCATGTTGCCCAGCCCCCATACGCATGACAGTGAGCACAAAGTAGTCTTTCAAATGGGTAATACTAAAACAGCCACAACATACTCCAGAAAAAGTCTTCACAACTTTGTTGTTGTTGAAACCCTTTATAACGTGTTTTAGACATGTTAGACACGATAACTGATCAGATTTATTGTGCAATGCATTTGAAAAGACATTTTTTCTACAGTTTTCAATTCAAAACAGGAAAGACAAAAACTCCAAAAGTCATTTTCTCCCCTCTTTTCAGCATTGCTTTTTGCAACTAGTATTAATAAAATATTTGTGGGTTTTCTGTTTGGTTTTAATTTTCAGCATAACAGATTTCACCCTAGACTGAGACTTGAGGATCAAAAACTAGAAAAGGGGGTCAGCTCCTCTTTTCTCCTCAGCAACAACACTGACTTGTACTGTTGCCATGACCTCAGAAACATGACGTGATTTAGTTGCCATGACAGCGGTGCTAGGACGCAATAAGATGGGCAAGTCGGCATACGGAAAGGCAATAAAAGAAAACGTTTTTACAAGAATAAATAAACAGAACAAAACACTGGATGTCAAGAACCTGCAACATTTGTTATTTCATCACTCAGATATTTCTCATGCTTTCCAACTTTAAAAAACATAAAACAAAGTGATGAATAATGGGAAAACACACTCTTGTTATTTGATTTCTTTAACGTTAATTCTTTGGTCTAATGAATACTGTGCAAGTGTGTGTGTGTGTATGTATATATATATATATTTGTAAAATTCATATGGATGTACGTGAAAACACTAGGAGCAGCTTACTTGAGTATGGACAGCTGGGATCTTGCTGAAGGGGTGGCTGGCTGAGGCAGCAGTTGTAGGTCTAACGAAAGGACCTTTGTTTCGGTTGGCAGCCTCATACGCACTGGGACGAGTCCAGCAAACATCCATGATATGAAAACATGACTTGACGCTACAGAAAAAAACCCATAAAACGTTAAATTACAAGTTACACAGAGCATTTATAACTATGTCAAGCGTGGCTGAAAACCGCAGGTCAAGAGGACTCACTGGCTGCTGTGTGGAAAGTCAAGCAGGTGTTGCATTGTCACAAACGGGTGGATGAGAGCGTCAGCAGGGGCGATCCTCTCTTCTGCGTCAATCAGCAACATCTTCTTTAGCAGGCCCACAAACTCCCGGCGGTCTGCTTTTTCTGCTAACAAGTCACTACCTTCCAGAGTCATCATCAAGTTCACCTGGGGGTAAAAGCATTATCAAATTATGTGTTCATCTACAGTATATAAAAAACTAAAACTAAATTAAAAATGCTACACTGCATAATGATCCCTGAAATGCAAAGGTTTTAATTTACCCATTATCAAGAATGACCTGACAAAAGCAAAAAGTTGATGAAGCACTGACATTTACTGGGGGAACTCGTGGTTTATTCTAAGTGAATACAAATCCAACTAAAGATCAGATATTCAACTTCCTGTTAAGCGATGTTATAAACTTTGTGGTCTACATTGCTAAACATACGTGCGCTATGTCATCCAAACTGCTGAAGATGTACTTCCTTGCTTCCTTTGATTTCATCCCCGTCTCAGTCTCATGCTCATCTGTTGACTGCAGGACAAAATACAAAAACAGTTGACAACACAAGATATGAATTTATTGAAAGCAAGATATGCAGCTGAAAAACATATCCTGATAAAATCCTACATCGTTAAGCTTTATCATAACGGAATTGTAAATGTTAAATTCTAAACTAACAAACATTAAATGTGATAAGCAGACTATGAACTAATTTTACTTCAAAAAATATCTTAATGTCACTTCTGGGAGCTTCAAGCATGTTTTGCAAATAGGAATTAAAGAAAAAAAATGTATAGATTAAGTTAGACGTTGACCCGTGACATTTAACTTTAATGTATTAGCACACAGTGACCTGGTGTTTTGACCACAGGGTCATAATTTCCTGTAACTGTGAGGTATGCAAATACTCCTCACCTTTAGTCTCCACGCTGCATAAGGTGAGTCAGACTCTCTGCAAAAGAACCGTTCTGTTTTTGTCCCTGCATTCAATAAATGTTCTCCTGGCAAACCTTGTGTCTGAGAGATGTAACGAATCTATTGCACAGAAGGAGAGAAAGAAAAACACAAATAAACATTAAAAACTGTATTAAGAATTCTGAAAATATAGCTGTGTTTGGCTAAAGGTCCATTAGAAAGGTTATGCTACCTTTCTGAAGTCATCACAGTGAATGTTTTTAGTACTGGTGTCAGTTTTATACTATGACTCATTCTAAAGCGAACATCATTTCAACACTCCTGTGTACTGATGTTATTTCACAAAGTTTTTCACAGTAACATCTCACTTTCAGCTCCCTCAGAGTCTCAGAGTGTGGAAGAGCAGCCGCAGACACTTTAAAGATGGATTACTCTTGTGGAAAGTCTAAACACACCCCCAAAAAAACACCACTGTGCTGACTGTAGCTTGACTCTGAAAAATGCCAGGGTCTGTTCATGTATACTTTGGTAGCAAAGGCTTCAACAGTTTCAGTGCCAAATGCTTTCCTGGAGAACGGAGCTTGCCAGTCAGATGCTGAGGTACAAAAATGTCACACGCAAGTTTATGAGAGGAGAGCAGCAAGAAGCCCGACTGACGTCAATCACACTCAAGTGTAAAGAACAACGATCGTTACAGATGCAGCGTGGCTAAGAGGCAAAGAGATGCACTGACAGACCGCTGAAGATCACAAAGAAAACATTACAGAGAGTCAAAATCAGACAGCGTTTGACAAATAAAGATCAGACTAAAACACGACCTGTTGTGGTTTTAGGACATGTCTTGCCTTACAGGATTTATTTTTTAAGCTTTGTTGTAGAAGAACTTAAGTAAGAATTTAAGAATTGTTGTGCTGTTTCTTGATCACTTTGTTTGCTTTTATTCCTTAATTATAGAGGCAAAAATACTGCAGTGTGTATGTGTGTGGGACAATTGTTCATTTTTGTTGACTATATAAAAGTGGTTATAATATGACGAGTCATTCACTTCCACTGAGATGGAAAAAGTGAGGAAATTCTGACAGAATAGTAGAAATCCTAAAGGCAAGCTATGGTGATAAATATATTGCTACATTTCTCTGATACATATGTTGTTAATCCTAACCCACAATGTTTTATTGTGTACTAAATTTTATTCAGTTTTTTTGGTTTGCACACATTTGTGCATAACATTACACTAGAAAAGAGAAACTGAGAATTTCAACAAACATTCCCCCTATAATGTCCTCCCTTCTTGTCCATGAGAGATTGTAGCTGTAACAGAAAAAAAGACAGATGTGTGTAGATGGGAAATTTATTTGACAGGAAATCCCCAGTTTTTCCTCGAAGGCCTGTTTGTTCACAGAGCTCACAAGCCAGTGAGATAATGTACAGGTTACCACTTCACATTAAAATGCCTTAGCCTGCTGCTAAACAGAAGACAAATATATGTTTTTACCAAGCTTTTCATCATGACAATAAATAAAAAGTTTGTCTAAGTCTAGCAGCACACTTACACACAGACACACAATCCTCCTATATCACATTTATGACACTGGGGCACAACTATGCCAACTTCCAAAGGACATAATTCTTTTAAAAACTTTTACACTTCTAACACTGCAAACCTAAATCTTTTTTTTTTCTAATGCTGACCCACGTTCACGATTCATTTGTTTACAATAAGGATAAAGTCCCAAAGACTGACAAAGAAAAAGATTAGCAAGTACGCACTGTGACTGCAGTGGTTGCAGCGTACCTCTCTAAAGTACAAAACATGACCAAAACATCATTTATAACAGATCTCAGTATTCATGGTTAATAAAAAAACCTGTGATAATGAGCAGCTGACTAAATAGATTTGTCACATCAAAATGATGAAAAGCCACATGCACGTGTGAAGTAAAAGATGAAGAGGCATGGAGATGAGGTAAGGAGATGGGAATCGAGAGGAGAGAAGGAGTTATAAATACAACATGCTGTGTGGGATGGAACAAGACCCCAGAAAGAAAGATAAGAAGAAAAGCGGTGGCAACAGATCTCTGCATTCAAGCCAAATCAACCGGTGACCCATGGATGACACCTCACACCGATGGACAGCTGTCTAGCTAATTAGAAGGCAAGACAATGAGTGTTTACTTATTTTGCCTTTCTAACTTATATTTGTACTTGTTA
>JAVKLF010000038.1:8537479-8548278 GCA_034783495.1 Millerichthys robustus
ATACATACATACATACATACATACATACATACATACATACATACATACATACATACATACATACATACATACATAAAAAAACTAATATATTTAAGGTGTTGTATAGTAACTAAGTAAAAATAAATCCTGTCACACTCAAGCAGGACAGTGTTCCTTTCAGTGTCCCGTAGGTCAAAATATCTAGCTATTTCAAACAATTTTATTTGACACCAAAGGAGTGACATGTGAAATTGTACATATTTTAATATTCAAAGAAACAAGAAGAGGTTGTCAGAAAGTAAAAATATGTAATCTTTTAAAAATATGTTTCAACACATCCCATAAGGTTGGTGGGGAGGATGGTAATAGCGTTTGAAATGGTTTTTTTACTCCATGAAAAATTAAATAAATTGAAATCAACACAACAAGAAAAATGTTTTTCTTTTCACATAGGCTATAAGTGCTTCTGTGTGCATCCAACCGTACAGAATTATGGTGTATGCACAAAGTCAATGTTTTAAATTTGCCCATGTTTAACTGCTTTGCTCTGTAGTAAAATGTCAGCAGCAGATACATTTTATAAAAGCAGCCTCTGTCGGCGTTCACCAGATTACTGGGAACAAGATACTTCCAAAAGTCTCCAAGGTGGCAAATAAAAAATGTTCCTCAAGCCCCTGTTGTCTGAGTTACTGTTGTAATCTAATTCACTAAAAGGACAATTGTCTTTGTCAGTCCTCATCTGTCTTCAGCCTTGACAACAAACTGATAGGTCTGGTCAGTTGGAATAAAGGTGTGAAGACTTCTTGTCCAACTTGGTTTATCAGGACACAGCAGGTAATGTAAAAAGGAAACATACATGCTCTTTAGGCTTCTTAGAAAACCTGATGTTAAGTTTAGTTAAACAAGAACGATAAGTAAGTTTATATTTATATTGAATTCAATGTTGTTCTCTTTTTACAGCTTTGCTTGGGGAAGGAAAAGGGACTTGTTTACAAGTGACGATCATAGCTCTGTGATCTGCTTCTCTGGTCTGCTGGACTCTTGGCCTGTCACCAGGAGCGCTCGTGGTTCTTTATCATCTGTCTCCCTCTGTTGGACAGTCGACAGATCCGTGTAAAACCTGAAGTCTTTATATATGTTTTATTTTACTCTAACAAATGTGAAATGTCGGACAACGTTGCGTTTAGTGGGAAAATAACTTGAATTAGACTTGGATGACTAGAGAAACCAGCTATTATTCAAAATGATCATTTAAGCATCTCCTATATATTATACGAAGTGAATAGCTAGGCCTAGCCTACTTGTTATTATTATTGTAAAAAAAAGGATAGACAGGCCGTTAGGGTTATTACATGTCTTAAAACGTTTATTTAGTTAGTTCCACTAGTCATTTTGTTTCATACTGACTGTAGGCCTATAATTTATTTTTGTTCGGCATGTCTTGTTTTAGGGTCATCCTGTGATTCATCTCATTAAATCTGGGTCTTTTCTTTGTTGTTCTGTGGCTCTATGTTGTCATTTTATGTTTTGCATGTAATATTATCTATTTTTAGATCTTTGTCTGTGACATAGGGGATATTGTTATGACATGACACTGGAATCCTGCGCTCATCAACAAACTATTTCTTTTCAGGCACAATATTTTATTTTGAAGGAATCCCACCGACCAGACGTTTCCGGCCGCACCGGAAACCTTCTTTATCGCCATTTTAGACATCTGCGAGGGGAGCAGTTAAACGCCTAGTCCTTCCAGTGCAATGTGATCGGTCTCTGCAAAATTATGCCGATTAATTAGTGGTTTTTATGAAGAATCTCGGTCACGTTATTATTTGGTTGTTGTTCTGACTGATAGAACATCATTAGTGTAGCCGTTCTTCCAGCCATGGCGACGGAGGCAGCAGGCGACAAGGTAGAAACATGCAGTTTTACTCGTGGCCAACGGCTAGACATCTTGATTTATTTTCTGTAATATCCTTTAAAATGTTAAGCAATTGCTCCTACTTTATTCAGTGTATTGCCAATTATTATGTTCCTTATTTCATCAGCCGTTAGTTGCTCAGTAACGGTCAAAATTTGTACTTGTTTTGTGTGTCCTCGTTCGCCATATTGGCTCAGCTAAAGCTTTGTCGTAACTAAACCTAGCTAAATGCCATTTCGAGCTAATCTGATATTAACAAACTATCATCGTAGCAATATTATGTACCTCCATGTCCTGACTCTTAATTTTGAGTATACTGGATACTATTTAATGGCGCGATCTGAAGGAACCTAGCTAGCCAGCGGGAAAAGGGGCATTTTCTCTTTGTAGATTTTTCTTCTCCAGTTCTCGCGAGGTTTGGACTGTTGTGGCGGTTCTAGTGTCATTTAGTATTCATGGGGTTTTGGTGACTTTTGTGGCCACCCTACTTTCACATTGGTCATTTTACATCACTGTTGTAGTTATTTTTAATGCCATAATGATGTTTGTGTGTTTTGTGCTGTTTTGCAGGCAGCAGCAGAATATATTCCTGAGAAGGTGAAGAAGGCAGAGAAGAAGTTGGAAGAAAACCCATATGACCTTGACGCATGGAGCATTCTGATTCGAGAAACACAGGTTTAGTGACACAGAGTTGTATTCCTGGGGTTAAGGAAAACTGGGAATGTGGGTGGGATGGTGTTGTGATTTTAATCCAAAACAAAAGTTTAGTTGTTTTTTTTTCTGACCCACATTGGCAGTATAATGCTGTATTATATGTTAACTAGCGTGGAATGTAAATGCATTCTTCTCCTTTAGAACCAACCCATAGATAAAGCAAGGAAGACCTATGAACGACTTGTCTCACAGTTTCCAAGTTCTGGCAGATTCTGGAAGCTGTTCATTGACGCTGAGGTTAATATTTTTTTCTTTTTATCTAGAGTGCATGACTGGGACTTATTCTAACATGATCAACAATGTGATTTTCACACAACCAAAATGTGTCGTCACTGAATGAAGTTTAAAGTCACAATTCTTGTATTGAATCAACAGGCCTTATTGCTTAAAGGCATCAGCCCTAATCCGTAAAACATTTCCTGTTAACCTATTACAACAGGAGTAACTTTTTGCAAAAGCACTTTTATGTGTATTAGAATGCTATATACAATTAGGGTCCTGAATTAAACATTGAGGATCACATTGAAGCAAGGTTCTATCAAGAGTCTGTAAACAATTGTGCCTTTAAACACAAAGGGGAAATCAGCTATAAACTATTATGTTTTACATAATTCCTTATGTTTCCAGGATAAAAGACAATATCTATTTTTCTGCGCCATATTTAAACGGGGTAACTGCATATGTTGCATGTTTGGTCTGCAACAGTATTAAAACTATTTTAATGGTATTGGAGTGCATTAGCCTTTTATTCACTTGTCGTGTCAATTTATTGCCTCCTGTGTCGTTTCTTTTGGGTAATGTTATATAAAAAAAAAAGATTTTGATTGTGTGGCCCATTCTTTTCTTGAGACATTTCTCCCTGCTCCTGAATACATGACCTGTGACCCTTCTGCCTCACTGCCAAGAACAAGCTTTGCTCTCAAGCAAATTAAAGTTATTTTTCATACACCTGATCACTTATCCTGATCTACATTTCGCTGCTTGATACTTTATTTCTGCAGATGTACATAGTGCCCTTTCTTTGTCCACTTTGTTTTGTGTACTTCACCAAAGGACATCAAGAAAAACACACTTCACACTTTTACATTTTCTAAGGTAGACTTTAGCCCTTGTAAGTTTTCTTTAGTTCTGTTTGAAGAAATTAAAGTTGACTTGCCATAACTTATAGCGAAGTTGACAGGAGCATATAAAGAAAGGAGTTTGCTGAAGCAGTTTAATTCGGCTTGTTTGCACACAAATAAAAGCAAAAAAAGTTACAAGTAGCTAATTCGTTTTAAAGTCAGTGTAAATTGAATTTACGCGGGTTGGTTTGAAACTAGTATTTTTGGTGTTTTTATTGTATTTTTTTGTAAAAAAAAATTTTTTGCTAAATAAAAGTAAATAGAACAGATAATTTGATTTAATTTAAAGTTTGACTTATTTGGCCAAGTGGAACATGATCACATACAAAAATGCACAGAAACAGTCATTAGTCGTATGTTTGGGTTTGCAAGTGAAAAGAACAAAATGCTAGTTTCTACCTGTAAATTTAGGATTTAAACTTTGTGTAGTCCTAAGATTTGCAATCTGTAAAATCAAGGCAAGATAGCTTAACTCTTATGTTAAACACCATTTTACAATTGTTAATTATTTTTTCCCTTAAAAATATTCAAGCATTTTAATTTCCCACACAACAGTTTAGCATATTTCCATCAAGTTTGCTGGAAGACCACACTTCACATATGGAATGTTAAAATTCTTGAAGGAAAAATTCCACCTAGAATTTAATCCAATGCATGCCAACATTGACTTGACCAAATGTTTTTAATAAATAATTCCAAGTATAAATACACCTCCCACTGGTAAGTATGCATATAAAAACTCAACCTTCCCCTGAGAACCAGAGTCACACAGACTAGGATGCACATCAAGATGTATATAACATTTTAAAACTAAACACATTGTACTTTTGTGTTTTTAGTTATGTGTCCTAAAATAAAAGAAGTATTTGTTCGTAGCTGTTTTGGGGCAAATGAAGTTGTTTTGTTTTTTTACACTAATTTTCTAAACCTAATTAGTTTTTTAGGATGAGTGTTCTTCACTCACTGAATTGGCTTAACATTAACTTAGTTGTACAATTGCTCATCCAAAATGTAGGAATTAAATAACTTCTTTGTATTTACTTATTGATTATATGCTCAACATCTTTATACCAAAGCACAGAAAACTTCACCTGCCAGATAAAGACACTCAGAAGTGGACCCAAAGAAAATACATTCAAGTATCTGATGAAAAGAAAACAAGAAATTGTTTTTTGCCCCCACAATTATTACAAATTTCATTTTACCTTTTACTACATAACCCTTGTTTTAGTGTTGATAAATTATGAGAATGCATTTTTAAAGACAGTAGTCATCTTGAGCAATTTTTAGTTCTCTGTGGACACTTGGTAATCAGTACAAGACTGCTTGTGATGCTATCAGAGTTCCTTTTCTCATCTTTTGACTAAATGTGCTGCATTCTTTATGGAGAAGAGAGAGAACATAGAAATGGATGTATTTTGTTGACAGTTGAAATTAAAATGTTTAAGACTTTCGAGATGTAGTTCCTATTTTTTAGGCGGTACCTACAAGTAAACTAATGGTTTTACCATTGTGTTTATTTTATTTATGTTTTTACCCCATGCACTGTGATACTAAGTGCATTGTGTACACATTAAATAACTTAATTCTGTTGTTTTTAGAATGTTATTGTAGCACTTTGTTTCAAATTTTTGTATTTACTCTTGAATTTTTGGTGTGAAGTAACAGCTGATCAGTGAGGCTGCTGTTTTCAGGCCCATGGATCTTAAGGATGTGCTGACCACTTGGTAGTTTTTAAAATTACAACAAAGTGCTCAACCTACAGCTTCAGAGTATTTCACTCCAGCCCGACCCCCTCCCCCGCACCAGTTCTGAACGCTGGGAAAAGACAGCTCAAATCACACAAGTGTGTAGCGTTAACACCACTAAGATATCAGCCTCTGCTGTCAGTGCTGACAAGAGCTGCGGCTCTGGAGCAGTGTTTACCAGGGGACAGTGCACGGCTGTGGAGCTTTGTTCAGATTGAAAGCAGGGTTCAAGACTTGTAATACTTTTAAATATTCTGCTGTGTATTCTGGCGCTGGTGTTTCTCAGGGTGTGTGGCGCAAATGCAACAAAAATAAACCCCTTTCTCAGAGTGATTTGTCATTCTTGTGTGATTTTCACTTTGTTGATCTTCAGGGTTCTGTGTTTAAGTGGTTAGATCTGCATGAATGCATGTTTCATATGACCCATAAGTTTATAAATACACTTGGTTTGACATTACATTTACACTCCTTTTTGCAGATCAAGGCAAAAAACTATGACAAAGTAGAGAAGGTATGTGTCGCTGTTAAAAATGCTGTATCTGAATGAATGATGTATTAACAAAAGTGATTTATTTGTGTACTCACTTTTAGTTTTATATGTGATATACTTGGACTATTATAGTTTTAATGTAAAATGATTGTGCCTTTGTTTTGTTGTCTTATGCCGTAATTTATTGTTGCTATGTAAATTTATTTTCTCTTCCTGTTGCTTCACTTTAAATAAAACCTTCATCTGTATCAGCAGATGTCTGCTTATTTCAGATTTGCTTCAATCTTGCTACAGAATATTGAACTTAAACTTAAGGCTACTTCAGACAATCATCAGGAAAACAAATATACAACCGATTAAAACATTTTTTTGCAATTTTATATAAAGTAAATTGCTATAAAACTTGATCAGAGCTTTTAGTTAACTTTTCTGTGCATTTGTTGATTTTCCACTTTAGCTGCTTTCTGTTTGTCACATGTTCAAAATCACTGTAATCTGATATTGATTCATAACATCTCCTTAAACATATTTTTAACACATTTAGTTGTTCCAGAGATGCCTAATGAAAGTGTTGCACATTGACCTGTGGAAATGTTACCTCTCATATGTCCGTGAGACCAAAGGAAAGCTTCCCAGCTACAAGTAAGGAGGCGCGTCTCCATATGATGTTTTGATTTTAGTTTGAAAATACTCGTTTGACTCTTCTGTTCTCAGAGAGAAGATGGCCCAGGCGTATGACTTTGCTCTCGACAAGATTGGAATGGAAATTATGTCTTATCAGGTGCACAAATGAATCAAGTTCTTTAAACAATGTTCATATCAGCGACTGCCCCCTAACCTGCCCTTTCATTTTCCAGATTTGGGTGGACTACATTAATTTCCTCAAAGGAGTGTAGGTGTCATTTACATACTTAAGTTTTTATTTCATGAAATGTTTTAAACTGCTTCATTGAATCTTGAATTGTTTTTTGTGTTTAATCAGTGAGGCTGTGGGCTCCTACGCAGAGAACCAGCGGATCACTGCAGTTCGGAGGGTGTACCAAAGAGGCTGCGTGAACCCAATGATTAACATCGAGCAGCTCTGGCGAGATTATAGCAAATATGAGGAGGCAAGTGGCTTAAAGAACAGTCCCCCACTTGTCTTTCTGTAGCACCTTTATACAGTGGGGCTCAAATGTATGAAATCTCCATCTGTTCAAATTTCTGCACAGATATTACTAAACTATACTGTAAATCTGCATAAAAATAATGAGAATAAAATACCGTCTGTCTTGTTTATATCTTTCTGTTTGGCACCTTACAGGATTAATGCTTATAATATCTCAGTGTAAATGCTGACATTTCACTGATTTACACTTTACCACATGTAATTAAAGGATTTAAATCTACTCTTATTGGTTGCTTTGATATCTGTTGTGATAGTTTGTAAAATCTTAGAAACTTTGTCAGGTTCATAAGTTTTAGAGTATCACTGTATGTTTCTCGCTTTGAGTTTCACCTGTTTAAACGAGGGTTTGAACTTCCGTAAACAGGGAATAAACGTGCACCTGGCCAAAAAGATGATTGAGGACCGAAGCAGAGACTACATGAATGCACGAAGAGTGGCTAAGGTGACACTGAACTAACTATACACGGGCTGGATTGAAATACTGTTGTCTTATAATAACCCAGACACGTTTTCCGTAACACAGGAGTACGAGACCGTGATGAAAGGGTTGGACAGAAACGCGCCTTCAGTTCCGCCACAGAACTCTCCTCAGGAGGCGCAGCAGGTGGAAATGTGGAAAAAATACATCCAGTGGGAAAAAAGCAACCCGCTGCGCACAGAAGACCAGACTCTCATCACAAAGAGAGGTAGCACCTTGATAGAGCTTTTGTTTTGTCTGTCTAAATGTGTCTAAATGAACTTTCTATTTGGTTATAATCGTGAAAATATCTTTGTTTTCAACATTGGATACTGGATATAGTAATGAATAATTAGCTTCTCTAGAAATGCAGCCACTAGAGGGCCTACATTTATTTATTTTCTTGTCTGTGATGAGATCTGATGCTTATATTTATATTGTTGGAATACGCGTGTGTGTGTGTTTTGCAGTGATGTTTGCCTTTGAGCAGTGCCTGCTGGTGCTGGGACACCATCCTGACATCTGGTATGAGGCAGCTCAGTACCTGGAGCAGTCCAGCAAACTGCTGGCAGAAAAAGGGGTAAAATAAATATTTTCCAGGTCAGATAAGAAATCAAACAGCCAATTCATTAATGGATTCTCCTGCATTTTTGTTTACTTTTCATCTCAGGACATGAATAATTCAAAACTGTTTAGCGACGAAGCAGCCAACATCTACGAACGTGCCATTGGGACTCTTCTGAAAAAGAACATGCTTCTCTATTTTGCTTTTGCTGATTATGAAGAAGTGAGTGCGCATCAGGTTTTGTACACGGCACAACTAAGACTCAATAAAACACTCGGGGACTTGTCAGCTCACTTGGTCTTTGCTGCTCTCACAGAGTCGCATGAAGTACGAGAAAGTGCACGGCATCTACAACAAACTGCTGGCCATCGAGGACATCGACCCCACGCTGGTTTACACCCAGTACATGAAGTTCGCCAGGAGGGCGGAGGGCATCAAATCGGGTCGATCCATCTTCAAGAAGGCCCGAGAGGATCCGCGCACACGTCACCACGTGTACGTGTCAGCGGCGCTCATGGAATACTACTGCAGCAAAGTAAGAACACACAACCGCACACTCGGTGTGTTCAGCTGCAGAGAGAATGAAATGAATCTCAGCGCACAGATTCTTTAAATCTTTTTTTTTTTTTTTTGACAGGATAAATCTGTGGCCTTCAAGATCTTTGAGCTTGGTTTGAAGAAATATGGCGACATTCCAGAGTACATACTTGCGTACATCGATTACCTCTCGCACCTTAATGGTATGCTTAAATAGCATCGCAATTTTCTAAAACATCGTGACTGCTAATATCATGAAAGAAATAGTCAAAAGTCTGCTTTTAAAAAGTATTTTTGTGCTAATTGCCTTTTCAGAGGATAACAACACCAGAGTGTTGTTTGAGCGAGTCCTCACCTCAGGAAGCCTATCCGCAGAAAAGTCAGGGTAATGGCACATTTTAACGTAGCTGTGTGTGTTTGTGTCTAAATGCTAAATTGTCTGGCCACACTTGTTAACACCGACACCCTCTTTGTTCTCCAGAGAGGTGTGGGCTCGGTTCCTGGCGTTTGAGAGCAACATCGGAGACCTGGCCAGTATTCTGAAAGTCGAGCGCCGGCGCTTCACTGCCTTCAGAGATGAATACGAGGGCAAAGAAACGGCCTTGCTTGTAGATCGATACAAGTTCATGGATCTGTATCCCTGCTCCACCAGTGAACTTAAGGCCCTTGGATACAAGGTGTGTATTCTCCAAACTTTATTTCTTTTTGTTTTATTTTTTTTTCAAAGTGCACTTGAAATGTCTTGATGCCAGTGTAGTTACTTCTGTTATTTTTGAATTTGGTTTGTAGGATGTTTCTCGTGCCAAACTGGCGTCGTTGCTCCCAGAGACGGTGGTAGCCCCCTCTGTGCCTACGCTTAAAGATGAAATCGACCGTAAACCTGAGTACCCCAAACCAGACACCAATCAGATGATCCCCTTCCAGCCACGTCATCTTGCCGGTATGTAATCCCACCTCCCAGATTATCATTCACGCTCAGTTAATCTTTGAATGCTGCTGTTCTCTGGGTGTAATCGTCTTTGACGTAGCCTTTCGTGTTCCTCCCCGCAGCTCCAGGTTTACACCCTGTCCCCGGTGGAGTTTTCCCCGTTCCTCCAGCTGCTGTTGTCCTAATGAAGCTGCTCCCTCCTCCTTCCTGCTTCACTGTGAGTTGCAGCAGCTTTCAAGCTTTTTTTTAATGCTATTTTCTACAAGGATTTATAAAATCTGTGATTGTTTCTGGTTGTAGGGTCCTTTTGTCCAAGTGGATGAGCTCGTGGAAACTTTAAGGAGATGCACACTTCCTGAAAGTAAGTTACTTTTGGTGCATTTTAGATTGTTCTGCTAAATACGTTTATAGTAGTGGTTGGACTGCTGGTGTAAATATTGTTTTCATCCAAATTAGAAGGTTTACTGATGTGTCTGCTGTCTTTATAGCTGTTGAAGCTGCTATAGAGCTGATCACTGGCAGACAGCCTGATTCTGCAGGGGACGGCAACGGAGCCATGGAGAACCACACCATCACCAAAGCACTCAAGAGGCCTAATGCAGACTCGGACGAAGAGGACGACAAGGGAGCCGTGGCTCCGCCCATACACGACATCTACCGCGCACGCCAGCAGAAAAGGATTCGATAAAACAAGGAATAAACCCTTTGAAGGATCTTTTAACAAGCGGTCTCATGAAATCAGTATACACATCCGCACTACAGGTTTTACATCTGTACAGCAAACAGGCGTATACACACATGCAACGAGCAGGCAGCGTGCACACCTGACTGTTTCTGTGGCTTTTGATTCGTCGGCAGTTTTTATTTTTAAAGACTGACTATTATACTGTAAAAAAAGTTTTAATTCAGCTGTGGAATTCTTCAAACTTTTACGTTACGTTCACGCAGCAAAGTGAAAGCAAGGTCTTTTTTGGTTTCGTTTTTTTTTTGTTTTTAGATAACTGGAATAAACAGTTTCTTTAAAATAAAAGTAAAAAAAATACTCTGTGTTTTTATTTGACTTTAAAGCATCACATTGAATAAAGAAAACTGTGGGCTCTGATTGCTCTGACAAACTGTCACCTGGATAAATTGTATTCAGTTGCAAGATTTTACACAGTAAGAGGTTTGACTT
>JAVKLF010000038.1:8557082-8574011 GCA_034783495.1 Millerichthys robustus
AACAAGGTGTCAGATTTCCCTATAAGAGGGGAAAACTGGTTCTACGGCTCTTCAAACGACATGTGCAGCAGCATGGTGTGGTGGTATTTTGTAAACTTGCTGTCAGTGTCATTGTCTCCTGATGCTGTTGGTGTTCCCAGAAAGCTTTGCGTAGTTCCTTTTGTTTCCCCTTCTTGCCAACTGGACCTGAACTGAGTTTTGTGACGTTGATGAAGTGTGTAAGTAGATTATTGGTATGGGAATGGGAATCTGCTAACTGAAGAGCTGCAACATGACTGATGAGATATAAAAACCGTATCATCACAGCATGGAAATGTTTCACGAGAAAAGACAAAAAGCCCCTCTGTGATTTGGTTTTATGCAACACGCAGCCATCCTGTTTCTGTACCCGCCTCGTATCGTCTCACAGCCACAAGCATCTTCCCTCCATCCGTCTCCCACACATATGGAACAAGGCATTAAAATTCATGCGTTCATCTGGAGAGCAGATGCTCAGACTCTACCAGTTGTGCCTCTGCTGGAATCCCAACCGCGTGCCTAACTGGACTGTCCTCCACCCCCAGGATGTCTTCAGCTCTAAAGGACAGTAGCTTTCCCTCACAGTGCTGCCGCTGCATCACAGAGACACTTTTGTTTTTGAAGGAGTTGCCACATTTCCAGACTTTTTTCCCCCCCTTCTTCTTCTCAGTCATATTTTATTCAACAGCCCTTCTAAACAACTTTCAGACAACCCAAAGTCAGCGAGTGAACAGCTGAGTCATGAGAGCGTGGTGGGCGAGCGGAGCTGTGTCCTTCTGAAGGAGCTGAGCCCAAATTGACTGCACACCCCTCAGAGTACGCCAGTAAAGTTAAACTTTAAGCGACCTCGCGGATTTGTGGATCTTACAAGGGTAACAAAAGTATTATGGACTGCTGCAAAGTGTTTTATTTTTTCAAACCAGGAGCAAAGCTTTTCAGTGAAAATTAATGGTTGACCTGTAGGTTTCCAGCTAGAATATTTCTGTACTGTGCTTAATGCTCAATTCTAGGAGGTCTCATTTCTAGAAAAAAAAAAAACATGAATGTTTTGTTTTATTTACTGTTTTAACACACTCGGTTTTTTTAGGTTTGGTTGAAAACAGCTCCATTGAGCCTCCAAATTTATGAATTTGAAAGAGAAAATCCCACCCCCACAACACAAAACATCTTTTACACGAGCCATTTTATTTACAAACTGCATGATTCAAGACTATTTTTGATTGATATTAAAAAACAATTTCTGACTGAGCGTCAGCCGTGTGAATTGAGCAGAGAATGAAAAACATGTTTTTTAAAAATTGCAGTAAACGGTGGATGATAGTTACTTCTGCAAAAAAATATATCGATTTGTAATAAAATGTTGACTTTGAGTGGAAAGCAACACGAAAACAACTTGTTTATTTCAGTCTACCCTAAAATATTCCAAAGTATTGATCTCTGACATGAGTAACGTGCAGAAATTCTGATGCACAAAACTTAAACTACAAGTGCTGTAGTTCCCCCGTTTCTTTTCTACAAAATGTACATTACTATGTATATGTTGGCACTCTATTACAAAATGAATGTTTGCAAACAGTACATAACTACAGTTATATATAATATATAGACTTTTTTGTACAATATATCTCCTTTGTATGGAAGCCTACTTAAAGGACTGATGAAGACTTGTTAAAACTGTAGGCAATCAGATCCTGCTTTTTATTAGCTGTGCTCTAGCTCCTATGCTGATTGCTTTCTATCTAGTGCATAATTGAAGTTTAGAGTTATAATGTGACATTTAATGGGGAAAGAGAGGGATAATAAAAAACCCAATATAAATCTAGAAAAAAGACCCATAAAAAAGTGGGCTTTTAAAACTACAAATAGGAGTCTCGCTATATGGAGGTCATCCAAAACAAAGTCTGCATCCTCTGTTGATCAAGTTTCTGCTTGAAAGAGGGCAAATTTCCACTTCTGCCTCCTCTTGGTGGCTTGAAGGAGAAATCCATTCCACTGTGTGGCCTTTTGTGATTTTCAAGAATTCATTTGTCTGGTGTTTTTGTTCTTTCTTGATTTAAATTGAATTTGCCATGGCTAAAAATCATCTGCAGACCTGCTGCACTTGACCGATTAGCTCCCCAAAGCGATCAAAGAGCCCCTCTACCCAAGCTCCGTTCTGCAAACACTTCTGTACAGTTTCCTCCTGGCCCAGGTCTCCTGCCCGACCCTGAAGAGACGCAATCTGGAGGAAACAAACACACACAAAAAAATATTAAAAAAATATTCACGCAGAATAATTTGTCACCAAAATTAAACACAAATTGAGAACTAGCAGATTAACTCAAACTCTAAAATGTCCTACCTCGTCCTTACACATGAGGTATGTGTGGTATTTGTAATGATGCAAAGAGTGGTACAGAGAGAACCACTGAGTTTTCTGCTGGTCCACCGTGTACTCCTAGAGGAAAATGCACAAGTTATTAAAAAGTTTTCAGGATATTTGGATTGTTTTTATTTCTTCATAATTATGAAAAGAGAAGGAAATACAGAGGCTTTTGTACAAAGTTAGTCTCAACTGGTTTAGCCCCTGCCTGGAGGAGAATTACAATTCAACCTAAGTCATTTGACTGAAAATATCTTAAGAATCACTGCTGCAGAGAACTGCAGAAAAAGTACAAATGAGGACACTGCGCCCCCTCCTGGACAGATGATCGAAGCACAATAAATCTGACCAAACCCCGATCTCGTCTGACCTGAGGCACTTTGTTCGGCATCTTGTAGGGCTTCATAGTTTTCTTGTTGTACGCTTTTCCACTGAGGCGTACTTTAAAGGCAGGGGTTTCCTTGTCTTTCTTCAGCTCAGTTACCACTGAGATCTCTGGAAAGCTGTCCAAAGCCGTCTGAACAACAGAAGAAAGTTAATAATAATACATCAAACTTATATAGCCCTTTTTCTGGACACTCAAAGATGCTTTACACTGAAGGATTCATTACACTGATGGTGATAAGCTACACTGTAGCCACAGCTGCCCTGGGGCAGACTGACAGAAGCGAGGCTGCCACATACCGGCGCCATCGGCCCCTCTGACCACCACCAGCAGGTAAGACAGGCAAAGTGTCTTGCCCAAGGACAACAACTGAGAAGGATGAGATGGGGTATTGAACCAGCAACCCACCAGTTACAGGACGACTCCCCTAACCACTCTTCCACAGCTGCCCCAAAGTTAGCTTCACAGTGTAGAATGAGATTCCTGTACTGCGCCTTTTTTCTTTAGTAAATCAAATCTGAGCATATCTTTTGTGAGCGTTGTTTATTTTATTATTTTAACCATGCTGTCCACCAGGCACAACTTTCAACGTGCATTTGAACACAAAAACTCACCTTCAGGACCTGCCCTATGTGCAGTTTGTTAAGCAAGCGTTTCTTGTTGTCAATGATCATCCCATCTACTCTTTTCATATGCGGCAGCAACAACTCGTCTGAAACAGAACAAGTGAACGTGTCCCATTTTATGCAAAACGAAACCCCAAATATTTGCACAACACCCAACATGTGGATCACCAACCATTTGCTTTCTCCAGTGCTGTCAGCACATCTTCGTCTAAGGCGACGCTGACGAGCAGCTCCACGAAGCTCCTGAACGTCTCCTTCATGGTTCGTGTGTTTAGGGGCCTTGAAGCAAACGAAGGGTTTAACTCTGAGCGAGTGTGACAAGGAGATAAAAATAAATAAATAAATCCAGGAAGAAGATTAAGATTTAAGAGCTTTCAAGCTACATTTAAAAACAATGATGTTTAAAGACTTTGTCATCCTTGTTTTCGGTACCTTGTTCTGGAGATGATCTCAAGGCTGTGGGTGAAAACTCCTCCTTCCACTTTCTCCTCTTCTTGGGTGGTGGCTCCACCCTGGGCTTCACTTGTTTGAGTCGGGCCTTTTGGTTCTGGAGGACTGAGGAAGGCAGAGCTGTCAAGCCGAGCAGAGTTTTCACCTGAGAACCCCTGTGAAGCAGAACGACAGCGGTTAAAACACGGAGGAGCCATTTTATCAAAATGTACGTAGCGACATCACCCCATGCATACCTCAGAGAGTTCATCGGCTTGCAGCGGGGCTTCCGACTACAAACCCGCACATACTCCCTTTTGTTGACAGTGTCTAAAAATTTCACATATACTCTCTGGTACATGTTCTGTGCATCACCAAAGTATCCTAGGTACTGCAAACACAAAGACAACATTGGTACCACAGCAAAACAATCTGAACCTAAGTGAAAAGACATCGTCTAACTTACACTGTTAGTGGCAAAGAAGACTCTCTTTCCGTCTCTCAGTTCTGGCACAAATTTCTGCAGCAGAGCCTTCTGGACTTTCCAAATAGCAGGTGGCTCAGTGCCTGCCCTCATCGTCTCCTACACAGGCATGAAACACAGTAAGAGTCAAGATGTGGTGGCAGATCACTTGTAAGAATAAAAAGCAGATCTGGACAAAGCACATTTTCAGATTTGCTTTTAGATTTCTTTTGTTGGGCCCAGCTGAGTGCAAGACCAGAAGAGTTGATAAGGTTTACAGTTTTTAGGCGACACATGACATAAGATATGCAACAGATATTTGCAGCTTCATTCTGACATGACTTTGTGATTTGTACGAGTGCACTCTGTTCTGTTTAAACCAGTTACTCTTGTCACATTGTTTGAAGAGAATAATGTACCTAATGGGGAGGTATTCCTCCTGATACTATGTGTGCTGTCAACTGCTAACTGGGAACAGAAACAAATTTGAAGTTAAGTTTGCGTTTATAAACTGATTTTTTTAGGTTGACTCATATGACATTATACAACAAGCTGTTTAAATGGTCGAACATAATCTTGTATAGAATTGTTTTGGTTTTTAATTAAATAAAGTAACATTAATCATTACTTTGGGGACTCACAGGTGAGTGCTAAGCAGCAAACAGATCGAACCAGCTCATTGGCAAAAAACAATAAATGAACAAATAAAAAAAATACCTTTAAGTCTTCAATGTCCTCCTTTCTGACGACAAACTCATCTCTCTCTCTGTACATTCCCTCTCCTCCGCTGTCAGACAGTTCCTCGTCAGTCAGGCCCTCCATGGCTACACTCATCAACTGCACAGCCATTTTGCCTGATGGGGCGACTTTAAACTCCTCTTTGGTCACAAACGGCTTCACGCCTGAGGCTGTGGTAACTGTCGGTGCAGAGGTAGATACCTGCGGCAAGCAGACCAGCATGACGGTGGGAGCCGAGGTGGGGGGTTGGTCTGGCTTCATCACTAAACTGTGGATTTGATTATCTGAGGAAATTTGGGAACATGTTGCAGGTATATCGTTATTTTAAAGATTTTTTTGTTTTCATTTCATTCATCAGTTTATAGAAATTCTTAGTTATTTTAATATTACATGTCCTAACAGAACACATGACCCCTGACAGACTCAGGCAGAATGCCGTTACCTGTCCTTGTTCTCCGATCAGAGTTTTCATCCAGAGCTGAGAGCGCTGAGCTGATACTGTTTCTCAGAGCCTGGTTCTTCCCAGTGTTCTCCTCTTCGTCTGAGCTGAATGATGGCAGAGTCTCCAGGTTCTTCTGCAGCTCTTCATCCAGACGTTTCTGCTGAGAGTTCGCTCCTAGACTCTCCTGGGGAAGCAACGGTGCAGGCAAAGTCTGCACATTTGGAGGCAACGCAGGCAAAGTACACTGTTTTGATGAGGTGGAGGGTTTTCTTGGGCGATTAATTGTTCGAGCAGGACTTTGAGAGTTTTGATGTTTAGGGCCAGACTTGATAAAATCTAGGAAGGAACCAATGAAGCCAGTTTTGACCTCTGGCTGTTTCTCTTCCACTTCACGTATCTTTTGCCTGATTCTCTCTTGTTGAGGACAACTATCAGAAGTACTCTGTGGAGCAGATGGTGAGCTGATGTCACTACCCCGGGAGTTTTGACGCTTTGCTTGTGCACTGCGCTTGGCTGATCTCGCCACTCCTCCATCATCCTCAGAAGCGCCTGGTTTGGTCGAGGACTTGGAACGCGTCTTCTTTTTTGGAGAGCCCTCACTAACAGGACATTTCATCGAGACATCTTGTGTCTCAGAACGTTTTGCACTCCCTTCGACTCTGTTTTGGACACCCGAAGACTCAAATGCCTGTCTTACTGAGTGATAGTCATTCTCAGAGTTCCTTCCATTTCCATTTGTGCCATTGGTGTGTGTGGTACTGTTGTGGTGTACAGGCTGACCCTGACAGTCTGTTGCCATCTGTGTCTGGTCAAGTGTCATGCTGATGGTGTGACTGTTGGTGTTACTTATGATTGAATGTTGTCCTGAGGAGAAACTAGGTGATACTTGTCTGATATCAACAGTCTGGAGGTGTCCTTTGGAATCAACAGGAGTTGTGATCCCTGCCATTTCAGCCTCAGAGGAGGATGTCGCTTTAACAAAATCTTGTGGTGCAACGCCACAGGCTGCCACAGTTGCAGCCAGGATGTCGTCAACATTTGACAGAATATTTCTGTCATCTGCCAGCAGCATAGAGTCAGAAAAGCACAGGGAGTTAAGAGTAAACTGGTTCTTGGTGTCGATTGACTGCTCCCCCGCTGCCTGAGTATAGTGATGTTTAGAGGAACATTCGGAATTTGGCTCAGACATGATTGTGGCCTGCTGAGTTTGGGTTTCATTGACACTGGAACCCAGTAGGTCTCGACCCATCTGAAGGTACTGCACGTGAACTGAACCCAAACACTGAGATGGTTGAATATCTTGTAAAGATACCAACTTTGAAGTGTTCTCACTGGGATGGACAAGAGGCTGCTGGACCAAAATCATCTGGTTGGGCTCAAGAAGAACTTGAGAATTGGCAAGTGAGATAAACTGAGAGTGGGCTGCTGGAACTTGGCTCTGAGACTGACTAATAGTTTGTTGGTTTTGTTGATGTGACTCAGGAGACCTAAGTTGGACCGGGGGCTGCTTGAGCTGCTCTGAACAAAGGGGTCCACGCAAGGGAACAATAGATGTGTTTGCACTTTTTGTGTTAGAGGCCTCATGACCACTGCCACTGTTCAAACAAATCTGCTGCTGGCTCACAGGACCCATCTGTTCATTCTTTACCTGTGCTGAACCTATGTGACTGTGCCCCATGAACTGTTCATCTGAACGAGAATTGCTTCGAATAACACTTTGTGGTTTGTGATCGTCCATTTTTGAAACAACATAGATGATGTTGTTATGAGAAGTCATACTGTTATCAGCAACAGTAATCATAGACACTTGTCTTAGAGCCTCAATGTCCTGTAAGTGGAGCTCTTCAAGTTTCTGTTTGGCATATATTGGCTTTATGTCCTGTATGGAGGACCTTATGTCATTTTGTAAAGACTGAGCAGATGAGGAGAAGGCAGGTAACGATGTAGACAAAACATTTTGGATCTGTGTTTGTTGATGGGACAGACTGTGATGTGTTTTACCAGCCAATGAGTCCTGCATGTGGTTATAGTCTACAGTAGAGTTTGATGGAAGACTCTGCACACAATCAGGTGAATACAGAGAATCGAGGGATTGATGTCCTGTGTTGTAGCTTTGAGACAGTGTTACAGAATCTTGCTCTTGTGACTGAGATGTAAAAGTTAAATTTGAAGCTCCTTGTGAGTGGGAAGTAGAGTACCTCTCAGAGAAAGTCTCTTGACACAAGCTATGGACTTGGGCTCCATACTGGATCCCCTGCTCCTGGCTCAGCCCAGGAGTGGACGAGTAAACAAAAGTTTGGCTAACAGGAGCCACATTGTCAGAATGGCTTGAGAGAGAAGGCAGTGTAGTGTAAAGGGAAGGAAGTTTTTCTGGAGGGGGATGGGAGGTCTGGGATTGTGTGTGTGGTGTGATATAGGTTTGAGACAAAGTGCTGGACATCAGGTTAGACAGCTGTACTGACGGCTGACTGGCAATCACAGAGTTGTGTTTCTGAGCCGAGGAAGAATAATGTTCAGGAGACCTTGTTCTTAGGTTCTGAGGGTGACTCTCTTCGTTCTCAGCAGGGTGTGAAGCTAAGTTGGAAGTACAGTCTTTGTCCTTTAGCAATGAAGCAGAGGAATCAGCTTGTGTTGCACAATCAGTTTTAGATTGTAAAGAACCATTGACTACTTGTGTAGAATCTGCTCTTGAGGAGGGACTGCAGGATACTGGGGTGCTTTGGGATGGGTCCTCCTGGTAGGACACATCAGCATCACTGCCAGTGCCATAGTACCCCTGCAAAGAGTGCTCTGAATTGGGCAACTCCTCTGAGGCTATGTGGCTACTTGAAGGCCTCTGGTGGTGCTTAATCACACTACATTCACGCTGAAGAGCTCTTTCAATAGAGCTTGAAAAAATGGTAGCCCCATAGGGCTGTGGGGCACTATGAGAGGCAGGCAGGGCAGAGGGAAGAAGGCTATATTGAGGTTGAAGAAGGTGAGGGGCAGACTCCTGGGCTGAGCGGTACGTGGAAGACTGGACAGGCAGAGCTGAGCCCACAGATGGCCCAGAGAGATGACTGAAGGCCAGGGCAACGGGAAGCACAGCCTGGCTTGGTTTGAGATGTAGCAGCGAGTCATGGTGAGAGAACAGGCCATTGGTGGATGTGGTGAAGGCAGGGTCTGAGAGAGTCAGAGAAGAGTTAGAGGCATAACTCCTGGAAGGGTAGGCACCAGTGTGCTGAAAGGATGACAGAGCAGCAGGAGAGGGGAAAGTGGCCGTGGAAGGCAGGGCACCAGTCAAATACAACTCTGTGGTGGAGGAGTTGGTACCTGCGTGGAACAGATCAAATGGTATAAACAAATGACAAAGTCAAAGGAAATAACTTGTTGAACTCAACAAATTACAAAGAATGTTATAAAACAAAAAGGATTTTTTATTTATTTTTTTTTACCAGTAGGCCAAGACTGAGGTCTAAAAGGAGGAAGAAATGAGGCACTAACAGGACCAGCCTGAAGACTTCTCGACTCCATGGCTGACAGAAAACTCATAATTGAGGTCACAGGAGTACTGCTGCTTGACTCAAGGGTTTCTGATGGTAAAAACAGAAATAAAAAAAGAAAACCACCAAGAACATCATCAGTTAAAATTGCCACTATAGTATTATTAACTTGTGAGCTTAATTGTCCTCTTAAAAACAAAATTCTAAATATCTGTAACTTACGTGCAGCTGCTGGGATGTGTGTTGTAGTGTAGGTGGGAGGCTGGTGTGTGGACGTGTAGCTTTGTTGCTGAAGGAGCTCTCCATCAAGGTGTGCTGTACCATAACTGGGACTATGAAGAAAAAAAAAACAATACTATGATTTTCACAGATCCTTTTATTCTCACAAACAACAATGAGCCACCCAGCTAAGCATGAAAATTTACAATGAACTAAGAAAATCAATTAAATGACATGTGACCCAAGGGCAGCGGGAGGGTTAAGGGTTTAAAAAGTCCTTAGGTTGTAGTGTAAAATAGATAAAGTACTTAAAGACACTGGCACAATTTTCCACTGATTCTTTTATTATAAAATAATTTATAACGCTCTTTAAGAACAACTGATGAATTATCACCTCACTGACTAAAATTGTGTTTTCTCAGCCAGATTAGTTAAACTTAATAGATAGCGGATTGTGCTGTACTTATTTTACAAAATTCTAATGGTTCAGGGAAGACTCGAAGCTTCAGAAAAGATTACTGACCTTCAAAAAATGTCAATACTCTGGTATCCCCCAACAAAGCATGTTAATGATTACTCTTTATTTACAATGAGCTTATTTCAGGTGTTCTGTCAGTGAATTCTTTGCCGCTGTACAAACTGCAGTTCCACACCCAGTTTGCAGATAAAATTAACAATAGCTCCATGAAAACGCAGGATAAATATTTTATCAGTGTACAATGGCAGCTCTTGCCAAGTGCTATAAATAGTTTTTTTTTTATCTGTTGAATGCTTTCATTATTGTTGCACAAGTTGATACTATTATTCTTCTGTTAACACCGGACACAAACTTGTCGTAACTATGCAACAAGCATCATTTGAATTTACTGAGAAAAGTTAATTTGCGGAAAAACTTCCTGTCAGCAAAGTTGAAAATGATTTATTTTTGTGTGTTCTAAAACAGCTATCCAGACAAGCAGGTTGTCATAACTAAAGCCGTCAAATCTCTATCTTGCACACTGGGGTGTGTTCATAACTGTTTAAAAACACATTTCTTTATTTCTGAGGGAAAACAGCACTTCACAGAATGATGTAATAAGATCCAGCAAATTGGATTCTTAGTGTCATCCTTCAGTCAGAAGGTAAACATCTGTAGATGTACAAGACAGAAGTCATTTTGGCTCTTTACTAGTCTTTTCACACATAAAAACACACCAGAAATCTTGCAACTATTGACTTGGTGATGGACTTGGGGGGGGGAGATCCATTAATTACATGACATGATTAAAATGTCAGCTGATGACATTTTTGGATATTACATTGAAATACCAGTGCTAGTTATTGTCTTCATTCAAAGCAAAACAGATATAAGACGCACATATAAGACTTGAATCAAGAATTTTGACCTTAACTTTTATAAATGTTACCTTAACTTTGAACTTAAGAAAATTAAAACAGCTGTGGACCTTTCAAACATGGTACAATGGCAGAAATACACATACCGACACGTCGCCTAAAGGAACATTTAACATCATTAAACTCATGCTAACATTAGCTGTGGACTTGTTTTGGCTTTAGTTATCAACCGTGGATCCAGAAAAAAAGCGCTGATAATGGTCAATGTGGGTAGCTGTAGCCAACACAACATAAAAACAAAATAACTTATTTTCTAGTTGGCAACAGTCCACGGCCATGCTGAGAAAACGGTTTGCTAGCAAAAACTTTGTGTGGAGAGGCAACAACACGCTAACATCCACTGATAAATCGGTCCCTACGACTGTTTTCATTTGAAAACGTTCCTCCAAAGTAAATATTCCTGGCAAAAAAACAACAACAAAGTCTGCTGTCCGCTCAAAGACCAAAGCTAGGCCCTTTATCACCGAGGTTTCCTTGGGAAGGTGTCCCGCCCTCTTCATCTTTTTTTTACCTTGGTTTGATAGTAGCCGAGCCGCGGTCATAGGCCCACGAAGCCGCGGTCTGTGCTGGTGCAGCCAGCGCGTCCGCGAAGCTGGAGCTCGGGTAGTTCCTGTCCATCATCCGGTGAAAGATTCCCTTCTTTCCCAGAGGAGCTTCGTGAAGCGGCGGGCGCACATCTTAGCAGCCGACCCACCGAACCCGTCAAAGCGGTCTCCGCTGCTACAAAGCCGACACCAGACTGCTGTGTCTCGGATTATGTATCTCCTTACCCTCGGAGGGATTGCGTTATGTTTCCTTTCATCTCCCGTCGTGGAAGTTAATTTGCCAGGAGACGCGCGAGTGTGAGGCAGGGACACATGGCTGCAGCTTGCAGGCTGTGTCAAGACTTCCTATAAAAATGGATAGTGTTACAACACAGAAACAAAAACACCTTCCACAGTACAAGTAAATCAGAAGTATTAAAAAAAAATTGCAAACAAACACGACCCCCCCGCCCAGAAAAATAAATAAAACAACACTCTCAGAGTTGTGACTGATTTTAAATTTGGGGTGTTATTTTAAACGGCACCCTTCCCTAGGTTATGAAGACCAATCACTAAACAAATCCTTAAGTGCATTTTATCAAATCTGTGTTTAATGTACCCTTGACTTAAACATTTGTGGGCAAAATTCACTATATTTACTATTTTATTTACCTACTGAAGCAGCCGAAGTGACTGAAGGTCCATAGAAAAGCTGTTATGGGATTGGTTTTATTGTACTGGCACATATTCACACTCAGATGTGTTAAATAAACAATTTAAAAGTGATGCATTTACACTAAGTGCGTACCCTCATTTCTGAAATGCATATCAACACACACACTGCTCACAAAATTAAAAGGGAAACGTAAAATAACATCCTAGAACTCAAACATCCTCTTTGAAAAACATTATTAACACAATGGAATTGATTGAGAATAAAATAACCCAAAACTTAAAATCAGTGTAAATCAAAAATGATTACACCATAGAGATCTGGAATTGGATTCATACTGCATATGAAAGAGGAAAATAACATGACAGGCTGATTCGGGATCAGTGAATATTCCTCAAGACAAGTCTAAATGAGGCTCAGTAGGTGTGTGGCCTCCACGTGCCTGTAAAACATCCTGACAACGCCTGGGCACGCTTCTGATGAGATGACCGCCGTTCTCCTGAAATATCTTAAATATCTGGATTAGAGCATCAGTTAACTCCTGAACAGTTTGTGGTGAGACGGGACGTTGGTGGATTGACCGAAACATACTGTCCCAGATGTGGTCAATTGGAGTCAGGTCTGGAGAACGGGCAGGCCAGTCCAGAACATCAATGCCCTCATCATGCAGGACCTGCTGACACTTCAGCCACGAGGTCTATAGCATTGTCATGCATAAGAAGAGACGCAGGGCTCACTGCTCCAGTATATGGTCTCACAATGGGTCTGAGGATCTCATCTTGGTACCTCATGGAAGTCTGGGCACCTCTGGTTAGCACAAGGAGGGCTGGGTGGCCATCCAAAGAAACGCTTTCCCACACCATGATTGACCCACCACCAAATCGGCCGTGCTGGAGGATGTTGCAGGCAGCATAATGTTCTCCACGGTGTCTCCAGACTCTGTCATGTGTGCTCCGTGTGAAGCTGCTTTCATGTGTAAAAAGCACAGGGCACCAAAGGCAAAGCTGCCAATATTGGTGTTCCCTAGCAAACACCAATGGTCCTGCACGGTGTTGGGCTGCAAGCACAGGCCCCATGTGCGGATGTCGGGCCCTCAGACCACCCTCACGGAGTCGGTTTCTGACAGTTTGAACGGAAACGTGTACAGTACATTAGCGGCCTGCTGGAGGTCATTTTGTAGAGCTCCGACAGTGGACCTCCTGCTCCTCCTTGCACAAAAGACGAGGTGGCGGTCCTGCTGCTGGGTTGTTGACCTTCTACAGCCCCTGTCTCCTGGTGTACTGGCCTGTCTCTATTCCATGCTCTGGACACTGTGCTGAAACACACAGCAAATCTCTCTTCTTTTTTAACCACATTCATGTTCCATCTCGGATTAGCTGCTCTACTTGAGCAACTTCTGTGGGTTGTAAAAAGCACCTCATGACGCCTCAATGCACGACAGCGCTCACAACATGTGACTAAAAGCTCAACCAGAAAGGACGAGAACCAAGAAATGATCTGTGGTCACCACCTGCAGAACTTTTGTAGAGGATGTCTTGCTAATTACCCCTCATTTCCACCTGTTGTATGTTCCATTAGCACAGCAGCAGGTGAAATTGATTCCACAAAGGTGTGACTGATTTGGAGAAAATGTAGTAGGGCTCTTCTTGTCTAGTATTTCTACCACATCAAAATATCCATTCAAGACACATTTTTAGGATTAGACACCAAATGTTTTAGTTTCTTAAAGATTCATTCCAATTAAAATACAATAAAAAATATTCAACATAAACCAAAATATGGAAAAGCTTAAACAGAACTTTTAACATGGTTCATTTATTAATTCATCACAGCATGGATATCAACATGGAAAAATAAACGACTACGAATACAAGTACACACCATATAACATTAAATATTGTAACATAAACATCTGCACATTTTAAAGATGAAGAATAATGATGTAAAAATACACAAGTCAATCCCAATAAATTAAAAACCAGTGCATCAAAATTGCATTTAGATTTACCTCTAAAATAAATAAAATCAGCTTTTGCTTTTGTTTTATTTTTGTGAACGCGTCAGTCTGCCTCCATCACAGTAATTAATACCAGCTGGACTGTGGCATTAAATCTTCACATCTTTGGCCTAAACAGACAAGATTATTTAAAAACACCTGTAGGCCCAACGAGGGTTACAGCAACAAGTTCCTACTGTAGCACATTTAAATTTTATTATTCAAAACAATCTTCATCAAATGTACTGTGAAGCTTATTTAATAAGAATTACAAGGCTCATGAGAAAATAAGAAGTTTTAACAAAAGGCACAAAATAAGGTGAGCCAAAACCTCATAAATCACATTTAAAAAGAAAAAACAAATACTCCCACAAATCTTAAAGGGAAAAAAAGACTATTTCCATAAAAGTACATCAATGGAAAATTCTGATTTCAAAATAAATATTAAATATGCTGGTGTACAGTGTCAGTTCTAGAGCACGGTAAAAAAAAATTAAAGGCTAAAAAGAAAACCACAAAACAAATGAACTTCTATAGTTGAATAAAATACAACACATTTCCCTGTCCTTGTTTTTAATTTATTCAGTTATTTTTAACTATATTTGCCAGGTTTAACACATGAGCCAGTGAACTGAAGGAGCACAATGTTCCATGCAGGGGTGAGGAGGTCAGAAGTCAGAACTTTGTAGTTCTACTGATCCTTCACAGATTCTCCGTGGGCTCTGTGTTGTAATCAAATTGTCTGAACGGTTTAAATTTTTCTCAAGTTCTACTGCAAACTCATGTATTTTTACTACAAATTTAAAAGAACCGCTCCTTTCAAGGATTCAAGAACCAAAAACTAATAGCACTTCAGTGATTTTTAACTATTTTTATATTTACATTCTAAGGCAGACAAAAAATATTGCAGAATTTTAATTTGGTAAAAGAAAGAATGTTTCAGGAGCACAATCAGTCAAAAATGCTAATATTAACATTTCAAAGAAAAACAGATGATTTGCCAAAAAAAAAAAGAGGGTTTGAGATTCAACAGATAAGAAAACACAAAAGCAAAGACACCCAGTCATCAAGATATTACCAAACTTTGAATATCATTCAAAATCTGTAGAGGAAATTAATGACTGATGGCAAACAATAAACTAAAAATAAATGCCCACCCACCTCAAAGAGCAGAGGATCCTTCAAAAGTGGTCAGAAATCCAAAACTTTCAAAGATACCTAAAATAGTTTAACACCTTTATATCAATTCAAAAGAGGCAGTATCTAAAATCTTGAAATTGAGGGTTACATTTGATTAATCCTGTAAAAAAATGCATAGTGATTTTTAAAAACCTTGTCCAAAAAAAAGCAAAACTGTCGTATAAATGTGATCTATAAACTGTTTCATTTTGACTCGTGGTCCGAAGATCCTACCGCCGAACACTCTCAGGTCTTGAGCTAAAACCAAAAGATAAAATAAAAAGCGTCACATGAAACGTGCTTCATCTAAGTGACAAGTAAACACGACCGAGGGAGTCATTAGAAATAAAATACACATGCAGAGGAAATTACCCAGGATACGGGGGAGGTGGGGCATCGTGAGGTCCATTCCTTGAGATTGCCTCATCATATGTAGGGAGACCACCAGGGGGGTCATCTACCTCCAGAGGGGCTGAAAACGGCTGTCTGGAGACCTCGTCTAATCGATGCATTATTAGAGAAGCATTGCTCCTTCTGGGACGCTCCCGAATGGAACTGTGAGGGGAGAGACCGATGCATTCGTCATTACCAATATGCCCAATGTGATGCATTTTAGCACAGAGGAGAAAAAACATAAATATCTAAATAAACAACTGTTGCTTCTAGATACTGTTTAAATAATGAACTACTTAGGGTTTTTTTGAATTTTCAAAAATAAAAACAAAGCGTCTGCTTTCAGCTTTTAAAGTGTGACGCTTCCTGGATGTACAGTAGACGGTGAAGAAACTCTAAATTCTTCTTTTATGTTGCTAGGGAGTGGCGTTGCAGATTAGCCTGGACTATAAATGTTTTAGCGTACGGTACTGTTAATGCTCGACACTTAAATCTGTAAATAAACAAAAAATAAAGGATTTGGTCAAAGTTTGAGGAACTGAAACCTGCCACTGTATTTCTGTGATAAAAATGTAAAATGAATCCGGTACAAAAAGGCTGAATTTGCACAAGGAAGTCCCTTTTCCAATTAAGACCATCTTTAAAAAAAAGAAAAGTATAGCTTTAGTTAGTTGGGTCATTTAAACGAATGCATTTGGTAGGAGAGAGAAACAGGTTTTTTCAAACCCAAGTAACGTAAATGTGCAGGTCTTAAGTTATTTTTATGCGTGAATACCTGTAGGCTTTAAATTGTTACTTTTCTTGCAGACGCATTTGTAGATTCTCCGAATCCAGAAATCTAATCTCCCTGTTTTTCAGCTGAGCCCATTCAAGTTCAGAGGTAGAAGTTGGAGACAATGTACCCCCCCCACCCCCACACACACACACACACACACTTCTCAACCTTTGACTCACCTTCCACGACTAAAGTTGCTCTTTTTATCTTTACAGAAATACCAGATCAAGATGGCGACTATAAAAATCACCACTGCAGCAGAAATGAGTCCCACCAAAAGAGCAGTGGCGTCGACCCGAGTGGAGTCCGATGCGTGATCTGTCGATTATCAGAAATCAGAAAACAACGGTCGATGTGTTGAATTAGAAGTTAGAAGCGAGAAATTAAAAAAAGGTGACGAGATAATTATCACGTGGTTGATTTTATTTATTTGTCTAGCCGCACCCTAAATTTCTGTGTTTAGGGAAGAAAAAAAAAAAATCACAAAATGACCGACCAAGAAGATTTTTTGGGTTTGTGAGACATCTCTCCCCAAAAAAATTACTGAAGTTAACTGTTGCTTTTTCAGATCAATTAAGATCAATAATTACAGAATCAACCATGAGTAAACAATGTTGGAATCAATTTGTAATTTGCATTTATAAGGCAAATGGTGACAATTAATATGCAAATGAACAAAGTAATGAGCCGTTACACCTGGCTGATTGAGAGGAAACGCTTCAGAACAAGAGAGCTGTCGGTATAAAGCTTTATTAAACTGCTAAACGGGTAAATCCACCAAGTGTTACATAAAGGGATGTTCGCTGCCTAAACATAAAGTGGACAGACTG
>JAVKLF010000038.1:8602113-8620302 GCA_034783495.1 Millerichthys robustus
TGTGTGCAGTTGATCTGCAGTACTCCTCGCCTAATCACATGTTTGGATGCCACAATTCTTCAGAACCTTGTCCGAGCAACCAAGCTCTGCTGTTCAGAAACTACAACAGGTAAAATAATCTTCCATTTTATTCGCTTACTGTTTTTTATATGTTAGTTTTTAAATCCCCCTGCTCAAACCCGAGAGGTTTTTGGGCTCATCAGTCAGTGTCAGATTCTTTCCACTGACATTATTTGCTCACTTGTCGGTACCTTTTAGAAGCGTGAACTCTCCCTGATCCTTCACTGAGCTCTGTGTTCGCTTCCGCACCGTCTGGGTCGTGAATCCTCATTTGTTCTGAGGTTAAGTGCTGCCCACTGGTGCTCAGTGGGCCCAAAACAAACAAAAGTGATCTATTGGCTGATGTGTTGATGAAAACCCTGAGGGAAAATGGGGAAGAAAGCAACAGAGACAAGTTCAGTGAAAGTGAGAGCTGTGTAGCTGAAAATCTGTGTGTCACCAGCTTATTTTCATCTTGATGGAAACCATTTTAACCAGTAAATTGGGATGGCATTCTTTAAATGCCGGCTCGAGATGTTGTTGCGAGAGAAGGAACATGTGCAACCCAAACACTGGAACAGCAGCTGATAAGCAGAGGGAATACTGTGCTGCTGTTCCAGCTCATGGCAGGAACTGGAAACCCTCAAACAAACACAGACAAAAAAAAAAAAAAAAACTGAACGTGCACAACCATGCACACGCTCAAACACCCAGCGAGTATATGTCAGATATCAGTGAGCCTTTCCACAGTTCAACATAGCTGAGAACTGATTAGGGAGCCATCACAACCCTTTCCTCAAGGACTTCTCAAGGAATGCTGTGCAGAATTCCCCCAAAACTCTTTCTCGCCACTAATGATCCGGAGGACAGGGTGATGTCATGCACCGGTCCAGGGTGTACTAGGCACGAAGGCACCCACTCCCACAGAGAGCACAATCGCCTCTCTAAGTGTGTGCGTTTGACCGCGTGTGTGCGTGCAGCTGTGTGACCTGCCGAGGACAAAGACAAACTCAGCTTAGATTTTTAATGAAACTATAGAGGAGTGCAGTGGATGGACAGGGTGTGTTGAAAAGCAAAACCATGAACAAGTTTGTCATTACTTTTTCTACTAGACAAAAAAAAAGGTTTTCATAAGAAACCACTGAAAAACAGAAAACACGTACTTCAAACATTGTTGTTTTTAACCTTCTTGTTTCTGTTCAGTTTGTTGATATCTAACAATTTTGCTAATCGATTTCACGAAATTCTACGTACCACTTCTTTAAAATGGCATTTTCACACTCAAATTGTGAGCTAATAATGTTTTACTTAACATTGTACTCAGTGATAACTTGTACCAAATGGCATCTCAGCTGGAGTGTGTTACGAGGAACCAAATGAACACCTTGGCATCGTCCATGAAAAGGTGAGCGCTTTTAAAATGTTTGAAACTTAATATAAAAGCTATATTTTGAAGGATCGACCTGTTTGTAGAGAAGTAGGAGCTGACCTGTTGGCTTTAGTGCCTGTGAGAAAAACAGGCCAAGAAGAAGAAGAAGAGCCTAATGATGTTTATGTGTATTTTAGTGCTGCATATTTCCAAGACTGATTTCAAATGTTACTTTTCAATCTTTGAAAAAGTGTTACCTCTTTAGGATTTCTCGTTAGATGTTATCTGAACGTGTAAGGCATGATGATTCTCTGACCAACCAAAGCACAAACTGTCCTTTTCTGACGCAGGTCTGGCTGACTCAACTACAAAAACAACCTCTCCCACGTAGCAACAAAACAAAAGCTCTTCTAATTATGGCAGCATAAAAAAACGTTGTCTGTGAAAGATTCAAGGGTTTCAAAGTTGCTGTGTCAACATTTTGATTTTGTGGAGTTTGTCTAACAGTTAAGACCGCCGCTTTAGTTTTCTCTAAGGAGTCAAATCTGCTTTGCAAACACTAAATTCACCTTGTTTGGACTTGTTTTTTAATTGATGTGAAATTATATCTTTTTTTTTGCCAGTAGCAATCCAACCAGCTTTGACAGCGACCCCACAACTCCACCCATGCTTGTGAGCGCCCAATACCACATACACACACATGGTGTTTTCAGAGGCCTTCAGGTCAGCTGATGAAAGCATTCTCATACACACAATAACTGCAGAAATAAGGGATCGACCTTTCTGCTCTCTTCACTCTTTTTAATGAAAGGATGTTCGACGAGTACCAAACATGGCTCCTCCTTCCATCATGAAGTCCTCTGTTGCCAGTGAGAAACGTCCTTTTGTGTGTGTTCATCCCGGCTGCAACAAGAAATACTTCAAACTGTCACATCTGCAAATGCACGGCCGAAAACACACAGGTCAGACTGACAGGAAGCTTTCCATGTGTGTCTCTGCTCAGAACAAACTGCAGTGAGGGTGATGATGATGGTGATGATGATAAATTATTTTGCAGGAGAAAGACCGTACCAGTGTGATGTGACAGAATGTGGTCGTAAATTTTCTCGCTCGGACCAGTTAAAGAGGCACCAGCGCAGGCACACAGGTACCATCTGCTAACAGACTTTTTATTTTCTGAACGCAAATTGAAATGTCACGTTGCTACAGTAGCTCTAACGGACAACCAGCTCTGACTTTTGGATTTTTTTTTGCTTTGATACACTAAAGTTGAGAAGCAGCCATGTTCAGTTGGTTGCAGTCTGTGATTTTGACACTGTGTTGCCAAATCCTAAACAAGTCCTTCTTTTAAATGTCCCAACACTTTAAAACTCAATACACATGCATTTTACCACATTTCGGTCATTTTGTTCTGTGAAAATGACAACAGACTTTGAAAAGCAATAGAAAACAAAGAGTGAGGCGTGTTCAACCCATATTCTGGGGTATTAGAGTAGTTTTATTACAACCAGCAATTTCATTTCTAAAATGAATTTTGATTTCGTAGATTCCCTCTTTAGTGATCGACTTTCTGAGTTTAAATGTTTTGACTTTCTCCTGATTCTATGGTTGAACGTGTTAAAGATACTGATTCCTTGAAAAAAAAACATAAATACAAGCTTTCAGAACATGTTTGGACTCAGATAATATCTTGAAAATGTAATGTTATTGGAATACATTTACACAAATGTTAACACTTGATGAAACCAAGTTTATATTTCAAGCTCTAATTTACACATTATAAACCCGAATACATGAAGTGGAGTTTTGATATTCTTAAAAGTACTCCCTCTTCAGTCATATGCTTCTAATATCTTTTTTTTCACCGTTCTGGGGGTGTGTGCTCTTATGTTTGTGCGTGTTAACTTCCTTCATGGTCAGCAGAGTTTGATTGTTTTCCTCTTTTGATTAATGCACATCCTTCAGTAACAAAGACTCCAACAAAAAGAGCAAACATGAGTTTGTATGAATAGTTTTTACCCAAATCTAGATATATTTATGGCCTTTATGTTTTCTCAATGTTTCTAGATGAATAACAGTCTGCTACACTAAATATAAAACTGTTCAGGCTTTGAATGATATATAAACAAACTTCTTTCCAAAACTTGCACAATAAAACTGAGATGTGATCATGGGAGTGAAGTCATTTGGCTCAAATCCTGAAAACAATATGAATATGACAAAATGTCTGTCAAAGATTTGTATGGTAAATCGTAAGAACATTATTAGTCAATCTTAATCATAAATACAAAACTTTTGCCAGCTACAAGTTATTTTTTTTGTTTTGTTGTAATAAGTTTTCTAAAAGGTTATTTTCCAATTATGCAAGTGAGGCATTTTCTAAATGAATATAATTATCCAATTGAGAAAATGTAATTGAATAAACATCCCTGTTTTCCACTAGACTGAATGAAAACATTTCATGGAAGCAAAACAGTGTAAAACAGCTCAACACTGAAAAAGCCCTAAATATCACGTTAATGAGCAGTTTAAGGGTATTAGAAAACACATATCTGATTGGAAAACTTGCAATGTTTTGAAGTAGTTAGTCTCCATCTCGTTGCAGATTTGAACTTTTACCCTCCGTCCTCCCTCTTGTCTTTTTTATTGCCTGTATACCAACCACTGCCATCTGTGTAGGAGTAAAGCCCTTTGAGTGTGAGACGTGCCAGAGAAAGTTCTCACGGTCAGATCATCTTAAGACGCACACTCGGACTCATACAGGTAAAACAAGTGCGTATACTTTTTATTTTCTTCCTCCTAATTCTTTTCCCCAACTCACACAACCCGAGCATCACGCTCCGCAAAAACATCCTCTTTTATTCTAAAGCAATGCGCTCTCCTGTCCCCTGTCGCCCCCATCCCTCCCTCCTGCTTCCTCCCCTTTTTGTCAGGTGAGAAGCCCTTTACTTGCCGCTGGCCCAACTGTCAGAAGAAGTTTGCCCGCTCAGACGAGCTGGTGCGACACCACAACATGCACCAGAGGAACCTGACCAAGCTGCAGCCTGCCGTCTGAGCGGTCAGAGGATGGGGAGGAAGACGTAGAGGAAGGTGACAATATGTTGTGCCAGCAAGTGGAGAAAGAGAGAGAGAATACGTGCACCTGGAGCCTGGTCAGCAGTTTGGGTGCCTGGACAGATTTGCTGAAGCGGCTTCAGTCAGACACGATGTGATGAACACAGACTCTCTGAAGACTCTGAAGATCCTGTCATGATTATATGACATTAAAACTTGGACCTAGAGAAGGTTGAATACCGCTATTATTTTGAGCCAATGAGACCTTTTTAAAAAAAAAAAAAAAAAAATGAAGATGAGGAAAACATTGATACACTTTTCTCTCTATGCACTTGCACTGCCTTACTTTTTGCTGTTTAAATTGTCTGACCTTGAAAACATGCTGGACATTGCAAACTGGATTAAGAGTTAGGAGAAAGAGGAAGTCATCACTTTTTATCCACTTAGGTTAAGATGTTTTATATATACAGTATATATATATTTTACATTTTTAAATAGATAATACTCACCCAACTAATTGCTTCTAAAGTATGGGATGTGTTTCTTGTAAAAATTCACTTTGGCGGTTTTTTTTTTTGTAAGTTTATAAAAACTGGACTCACATCAACTCAAGATAAAGCTATGTGTGTGTGCTTGTGTGGCTGAAAGACAAGAGAGGTGTGTGTTGTCAGGTTTAGGAGGCCACCTATTAAACGTGGTAGTGCATGCGGGTGGGTTGGTGGTGGGGGGTTAAAAGAACGATAAAACACCACTCTTTTGAGTCTCTGACAAGGTGTAAGTCTCACCCTCCTAAATCCCAGACTTACATCTTTCTAACCTAGAACATCTGCAGCCTAATAAATCTCATTAGAAAACACACATAGCTCCATGTCAGGGGGCAGAACTCCACTGACTGATCCTCTTCTGAGTACTCTGGGCCCCAAAAAACACACATGTACACACTCGCGCTTTCATATTTCTAATAATTCAGGAGAGTTTTGATTGTCTGTACTTTTTTAGCCACACGGTGGCAGTATCAGCCTGTTGGATGCAGGTTTCCAAACTGTGACAAAAACTGCCTCTGTACCACCTCAGACTTCCTAGTCCACTTTACTTGTGCCCTTCTTGGTTTATGGAATCCACAATATATTCGGTGATGTTAGTGAAAATGAGAAGCAAGAGGGCATGTTCGGAGCCTGCCGCAGCCCATTAAATATAAATGGAGTGGCTGGAGTTGTGTGTCAGCCTGTGTGCAGGTCTATAAGAGATGAAATGATTCAGCTGCTGCGAGTGTTAATAAAACATAGCTGAGTGTGGGCAGAAGAAGCTGTTGCACCACTCCCTGGGCTAATTTTGTCATGCTACCAGAAATGCCATGTAAACACGCACATACAAGCTCTGTATTATATATTCACATTGGTCCTTAAAAGTTTGGGAACTGTTTTGTTTTTTTTTAAAACAAAACCTTAAACATGATTTAATTTCCATCTTACATTCTCAGATAAACAAGAACCCAAATTAACAAAACAATACTTAAGAAAGAATTTTATACTTTATGACAATGACATGTCCTCTTGATTTTTAAGGAAATTTTCAGTAAAAAAAAATGATCAACACAAGGACGAAAATGTCTGAGATTTAAAACAGGTTTGTGCATCATGCAACAAACAAAAGAGAAGTCAGGAGATCTTATTAAAATGAATGTTTCGACGCACCAGGTTAAAAAATGTCACCATAAAATCTGCGAACAATTGTAATATCTACACTGAAATCATTCAGAAACTGAAAAAATAAATAAAATAATAATCTATCCTTCCATTATCTAGCACTGGTTCCAGAGTCGGGTCGTGGGGAGCAGCAGCTCAGAGGGGCCCGGACCTCTCTTTCCCCAGCCACCTCTTCCAGCTCTTCTGGGAGGATTCCAAGGTGTTCCCAGTCCAGATAAGACATAGTCTCTCCAGCGTGTCCTGGGTCTTCCCTGGGGTCTCCTCCCAGTGGGACAAGCCTACCTAGGAGGCATCCTGGCTGCATTGAGGAATTCTGTCTATAAAAGTTATTAATTATTAGTAGTAATCTAAGATAACAGGCTGCTTCCTGTTAATATTACTGAGTTTAGCATGACTAAACATTTCAAAAATTGATGCATATTTGCAGTATGTTATAAACAAATTTGGACTGACCAAAAGTGTTTGCTGAAAATGTATTTCTCAATGCTCCTTTAAACAACAACAAAAACATTGTAGTGTAAATTAGAAATATGTTTGGATAATAATAATCACTACATTAATTTCTGCTTAAGACTATGATGTTAGTTTTGTAGTTTTGGTCTGTTTTGCTGCATCTGGACCAGAACCGTTTACCTTCACTGAAAAAAAAAAAAAAAGATTTTGATTTTAACTTACTGGACAGCCAATGTTGAAATTCATTTTGTCTCTAATCAACACATTTTAAATTAAACAATATTGCCTAATAAGTAAAAAAAGTAAAATCTATTTTATTACATATTCTATACTTTCAAGCCTTGAATAATAAACTTCTGTTCTGCAGGAATTTCAAGCCCTGCTGTAGCTGTTGGATGTTCAACAGAAACACACTTAAAGTGTCTGCTCATATTTGCACCAGCACTTCCTAAACCCTGCAGCCGAACCTGACTCTTGCCGAGCTAACCGAGATTAAAATGCCTTTCTCCCATTTCAGGTTCACAGACGGCTCATTTGAAGCGGCCATTCAGGTTGTTTTCCAATTTGCGTAATGACTGTGACGCACCATCTCTGTGATGTTCCGTTTTCTTTCCCGCTTCTTAATCCTGTGCACTTTGATTAGGAAAGGCTTCTCTTTGTTCTGTCTCTGCAGGGGCATTGTGAAGCAGGGGAAGATCAGAGGGACAGAGGAGTTGAACATTTCACTCACTTCACTTCCCTCTTGATAGGAAACTTCAAATGCAGCGAGGAGCTCGGGGATCTGATGCTTTTAACATCCTCAAACGTTCTCACACACATTCAGAGACCTCAGCCCTGCACTGGCCTACCGGATCTGCTCCTTTCTTTAGAAATCGGAGCATTTTTGATTCAACATGGTGGCAGATTTATCTAATCCACTATCCCATCCTGTGAAGTGTTAGTTCCTATCTGAATGCATGAACACACACAAACTCATTTGCGCACACACACCACCAGATGCCCCCTCAGCTGTACTGCTGGCTGTTTGCCTTGAAGGGGTGTCAGCATGGGTAATCTCAGGTGACGTACACCTGGTAACACTCAAATCCAGATATCTGTAGGACAGCAGGCCTGCTAGTGTCTCAATATTTACATATAAAGCCCCTTTAAGTTTTATTTTTGTAAAAGCAGGTGAAATAAAAGCTGCATCTCGTAGAAAAATCTAAAACAAGCATTTTTTTTCTTATATGAAAATCTGAACCAGTAATTTATGTCTTTCTTGCATTAAAAAAAACGTATTTTCCATCATAGTCTTAAAAATTAGATATTGTTTTTTCTTATGCCAAGTAGGTAACCTTCATGTGCAACATGCATCACTATCTGACTGTTGTGATTCTTTGGGTCGAGACAATGTTTTTCAACCTGTGGGAGCTGGACAGGTCGGTGCACATGTAGCACAAGCAGGCCTCCACAGGCCCCAGGGGACTGGTAACAAGGTCAAGGCCCTAAACAGGAAACTTCACAGAAATACAAGAAGGCCCACATGCAAAAGCAATGTGTCACCAACAGGAGGCGCTTTCAGGGACTGTTCTCATGACAAATGAAGCATGATGTTAATAGTATTCCCAGATATCACCCCCCCCTTGGGCTAGCTCTCTTCTGCAGAGCTGCTGCTCTGCAGTCTGAGAGGCCTTGGGGTTCTTGGGGGGGTATTCCCTGTGGTACAGCAGGGAGCCTGAGGGGCTCTTCTGTGATGGGGCTTTGGGAATGCTGAGGCCTTGGGGGCCTGGAGCTCAGATGGAGCCTGGAGGGTAAACTTCCTCACTCAGGGAGCAGACATGGGGTAGATATAGAAAGACAACGAGGGGAAAACACCTTAAGAGGAGGCTGTCAGACATGCAGGCAGCAGCCGGGAAGATCCCATGAGGGTACCCAGCCAGAGGAACACAAACACGTGTACATATGTAGACTCTAACCAAAGATGTTTGCAAGTCAGCATTAAAAAAAACAACATTCCTTTTCTACATCAAACATTGCAGCTTTCATCTTCCCTTTGTTCTGCTGTCTCCTCTTTACCACAGGAAGATATTAATTCCTAACAGGATTAGATGTGTTTCTATCATGTGAGATACAAGATCACAAACCAACTTGAGCCCCCTGGGGAACAGTGGGATGGGAAAGGCCTCTTCTCCTCACTTCCCCCTCCCGCCTTCATCCCAAAGGTGTTCAGACGCTAAAACACGAGGAGATAGAACCCGAGATGATGACAAATGGAGCGAAAGAGCCGTTTTGTCCAAAGATATGAAGTCTCTCCGGGATGGGATTGTCTCCACCTTATGTGCTGTAAAGCCCAAACCAACTCAACTGTTGGCAGCGAGGCCTGTCTTTTAATTAAAACTTTAGAAGTTCCCCACAGTGTAAATTATATAAAATATGCAGCAGACTGTCAGAAGGAGTGTATGACTGAAGCAGCTGTGTAAAAAGCTGTTGGAAACGGATTTTGAGTCGTTCCTGACCTCAGCTCAAAGGGCTCCCATTTCTCAAGAGGCACTTACAATTAGTTCCCAAGCCACTAGGTTTATGGTTCCTAAATTGAAACCTACCGCTCTTTAAAGGCTTCTCTCTAATTGTGTAGCCATTAATGAACGATTCCTTATCTATACTGTGCTGATGGCGCATAAAAATGTATGATGATAAATGTGCACAAGGCACAGTTCTTCAAGAAGAAACAAGGTTGAGTTCTGTTCCTTCTAACCACCGCTAGGAGGAGTAAAGTCCTGCACAGGGAACGATGAGGAAGAACCACACTTCCTCTGTGAAGACAGGAAAGATTGATGCATTTCTTCAAGCTTCGATGTACAAGAGTAAAAAACATGCAAGGCACTGAATCAACCTACATTAATGATGCAAACTTACAATCACACACCTTGCATGAACACAGAAAGTGGTCTGTGTGGAATCGGGCTGTAGGCTAATTACAAAATAAATAAATAAATAAAGTTAGTTTAACCAAATGTGACCACCTATAAGTTTAAGTTTTCATTTTTACCCACTAAACTATGAAACTATATTTTCATATAATTTCAGACCCCTGCTTAAAACAGATGGGTTCTTTGGAAAGATTATGAACGATTAATATCTCACCTGGCTTGAATTTAGTCTGAAGGAACAGACTTCTACTGTTAGTCTGAACTAAAGTGGTTTGCTGCCATCTCAAAACAAACCCCATTTCAAAACTAGCAGTTCATGCAAACACTTTAACCCAAACCAACACAAAACATAAAATGAGCACACAGATATGAGATCTTTCTGCCAAATTAGCCTGATGCTGCAACAGAAATACTACAGTTAGCTGCTGTCGTCATTATCTGCTCTAGCAAAAAACACAACTTTATTTAAGTAATCTTGTAATGTGAAACTGATCAAGACATAAAGGTGCATGAAACAGAGACATGAGACTGCAGTTTCTTGAAGACAGCAGCAATTTGTTTTGGTCTTGGTTCCACCCAGAATAATTGTTAGCTCATCAATCTAGTCAAAATTAAAGTCTCATCTCCAAACTGTGGCCAAAGAGCTATCTACAACAGGGAAGATATTAACCTTTCCATAGATCTTTCCATTAAAGATCCAAACTATTATTCAGACTTGTTTTATCTAATCTGGTGGCAAAAAAAATAAAATCCAAAACACAGAAATGTGCTTGTTGTTACAGACTTCACGTGATTTAATGTTTTATTTCTTAATAAAATGGAGAGAATGGATATATTTTACACACCTGAAAATTGGACAAATTTGTTTTTACAGAAAAAGTTGAAATGGAAATGTTCACGCCTGACAAATGTAAAAACAGTATAGATTTTGGTAAGCTGGGGTGTCTTGGACGTACATAATAAAATGAATAACCTAAGAATCAACATTGATTTTTTCACAATAAACATCTCCTTCAGGACTTGATTGATTGACCTTGCCTTGGTACAGCCTGTGCATTTTCTTTTTTTCTGCATGTTGTTGTTTGTATACAGCTTACATGCAGTGGAGAAGTGATGCTCTAACTCTGCCTGCTATAAATGTCATAATAATTCAAAGTTTTTTTTTTGGCACAAAGAAAACAATCTCCTTACAGCGCTTGGCCATTTTTACTGCAGTTTCAGCAATAAATCTGTAATTTGTCCTCCAAGGAAAAGTAAAAGGCTTAGCCTCATCCTTGAGCTGTCATGTTAAGGCATCGCATCATGCTCTAAACAGCACAATAATGAACAAAGACTGTACTTTTCTTTGCTGTTCTGCATGCTATTATATAAAGGGCAGAAAGCTTGTTATGAGAGCCACTGTGCAGGGTGGGTTTATATGTCCCAAAGATCATTGCAAATAACACTCAGGGCCATAAATCCCCAGGGTGAAAGTAACAAACACAGAAGCTAATACAAATAGAGCATGGATAGATTTAAATTAAAATAGAACAGTTAAGTTGTAAGAGGCAGGAAAAGGAGTTGTTTTAAGGATCAGATGGACCGAACAGCCATTTATGCAGGCTGTTTGGTGTTCGTAGTAGTTATTTTTTGCTGTTAACCAAAATAAAATGTCCAAAACAAAAAGAAAATTAACCATTTTAGACAGTTGTTGTATACTACACTTTCTGACCCTTCACTCCCTGTTTCTAGTCCATACTCTCCCTAAAGGGCTCATTAATATCAGAGGAGTGGGGACTGATCCACGCAGACACTCATATGAAAGCCGTCTGAAGGCATCACAGCGCACACACTCTCCCCGGTGTGAATGATTAGTACCCCGGCATGAACAGTAGGGACAGACTGTTAAACGTGGCCTCGAGGCAACTAGTTTGTGTGCACACTGCCACCCCGACCTTCTTCAGACAAGCACACATTTGGTTCATTTACGTCCCCCAATACCCCTCCACCTTCACTCAGATTGGCTTAGACATACAGATGAACTGTGACACATGACAAACCTCATATGCCATTTGGAGGAAGTGCGTTAGCGACCCAGAGTTTTAGGCCTCCCAATTATTCAAATGAATGAAACAAGACTTACTCTGTGCACTTAAGCCATTGGAGCAACCAATGTACAGTATTATCTAATGGAGACCAAAAATAGCTAGTGTCACTGTAGGCAACACCTCTGCTTTTGGACGCTGATGGACAAAGAACGAACTCATCTGAAAGTAAATACGTATTTTTAGATGACGAAGGAGAAGTGGAGCCATACCAGGCTCTGGAAACTCCTTTTCTGCATACTTCATTAAATAACCATTAATATTGGTACCTCTTCCACTTTGGAAGTTGCCAAATGATTCAAAGAATACAAACAATAAATACTAGCAAGTATTTATTCCAGGCATTTTTTTTGCTTTCTATTCTGAGATTAAGTTTAAAAAATGTTTTGGGTTCTAACACAATAACATAACCCACATGTACATTCATCGTCCTGTTCCTTGTTCCTAATGAGCTTTATCGCATTGGTCCCGCTTGACTTGTCATGCTAACTGGCACACATATATCCATATGTTCCACATGAACAGGCAGAGGGGACAGGCTGGGTGGCAGAGTCGCTTTCTCAGTTACATCCGAGAGTTTTACTGCAACAGCCAGGAGCAACAGCAAGTCATCCCAAGTCCGCCTCTGCAGTGGATGTAGCCCGCAATTAGTCTGGAGAAGTGTTAACAGCATGAGCTTGTTTATGGTCAGCGAATCAAAAGTTGAATAACGTTTGAAAGGTTCACATTAGCTGTCTGCGGTAGGCCCATGTGAAACTGAACACAACTATGCAACAACTCATCTTAAAAATAAGTAGGTTTGTGTTTTGAACAGACCCAAATCCAAAAGAACAAAGAGGAAACTTGCACACATTACTCATGAACTTAATATTGTGGGATTTAAAAACGCCTTTTAAACATAAAAAAGTACTCAAATTATATTTAGAACTATGTTAACAAGATATTCAAATGAAATTTATAATAAAAGGCAGAAAGCAGGACTCTCGTGTGTTTCAGCACCATTAAAACTATCATTTTAATTCGTTATGAATGCAACTTTGTTTACCAGAAATGACACCTGTCTTAAGAAGCAAAATACATCTAGCATGCAGTTTGTCCCACGTTCTTTAGTAGAACAGGAAAAAGGTGACAAACGACAAATCTCTGGAGAGTTTGTTATTCTTACCTCTCCAAATTATCCATTTTACAAATTATTTTTTCTGTGAAATCATCACGACGTTATATAACATTGACAAAAACACCATGTAACAGAAAAGGAATTTACTTTTTCCATTTAAATACTACAGGTAAACATTAAAACTGTAAACAGTAAAGTTCAATTATAAACAGAATTTTTTTTAAAAATTAGGATAGTGTGTACCAATAAATACTAAAAGTGTTAAAGACAGATGTTCACAGGCTACACTAAAAACAAACGGGTGCAAAAACATTGTCACATAATATCAGTTAATTTATAAAGCATTTAAAACTAAATTCAACACAAAATTTAAAACAGTAAATTGAATAAATGTAGTAAAACTACACAAAAGCCCCTTTCACAAAATGGTTACAATATGGCTGCACAGATAAGCTCGTCTTTAAGCTACCTCTGATCGTTTTTGAATCACCAACTGAGCTGGAAATGTACCGCCACGATTTGAGCTTTCACAAATAATGCAGGCATTGCAGAACAAAAGGAGGCATAAAATGTAACTGCGCTGATGTGAAGCACTACCCGTAAAAGTGTTGAATACATCCTGGTCTCAATCCCACTGCTGGCCGCTTGCACAGTACGATTTATCATCAGTACATCACGTACTTCAGATACAATACTGACTTACTGTTACATTTACTGAGCTTTTCAGCTCTGCAACTACCTCCTTTGGTGGCTCAGAGGCATAACAGCAATCGGTTGACTTCATAAATCAAATCGTGACGAGAAGAAGACATCTCAAGTGCAGCTTTATAAAGTTTTATGTTCAAGTATTTTGTGAAAGGGGCCACTGAAAGGTTGTGTTTTCAGAAGAAAAACAGAACAAGATCTCAGGAACGTGGGTTTCCTCTCAGAAGTAACTCAAATCATAATAAATGCTTAGTTCAGATTTCACATTACTATTGCTATCACAAACTCTTCTTGTATCTGACAAGTTTTATCTGATACAAATCTGAGGCAGCAAGGGATGCTGCCATGGCTGGAAGGCACCAACTGATGAAAAGATAAGTTCAGTGGCTCTGGTTTTCACTCCTGAATGTCAGAAACAAAACCATAAATTTGAAGCCTAAAAAAACCCAACTCAGATCTTCATGAAACCGACTCTTATATGTCCAGTTGTTTGGCACCAAAAGTGTCAGTTTTAAAGTCTGTCTCACTGTTTTACTGAATGTTGGAGTAATGCTAGCAACAGTGGGAGGAATTTAGAGGTGTGTGATTGTGTCTTTGAAAATCCTCCTCACACACAGGCTCAGAGCTCATCGTGGTTCTTGGTTAGGTCTTCTCCATAGTTGGTGGCCTGACTTCCTACAAACATGTTCCAGTTCTCAAGGATCTCCTCTTTGGTCAGCTTCTGATCCTGATAAGGTAAGAGGAAAGTAATTATAAATCTTACAACACATTAAAAAAAAGTTAGAAAATTAATGATGATTTTGTAAAGATGTGTTTTTTCAGATAAAGTCTCAAGTCTCACAGACCCATTTGCTCAGTTCTTTATATTTTATACCAAAAAACCCAACAAAAACTTAAAATAAGCTACAGAACAGAAATAAAAGCATAGTTGGTGTAGACAAGACAATAAGAAATGTATCTTACCTTGTCCTGGTCAGACTCGTACACAAGATGTCTGGCCTCAGCCTGAGCGTGGTCATAATCCTGTGGCATGATCCAGTGTCGGATCTCGTCCTGGTCCATCTTTCCATCTTTGTTTAAGTCTCTGAAGTCAGAGAATTGTTCTCTTTCAGTCTTGACCCAGTCTGGTTCTGGACCTCCATCCTCGTGCGCAAACATGTCAGCTTCAGCCAAACCAACAGTTCGATAAAAAGGTCAAAAAAAATTTCTTTGACAAATTTGTAATTGTTTTTTTCTAATTTCACAGAGAGGTTTATCGCTCAGATGCTTTCTGCTGACTTCTGTTACTTGTTTACTTGCATTAATTACATTTTTCTTCATTTGCAAACTCACCAATGTACTCGTCCTCATCCACATGTCCGTCGCTGTTTTTGTCAATGTCCTCCAGTGTTTCCTGCATTCAAAACAAGTTAATGATGTGATTAAAAAGGAGAAAAGAGGGTCAAGTGTAGTTGAATTTCCACTGCGAGTGGGTAAAGAGAAACGTGTTGCCCAAGGCTGTATAAGTGAATAAATGTGTGAGGGTCGACTTACAGCAGAACTGGCACACTGACACAACAATTACTGCCTTAAAGATGAGAGTTAAACTCTCTGCATAAAAAAAAACAAAGGAAAATTTTCAGCAAACATCTGGAGAAGGCTGAAAAGTTTTACTACTGCCTCGACTTTAATAAAGTGTTTGCTCTTAGGTTTTTTTGACGATGATGAATGTATTATTCAACCCACAAATTTTGAGTTTACTGATAATGACAAAGAAAAGCATTACATCTATACATTAACATCTTCAAGAAGACAATTTACATAATTTTCACAACACTGAAAATGACATTTGAAAGTGCAACTTAACTAAATACTCTGCCACCTACCTGAAACTTAAAATTATCAGAAAAGCATAAAATAGGCAGTCAAAAGTCAAAGTTTATTCCTGGTGACCATTCTTACAATTCTTCTTCTTCTGTCCCGTTTGCCTAAAGTCATATCATTCATAGGCCACGAGAAAGTTTTTTGCTTATATATCTCAAAATGACAACATGCACCATAACAAATTCCTTTTGCATTCATGTGAGAAAGACCTAGATAACTTGAAAAAACCCACTACATCTACATAAATTTTAGAGTTTCTATTGTGTACTGTTAGCTTCAGCCACAATCAGTGAAAACACCACTGATTGAGCAGTTCTTTGGTTACATTCAGCAAAGACAAAAATGAGATTAATAATTAACTCTGCCAAATGGGTGGTACAACTTTTATGAACACAGCAGCGTAGTGCATCAGTGCTAACATTCGCCACGCCAGTGTTCCACAAAACCAAATTTATATTTAAAGACCGAGTCCTAAATGGACCAGTCTGCCTGTCGTCCCTTTAGACCTGCTCCCAAAAATAAAAACTGAACCTCAATTGTTTCTGGAAAGAGTTAAAATTTCATTAGGAAGCTTTATATATGACGAACAATTATCTGCATGGAGAAAATCAACTGACATTTATTTTGTATAACTGATTCAACTAATAATAGCAAAAGCCTTTAAATGATTGTCTTTACCATCTGCTTTCTGGATGCACCTTCTTTCAAAATGCAAACGGAGAACAAATGGTCTTGCTTTATGTGGTTGCAGGTAGCTTACCAGAACAACAATATCCTTCATATGTTCAAACTCCTCTGGGTGGAGGAAGGCCGTGAACTCTTCTCTGTCTGCTGCCAAGTCGCCGTTCAGATCAGCCGTCTTAAACCTCCTCTCATCACGAGGAAGCATCTTCTTGAAGCTGAACTGGTCTGTGTCATCTTCAAATTCCTCCGGGTTAGCTGAGAGAGCGGATGAGAACTAGGTTACTACAAGAATAGTTCTGAAGAACAAGAAGGGGCGGGGGGGCAAAGAATAGATGACATGTAGAGCCATACCGAGATAGTATCCATAAGTGGCTTGCTTATACTCATCCCACGAGATCTTGTTGTCCTTGTTCAGATCATAATCAGTCCACACCTTTGCAACATTTTCATACACATAACGCTTCTGGACACGTTTTATCCAGGCTTTGAGCTCAGCTGTTGTGATGAAGCCATCTGTGTCGCTGTCTATCCGGTCAACAATTTTACTGAGAAGTAAGAAAGCAGAAGATAAGTGATTTGGATTACATTCTTTTGCCAACAGAGGTGATTCTTAGACTTGTTTTCTTTCTGATACATTTATTATCTGTCAAAACCACAATGATGTACTAAAATAAAACACGTGTACTTTTACAAGGGGAAAGGCCTCAGAGAATATTCCTCCAATGGGAGGAGTAGGCCAACCCTATTTAGCAAAAACTGCAATGTGGCTATGGTGTATTCTTAGACTTGTGTTGCCACGTTGAGACGTCTCAGAGGGGTCCTCCCACTCTCAACACAGCAGGAAGGTTTTTTTAAATGAAATATTCGCCACAAAGTGCCAACATGTCACCAAATCAGAGGTGAAAAACCCATCACACTGAGTGCCAATACAATTTGTGGCAAAATGACCGTGTAGACTCAAATATTCACAGGCATGCACATGATGTGCTCATGTTGTTCAAATTTCATTTTGTAAATTGTACTAGAAACATATAATTCAAGCAGGGGTGAATTCAAGAGTGGTTACAGAAAAGGCTCAACAGTGTTTGCGTGAGTGCAGGTGTGGATGTATCTCATGCGCAAGAGAAGCGGAGAGGCTGGGTCTTACCTGAGTCTGTCTTTGCTCTCCTCTGGGGTGAGCTGGTCAAACGTTTTGGCCTCCTCTTTGCCCAGAAAGGCCTCATGGTCGTACTGGTAGCTCTTATTGTCTTCGTGAGCCTGCCTCAGCTCTGGATCCTGATGAATGACTCTCTCCTTCCTTAAAGTTGGCTTCGCATTTCCCACAGAGGCGCACAGAAGCACAACACACACGAAACTGAAGCCAGCCATCAGTCTCTAGGCTGAGGCTGACTTCTCTGAAGCCAAGCAGCAGCTCCTAACCAGGCCCGTCACAGACACTACACAAAAACGCTGCACAGCTAGCAAGAGGCAGAGTTAGCCTCTTTCTCTCCTTAAACCGCTATGACCTTTTTTTTCTTGTTCGGCAGTAAGGTCCTACTAGCAAGCCTTTGAAAAGCACCTGCGTCTGAACACGGAGTCACTAAAACACCCCCAGCGCCCCAACTTACACACTTCGAGCAACACACCGTCCAGTTTCCTGAAGGAAGGATGCAACCAAGCCGGGAGTTCCTGCGGCTATACGCACAGCCAATCACATTCTTCGTTTCATAAGCTGTCTACACTCGCCCAATTACAGGACCTCTACTATTGGTCTGTGAGATCTTGGTAACATTAGAAGGTTTCGGGCGCCACGTTGCATGCTGACTTTTCAAGGAGAGGAGGGTTTGAACAAGAGTTACCTGTTACAACGTGTCTTAAGTTTGTGTGGATGCACATATTATGATTACATAGATACAGAGTATTCAAGCTTCTGGGTTAGGGTTTGGATGCACTGAAAGCTGAGACTCTGTGTCAGCTTACTTTTTAGACATAGTGACAAATGTCAGATTACAAAACAATGTCCATAGGTTTATTTCACCTATTTGTTAGTCTATTATATTACAAGCAGAATAACTCTTAAAACAAACTATTACTAATTCAATTTACATCCATCAACCCCACTTCAACCAATGTGTACAACTCTGTCCAAGATCTTTGTGTGTGTGTGTGTGTGTGTGTGTGTGTGTGTGTGTGTGTGTGTGTGTGTGTGTGTGTGTGTGTGTGTGTG
>JAVKLF010000038.1:8649666-8664515 GCA_034783495.1 Millerichthys robustus
CCCCACCCCCATTTTTTATGCCTTACCGGGAGTGAAGAAACAAACTGGATACAAACTATTGGGGTCTACAGAGGAATGATGTAGCAGGGGGAATCGCGAGGAAACAAGAATCCTGTTTTCAGGTGAATCAGTTGACATTCGTTTTTCTGAGCTTTTTTTTTCCTTCAAAAAGTCCGTTTGTTTCGGTGGCTGCATGTGGCCTAAATTCTATTTTTGTGGGAGGGTACAGGTGTGGCTATGTGAGTCTCGCACCTGCTCCAAATTTGCAGATACGTCCTCAGAAAACACCGCCCAGAAAAACAAACTCAAGGCTTTTGCGCCAAACAGCCGAAGCACCAGCAGCGCGTTATAGCGCATAAACGTCCCTCCATCGGCGCACCCGCTGCTTAATTTCGCATTAACTTCTCGGTGTGATAATGATGTCCAACAACAAGACAGACATTAGTCGATAAGCCTCGCCCTGTAACCGGAGGGGCCTTTAGGGCCCACCGCGGACAAGCAGGAGCAGTGAATAGATTGGCCTTATTTTGGTTGTTCAGGGGGTTGCATGCTCTCTCCTCACTCATTTGTTTCCAATTGAAGACAGAAATCCTGACTGGCGTGTAGCTGGCCGGGGGACGTGATTAATGATGCTGGTGGATAAGGGTTAACACACTGGACTCAAAGCTCTGTTGACTGGGATCCTCGTGCGCACAATGCCAAAGCACTATAGCCTGCGCGCCTCCACAGAGAGAGGATCCTTTTGTCATCTCCTCCAAAGGTCCCCCCCCCCACTCACACACACACACACACTCCCCATCCTCCCCCTCCCCTCCCATATATTACACCCACAGAGGGCTCGCTGGTCCGTCCCTGGCTGTGTCCATAGTTTAATGGTTTCCCTTACTCCTGAAGGCATTGTATCATTCTGAAAAGCGTCTTCTTCTATTCAAAAGTTGGTGGTCACCTCAATGGCTCTACCAACGCCCATATGGGAGAGCCCATTGAAGCACTGCTCTGTCTTTAAAAAAAGAGAAGGGGGGAGCGCAGAGTTTGGAGGGGGGGTGGGCTTTAATACATTTCATAGGCTCTGAAAAGAAGGCTCGCCACATCTTGACACATTTTTCTTAACCTTTTGAGAACACAAACTATTGTTGGGCAGCGATAAGAACCTCTCCCTCCCCGGCCTGTTTTTCCCACAATATTTTACAAACACTTAAACTGTTGAAGCTTTTTTTTTTCTGACGTGGCCCCCTTTTTTACGCAGGCACTTGTCTGTAATCTGGTAACATTAGGAAGGAATTGCAATAATTCCTCCAATTTTGAATTAAATTAAGCATGATGGTGGGGGGGAGAGCCTTAATTAATGATGTAGCGCCGCGCTCTGTACAATTAGCTGTAGGCTGATGAAACACGAGGCCCGATAATTAATTATTCAATTAGCTTAAGTGAATGTATATTTCCATTAAGCGCCCCCCCTCTCTCTTTTTTTCTCTTTCAGAAGGCTGCCAACAACAGGACGGTGCAGGAGAAAACACAAACTCCATCAGCTCCAACGGCGAGGACTCAGAAGAGACACAGATGCGTCTGCAGCTCAAGAGGAAACTGCAGAGAAACCGCACGTCCTTCACACAGGAGCAGATCGAGGCTCTTGAAAAAGGTCCGACAATCAGCCAATAAATAATCCAATAATTTAAGTAATCATTTTAAATGTAAAAAAGCACCTGATATCGCGAGATAATGTCAGTGCGTAAAGGCGCAATGTTGTCTCTTTAAACGCGCATTTAACCAACAGCCCTGCAAATATTTTATTATTCTTTTAGGTATTTGCTAATAGTTTTTCTGGTCTTGCAGAATTTGAAAGAACTCATTATCCAGATGTTTTCGCGCGGGAAAGACTAGCGGCAAAAATTGACCTGCCCGAGGCAAGAATACAAGTGAGTGGTCGCATTTCCTTTTTTTTCTATTCCTTTCTGAAAGTGTACAAATATATGTGGAATATGTTGTCTGTGTGGGGGAAAAATAACGAGGCTATTTGGCTTTTTGTTTATATGAAAAGGTATGGTTCTCAAACAGAAGAGCAAAGTGGAGGCGAGAGGAGAAGCTGCGGAACCAGCGTCGGCAGGCCAACAACTCCTCCAGCCACATCCCCATCAGCAGCAGCTTCAGCACCAGCGTTTACCAGGCCATCCCACAGCCCACCACACCGGGTAGGGACCTCCACCCCACACAGCCAGGGGAGACTACAGGACACCTTAAATCCCTAAATGAACAAATGCATAATTCTGGCTCTGCAGCGTTTGGTCAACCATCAAAGCTGACAAATATTTACATTTTTGTCATATAAACTTAATTGTTGCTCTAAATGAGTCCTGTAGGCACACACAATTTGTTTCAACTCGTTTTATGCCAGTTTGACAATTTCAACAAACTTTAAATATAAACAAAAATTTATGAGGCTATATTATATTAATTTTAGAGGTGATTTAGAGATCTATACCTAAATCATTACAGTTTCTAAATTCTTCTGCATTTGGGGCAGTTTTAACATTTAAGATTGTCAGGAAGTTAAAGAGTTCTTTTAAATTTAGTGGTTTTATTGCAACAAATCATAGAAATACCTATAAATCCCAAACTGCTATTTATATAGGCCTAGTTAGGTAGCGTATGTTTAAAGTAATGTATTAGATCCTTCAATAATTAAATCTTATTTGCATGAACACACTTTTGATTGGGCTAAAACAGATTTGTAGATTCAAACATTTGAAAACAGGGTGACCAGCGAGCACGGCTGTGTAAATCTTTAGCAGGTTGATCTGTAAAAAAAAAAAGATGAATAGACGATAACCAACGCTCACTGAGTAAATAATGCTTTAATTTAAAATGAAAGGATTATTCCCACAGTAATCTCTGGTTCTGATATAGATTTAGACATTTGCCCGAAACAGTTTAAATCCTTTTTCATATTTTAATAATCCAAATTAATACAGATATTTACACAAGATCCTTTTAAATCAAGATAACATTTTATTTTGGTATTTTAAAAAAAAAACAATTTAGAAACAGCTCATACACTCGGTTCATATTTAACTCTGTGTGTATCAAGTAAAACAATTCCTGCGAAATTTGAGCAGACTGTGTTATGTGATTATCTGCAGATTAGTCTAAAAGAAAGGGAGGGGGCCTCGGTAGCTCCTTGGTCGCTCTCTGCTCTAACTCAGCCGAAGAAGCGCCGGTGCTTCGCTTTTTAAATGGATGATTGAGCAAAACGTCACAACTGACTATCTGAGTAATTACCACATCAGGCACGAGGGCACACCGTCAGAGCTGCAGCTCACGTGTCGATCACCTGAGACACACAGTGTACAGTATGTGTCCGGGCCTATCGGCCTGTCAGACGAGGTGTCACCCTCCACGCACGCACTGCTGAACTGCTAATGAGATGAGCTCTCACGCCGGAGAGAGTTTCTGTGCTTTCCAACTCATTATTTATTAGTTGTTTTGTCTTTCTTCCTTCTCGGCAGTGTCTTTCACCTCGGGGTCAATGCTGGCTAGGCCGGACTCTGCACTCACAAACACCTACAGTGCGCTGCCGCCCATGCCCAGCTTCACCATGGCGAATAACCTACCTATGCAAGTAAGTATAAAACTGTCGGAATATCCCAGTAACACTTTAAGCCAAGTAGTTTTATTGTAAGAGAAAAGCTAACCCACTGGGAGTGATTGCAACTTCTAACCCCTACAAACAAATTTCCTTAAAGTCATATTTCTTCTGGCAAAAAAAAGGGAAAAATGTTCAAGGTGTACCAAATACCTAACGTAAAATAAAACATGAAAAACTAAAAAAAAACTATGGTTGGCTGAGCTAATGTAACGTTCTCTTCCCCATCTGTAGCCCAGCCAGACCTCCTCTTATTCCTGCATGCTGCCTACCAGTCCGCCTGTGAACGGGCGGAGCTACGAAACATACACGCCCCCTCATATGCAGGCACATATGAACAGCCAATCAATGACCACTTCTGGTACCACCTCAACAGGTAGGCAGAAAGTTCATTGTTTACCAACATCTTTGGGAACTAATGCAAGCAAACAGTGCCCTCTGAATCATCTGCCACCTCTAATGTGATTACGGGAAGGTACTGGGTCTTTGATTCACGACCCCGTCACCACGACTTTACCTCTCCATCCTGTCTAATTGAGGAACTCCATCGTTTAAATGTCTAAGGGGTCAATACTTTCTCCATCTGAAATCATTTTCTCTCTGCACCGACATTTCATTGCCACTCCAGGCCATCATGTCAGCCCCACGACTCCAGCACATAGTTTAGTTCCACCCCATTAGGGTGCTGTTTCAGAGAGCCATATATACCGGTTATAGTCATGAAGAGTTAATCATGCATAACCGCATTTCCTCTGTGCTAAATTGCTAATTAATTTGATTCATTTGCTATTGTACTCTCTCTGTTTAAATGCCATTGCCGTGGCCTCAATTTATTGAGCATGCAAGAGTTTTACATTGCGGCCGTGTGCAGACTATTGTGACTCCCTGCAGTCCCCCGCTCGTCCATTTTATTTTACAAGCTTTTCAAAGTAATGTCCAGACTGTGCGCAGAACATACTTTGATTTTATTCAGATTTTTGGAGATATTTTAGTTTGACTGGTTTTAGCTTATTTCTCTTTCTTTTTGGTCTCTGCAGGACTCATCTCTCCTGGAGTGTCTGTCCCTGTCCAAGTCCCAGGGAGCGAGCCTGACATGTCTCAGTACTGGTCAAGACTACAGTAGAGAGAAGAGCTACTTCACCCTGTAAGCACCCGGTCCACCATCGCCCTCCAGCAGTGCTCCTCACTCATACACGGCACATAGTGGAGACGACATGAGGATAAAGACGAGAGAGACTCTCGGAGAGCTTTGGGACGTCTGAACTTTTGTTTTTCCACTGGGACAGCGTGCTGTTTTGTAGCCCTGTTGGAACACTCAAACAAGGACTTGGAAGAAAATCCATTGATGAAAAGCCAGGAAAAGGACCTCTGTAAAGTGCCCGGTGTTAAATTTTTATGGAACAAAAACTTATGTTTTTTTTTTTTTCTATTTCCAACTTCAGTCATTGTTTCCTTTTTTCTCTGATGTGTTTGTAAATGGCCATTTGTATGTTAATATAAAAAAAAAACAAGATCAAGAACTGAGAGATGGACTGCTAGAAAACCATGTTGGTTTTGCATTTGTTTGCGAGAGGAAAACCTGAAAGATTCTGCCATGACTATCTTTTAATCTGCTTATATCGAGACTTTCTACCAGCCTTTGCATGGTCTTTGGACATTATTTCATATCATTAAAGATGAAAAGCTGGAGGGAAGACTCTTACTGTGACAAAAAAAAGAAAACTATTTATTGGTCTTATTTCTTATGAATGGATATTTAGTAGAAGAAACTCAAACTCGATCCACCCACCGAGGCTGTGGTCTAGGTTCCCGACTGGGCCTGCGTTGGCTTTCTTTTATAAGACACGGATCACGATCGGCAGCTCCAAGTGTGCAAAGATGATGTAACAGTGCAACACAACATGCACTTTGTGCTTCTGTGGTTGGATTGACTCCATAGATTACCACCAGGAAGATTACAAGAGGAAAACAGGTGTACAAAAATACCTGTAGTCTGTAAATGGTAGACTGGCGTCTTTGATATAATCCAGTTTGTTTCTGTCAAAATGTAAAGTACTTGTCTTCCCTAGAAATCTTCCAGAAAAGATTTCTCCAATAAAAGTTGATTTCATTTATATCCCCAAGAATATTCTATAAATGTTCCATGCATCATGAAATACATTTCTTTAGGGTCAGGTACAATTTGTCTCCTAGGTATAGTTGTAATATAGTGTCCTATGGTCAAAAAAATGTGCAACTAGAAATATTTAATTCCTATAATTATGATTAAACATTGCTTGACAGAGTTTTAAACTTAAGTGTTTGGCAGTTGTTTACAAGTACATATCAGATTTAATCATTGTTGATTGTAAAACAGACCAAAGCCTTTGTATTTCATCTTCACTTTTTTGTTTGTTTTTCGTTTGAAAATTTTAGTCTTGTGTTGCAAAATATTTTGTAAGCACATTTCCAATTGCATTGGCTTCGAGTTCGGAAGACTGCAGTCGAACCCTGCAGCCCTTATTTATAATTAAAGACCATGGGAGGGTTTTTCTAGCATCATCTGTCATGCTCTTTTGAGTTGTTTGCATTTTCATTTCAGTGTGTACGAAGAACATGGACACATGCTGGGTTCACATTTGAGCATTGCTTCTGAGATGAAACACGCTGTCTCTTGAAATATTTCAATTTAATTTTATTTAAAATGGAGCTTTTTAAATGTATTTTGTGAAAACTATAAAACATTTTGTACAGTAAAATTGTGTCTTAAAGAAAGCCTTTTTTCCCTCCCCCTTTTTTTGTCTGACGGGTCCGTTTTCACAGTTCAAGAAGAGACGAAATTTTAACCACTGAAACACGTTTTTAAAATGTGTAGCAATTATTCCAGTTTTCACAAACGAAGACGTCAAAAATAACAAGCCTATCCTGATGTATGGGGTTAAAGCAAGTCGACACAGACCACACAACAAAACACCAACACACAATGAGAAAGGTCAAACCATCACCATCACTGGCTCTTGTTTTAGTAGAGTTACGATAGTATGGAGAAGAAAAAAAAGAGACGGAGGCAACAACGAGGAGGAGGAGGAGGGAACTGAGACAAAAAGAAAAAAAAAAAGTTGTGGGATAAAGCAGTCAGTGCCCTGAGCGAGGCAGAGGAGCGATTGTGTGGCAGAGTGAGTTATTTTGCTTCACTTGCTGCCTCAGCAGGGGAGGGGGGTCGTGTGTGTGTGTGTGTAGGTTTTAAAGAGTGTGTGTAGACACTGAAAGACTGTCTCTGTAAGGGCAAAACATTCAGGAGAGTGGGGTCAGGTAGCATTCACACAGCACGCAACACCAAACTTCTATCTAAATTGATTATTTGAATTTACACGTCGCACCCAAGATTTAACAGCTCCATCACGAGTTGGAATGTTAATCAGATTCTTTAAAATCCGTTTTTTCTTTTTTTTTGCGGGGGAGTTAATGCAATTTCTTTATTCATTTAACCCACTTTATCACTCAAATGGAGGAATAATGTTTGGAGTGCAGAAAGAAGAAGTCTGCTTCTTCAGAATACACAACTGTTTCCAGACAGAGGAGGAACATTAATAATTACAGAGAGAGAATGAGAAATAGATTCAAAATGCAAGAAGGACCGCAATCACTAGAAGCTTAAATAATACACATCGTCAGGATGAAATGGTTTAAATGTAATTTTCACTTACCACAAAGTCAGTAAGTTTCTCGAGAAGTTCTTTAAAACTTTTCTGCTATTTAATTTAACCTAAACCTGAATTTCGAAGTTCTCCAAAAAAAAAAGGGGACTTCAACTCACTGCTGCTTAACTCTCTCTCTGTAACGTATCTAAACATCAATTTATTTGATTAAACCTTTCTAATGGATGCTCATTGAAATTTAAGACTGCTGGCCTACATTTCCTGAACAGTATTTCAGCGTTGAGGCTTTCCAGTAGCAAAACTACCTGCTGGAAAACCACTTTGGCTTTGGTTAAGAATCAATAGGACACAAGTAGCTGCTCCCAAATACTTCATTACACAACTCAATTCACAGATCTCATTCTAATCTTTGCCATGTTTTACGTTTGCTGAGGACTGTTTCAAAAAGCAGCAACAGCAAAATGGGCCAGCAGCAACAATGATCATTAATTTCCTATAAAATGAATTTGTACATTTGATGATACTTTGCCTTTTTGGTAAAAAAATATCTCCTCATAAAAATAACAAAATAGCTTTTAAATTTAATCCTGTTAAAATGCTGGGTGTGGATTTTATTGTACATAGAAATGAAATGCATTAGGAATCACCAAAAAGCCATGTGATGTCATTTTTATGCTCTTTATTGACATCTCAGATTCTGTCAAAAGAAGCATTTTAAACTCGTTGAAAAGACAAAAAAAAAAAAAACGGTTTCCTGAAAATTTTAAACTAATATATTCATAAAAATTTGTCAGCTAGTGACTAAGGTGAGAATATTTAAACAAGATTCAGCTACAATTAAATACATTTTTGGCTTTTCTTTTAATTGGTCCTGAAATTTTTTACATGAAAATTTTAAAAGAAGAACCAAGAAATGAATCAATGTTCGGTTTCTGAGACATATTCAGATTAAACTTTGCATTCCAGACTTTACAGGTTTAAACAATTCTTGGTACTTTTAAGAGCTTTATTAAAATAACTTCATGTTGCTGCAATATATTTGTGTAAAACATATATCCAAGTTAGCTAAATCTTAACTAAAAAAACATTGTCTTAGTTTCAGTACTTGCGTAGTTTGCTCCCTTTACAGATGTTGAATTAAATCAAACAAGCAACTAAAAGCTGCTTTTATGGACAACTGGTTAAAGCTTAAAAAAGGGGAAAAATGACTTGTGACTTTAAAAGTAATAAAATCAATCAAAATATTTTTGTGGTGAAAAAAATGACTCAGAACAACGACAAACAAATCCACTGCTGTTAAGGCAAGACAAAAACATGGCAAAACGGATTGATTCTTTTTAAATCAAAGTTCACCCTACATATGTCAACACTTCAACACCAATAACCTGGAGAGCTGTTTTCATCTTGAGCTTTTGATCATCTGTGTAAGTGCCCTACGCACGCCATTATCGCTCTCATGAACCCGACATAAAGGTGCACCAACTATGTAAAAAACAAACAAAACAAAAAATAAATCTAAAACAAACACAAATGTCAGGTAAGTCATCTTTCCACAAACACACGTTGGAAACGATTACAGATTCTGCCACGTTTTAACAGGCAAAACAATTCAATGTGGCATCAGCCTCAGACTGAGGAGAACAAAAATGAAACATTTAATTTTTCATGCAGACTTTTCTTATGCACTACCCCCATGTCACTGTTTGACCTAATTTGTTCTTTTGGGGGCTTGTCATGGTGGAGCAGCTCATCCAGCAAACACGGCCGATGAGGTGTGAAGCCTTCCCCTAAATCCAGCTTTCCTGCCCTCTGCCCACATTTCTGTTTTGATCTGCTTAGCGAACGCAGACGTCACTCACCTGCACAGACTCGGGGTCACATGGAGGCATGACTACACAAATCTAAAAGCAGTCAGGTACACTACCCAGCCATCATTCATGACCTGCTCGCTTTGTTTTCCTCTCTGAGATGATGATGTAGTGCAGTAAATGAAAAGCAGAAATGTAAACACAAGTAGGGTTCTGCATACTGTTTTTTTTATTCATTTCACAAGAGAATCTGTCAGTGTTCTAAAATATAAGTTGTATTTGCAGAATGAATGTAAAAGGTGAAACAGCACAGCAGAGGCTTCCTGTTTTGAAACGTAAGCCCAGGATTAATTATTTAATGTTTGCCAAGATGGAGAGTTTGGACTAAAACTAGAACATATTTTTTGATTACACTTTCCTTGAAAACAAAATCCCTAGAGGCAGATTAAAACAAACAGGAAAAAAACAACCAAAGAACTATCATTTTTTAATACTTATATTTTAACCAATTTATAGAGGAGGTACTTCACCAGTCATATGCATTTATAAAGCATTTAGAAACATCACAACTCTTTTTTTGTGGATTAAGGATAATAAAAAATGCCCATTATACAAGCACAAAGCCCTTCTTCTAAGAATGAAAATTATTGACTGTTTAGGTAAAAAAAAACAAAAAACCATTAGGACTTGTATAAAAAGGGTTTGAAATGAAAGTGTAAATGTGGCCGATGGAAGCAGAGGTGTTGTGGATGTTTAGATCTTCACTCCTGGCTGAGTTTGTTGGCAGGTGCTAATGGCCGGCTGGGCTATCCCAGTTGACATTACGTGGGCAAGAGAACATCCTGGTCGCTGTGGCAAAGAGGACAATGGCTGCAGCTTTCCAGTTGTTTGTTTCCCATGGTGACTGTGCAAGGGATTTAGAAGTCCAGGTGTTTTGTGCCGGATGCGCCGGATGCGCCGCAGGCTGAAGTGGCTCCTGCCAGCTCCCCCCTGCTCACACGACTCACCGTCTCGGACAAGTCCGGAGGCAAATGTAATCGCTAAAGAAATCAGAGTTGGGGAGGGAGACAGAGGGAGAGGGTGGCCGAGTGTTAGTGGGCTTGTACGAAAGCACTACAGTAGATCAGTATACAGTAGACCGTTCACTTCAGTGGTGCTTATTCACAGAAAGCCATGTTAGGTTGAAATTGCATTAGATGCTTCAGCACTCTTCTTAACACAGGAAACACAGAGTAAATCTGCAAACCCTGCTGCTAAATGCTTTAGAGAGCACGAGGCCCGTTACACTTCAAAAAGCAGACGTACTTTTTAGTACCTGTGTATGGTAAGAGAAATCAAGGTAATGTTTGTACCAGTGATAACTGCTGTATTTTATAACAGATGATTACATTCGGCTAAACTCCAGAGTCATCACAATCAAATTTCTAGCCGTTTCACGCCAAAGCTGATCTGTAAAACCGACCCAAAGCACAACACTAAGAGGTTAATAAGGGACACTCATGTAACCCCCCCTCACCCCCCTTGCATCAACATGTTAATTATTATTAAGCTTTAGAAGGGCTACACTGCTCTGCTCGCACCAGAATCAACATAAAAGGCCACTAAAGGACGTTTGTGGACAAAGTCTTGAAGAGCACTTGAGAGCGTGAGAGGAGGTGAAGTATCTCCCAAGTCAAGTGTGCCCTCCGACAATGGTGTTGAGTAGCACGTCGCTCGAGTGTCTGTCAAGGAAGTTAAATCAGAATACAGCCATTCTGGGGACAAGAGAGGTTAAACCCTGTAATTTGCTCCTGAAAGAATCTGCCATGACATCTGAAACCTGCTGGTCAAAGCCTGTACTCCCACCCAGTCCTCTAAACCTTTCCCTGCCCACCACATCCTCATCCCCTCCAGACATCCAGCTTTAGGAGAGCTCTTCCACTCCCACAGATACTTATCTTTTTCTTAATGACTAGATGTTTGGGTATGGGGTTTAGGAGCGTCATTACTAAGAGATAATTCAAGGCTACATAATGTTCTTCATCCCTTTAGGGTAGATTATTTCCACCCATTGTTTTATCACTGATGCTCATGTCTGATATGAAGCCTTGTGGTCCTGCTGCTGAGGTTGACATTTCAGCGAGACATATTCCTCAAGTGTTCTCTTTCCTACTAAACCTAAGTTTCAAAGGAAACGATTGGCAAATAAATAAATAAATATGGGAAGGCATTTTTGAGCTGCTCTGAAAATTATTTGAGGTAGGCCAAACAGGAGATATCTCTAAATAAATTCAAGACCGTAAAGAAAAATAGCAAAAGCAGAGTTAAGGCTTTGATTTCCAAAGTGAGAAAGAATTATGAGGTTAAATTTGATAAACTTTTACTTTCTTTGTTTTACATGCACACAATCATGCAAACTCATACACACAAATGCCTGAAGCTCTGCACAAGTTCCGTCCCTGCCAACCCTCACCTGCGTAACCTTTCGTGTCTTCAGCTCACTCGAGTGTGATTGAAAAAGAAAAACAATGCATTGATCAAGCCTGGACTCACTCCTGCTTAGTGCACTGCAGCAGAAACATGGCAGAGAGACGGGTAGGAGAAAAATCAATCACATATAAATCATCCTCACTGGGTAAGTTTAAAAAAAGGAAAAACACATCACACTGTTGTCTGGCTGCCATGCACCCATGAGCCTGGCTATGCTGTGTCTCTGGCTCTGCGCTTGGGGAGCCCACTGAGCATGTGCAGAGCGAAGGTCAAAGCAATCCAGAAGTGAAGCTCAGCTCTTCTAACCTTTCAGTTCGGGGGCAGATGAGAACAATCAATGGCAACATCAAAGTTGGAGGGAGGAGCAGACAAAACCAATCGATCGGTTTGACACAGTGAGAGAAAAGACAGCCTTGTGTCCAGTCAACAACCATCACATACGTCAGTGGCGAGTAATGGTAAAGCAGATAACTATGGTAATATGAATGCCATGAATACTAGTTCCATGCCAACTTACAATCCAAATAAACAGATTTCACTTCTTTGCTAAAACAAATTATTTCATAAGAGATCTACTAATTAAAAAAACCCCAGAAACAAATTCCAGAGTAATGATCTTTTTACTAAGGCTCCCTTAACTACTGGTATTGTTACTGAATGACTGGAGTTTAGCACAGGAATTGAAAAAACATCGTCGGTCGGGCTCTGAGTCGGCTTTCTTACGACCTGCACACCCCATGATGTAAACAAGGACATCCGGAAAACCCTCAGAGGCATAGTGGGGTGTGTGTGAAGTCTTTCTGTGCTGCCTGGCAACCTTCATGAGGGTGGAGAAAGAAAAGAAAAAAAATAAGACTAGGGTGGTGGGGGTGATGTAGGGTGTTGGATGGGAGTGGACGGCGGGAAAAAAGATCATTGGCCGTGGTACACGGATGCCGGGGGGCTGTGGGGCAACGTGAAAATGGATGTGTGCCACAATGTGTGTGTGATTAGATGTGTGTGAGTGTGTCAGAGCTGTGATGTCAGTATTTCCTCCCTGGTGGCAGGCAGGGGTAAAGGTCTGTGGTTCAGCTCCGCTCCACAGCCAGAGGGGCCTGGGCCACGCTGGCAAAAGAGTGAGGGGCGACAAAGCTCCAAACGAGCGCTAAGCACTTCAAATGAGCCCTCAGGGCCATCCCAAAGACTAGCTTTGCCTAAGAGGGTTACTGATATCTCTCCACAATGGACAATTTCCTCCAGCTTATAAACATCTAAATAATTTGGTTCTTAAGAAAAACAACTCATGCAGCCTGATTGTTTATGGAGTCCACATTTTATTTTGTTTGTGGATAAGACATTTGTGGTTTATGGGTTAGAAAAGATGCCAAACTGACATTTATAATGTTTCTGCATGTTTTGGTTAGAAAAATTATAAACAGAGTGTAATTGTGTAAAATGCAGGGTCATTTTCCCTACTGGTGCTCACGGGGAGACACTCAAACAAAGCAGCACCATCAAAGGCATTCCACTGATGGTAACGGCTTGCTAATGAATGGAGTATTAGGTGCTAATTTAACGAGTCATTTCTTCTATAGAGTTTTAGCCACACTTTCAAATGGCCCGTGTCACTGTACAGCTTAGAACTATGGGAAACCCAACACCTTGTTAAAACGCATCACAACTGACCTGGATGTTCCAATCAGATTAGCTGTTGACAGAGCGTGCTTGTGGAAGTGACAATATTTACCATCAACACTGACTTAACACAAAGATTTCTGTATTCTTGTCAGTATTTTTAGAAGCTTCATAGTGTCAACAGAAATGAGAGGTAGTTGATTTAATGTTATCACTAAGCTCAGGTAATTATACAAGAATAGGTGACTATGAAGTATGGATGTTTGTTGTAAAGGATATATTCTTTTCAAACACAAAAGCAAAGTGGTTTTGCCTGTTCTGTTTCCCAAAGCAGAACAGCTGCAGTGCAGCTACTGTAAACTAATGTGTCTGACCATGACATTGGGTCAATGTCCTCTATTTCAAGCCCCATTTCTACAACCAGCTAAGGGTCAAAATGGCAGCAGAATGTTTCTTAGCTAAAAACTGGTAGATATTTCCTATTTCCCAGACTTCCCTGTATGTTGAGCCACTAAACCAAGCTAAATCACCTCCATAGTACCGTAATCCCTCACTGCTCTAAAGTTACACAGTATTGTGTGGAAAATCATTTCCTAAATCTATAGGAACCAGTATTAACTTCAGCACCCAAAAATCCCCCCACATAATAAGGTGATGTGCTTCCCTATTTAAGACAAAAGCTATCATCACATTTACGCAGGCAATTTCAGAGAATACTTCCGCTACTTTGCCAGAAAAAAAAAACTAAACAAAAAATAAACTGCAGAACACCTCAGCATAAATCCCACACTTTGCTTTGTGGTAATTCTATCCCACCTGCACTGAACAAAGGCAAAAAAGAAGCTTTACTTTCCTCTTTTTGTGGCAACAAAGAGTGAAACATGACTCCTGGCCTTGCCTTCAGAACAATCTGTTTAGTAGAAAGGTTCTTTCTCATTTTCAGAACACAAAAAAATCTTTATTTCCTTAATTTCATTAAATTGTGTAGATCTACTGGTCATGTTCAATCTTTTATCTTTTAGTACCACTTCTTATTGCATGTTAACTTACTTAGCTAATTAATATAAGGTAATTAAAACTGTACATAACATTTACACTGTCCAAATGTCACAAATATTTTTGAAAAATACTTCAGTATCAATATAAATGTAATGCAAGTAACATAACATAAAACAGAGAAAAAACAAACAAAAAACAGGAGAAACAGCATTGGAGTGCTTCTCAAATATCTTTTTGGTAATTGGGTGATGGTCACCTGCCCGCAAAGTCACCTGCTGCCTGATCCAGGATAATCTGAGCGGCAGGCAGACAGATAGGCAGGCGGACCGACAAACAGACAGATACAGACACAGGCTCCTCATCTCTTCCGCCTCATGGCTTAATGAATCTGACAGAGTAGGCAGCAGGCAGGGAAAAGGATGAGCAAGCATTTTGAGAGTAATTATATTCCCAAACACAGAAAGAAAGGGAAGGGACTAATAAGTGACTGAATCTCATTATAAGTGAGCATGTCCAAGCAGGAAATTGATTAGCTGACTATATTTTAATTTTTTTTAATACCTAATGGAATGTGTAGTCATGTCAACTTGAATAGGTAGCTTCTAACTTACCCTTTACGCTTCACAGACTGATAAAAAGCAGCATTTGATATTATCTGTCATGTTACTAAACATGACACAC
>JAVKLF010000038.1:8666416-8684756 GCA_034783495.1 Millerichthys robustus
AGAAATGTTCTTTACATTAGGATTGGTTTTGGAAGGATTAAAGAATGACATTTGACTCTTTTTAGTTTTCTAAAAATCAAACAGTTAAGCGGGTGGGTGGGAGGGGGTATGACCAGACAAATGTCAAAAGGAATGAGGGCAAATATTCAAATTTGTAACTGAAGACCAAAAGAGAAAGCGTGTGATGTTATTAATCAATCAAGAGACAAACAGTGTTTCTATTTTCTACAGTATTGTGTAATATCTTGGTTGTGTTTGTAGTAGTTCTGATAAGATTGTGATTGTGTATTTAAGTGAGGGCATATGTATACTTGTGTGCATCCGTGCCTATTAGTCTGCAAGGATGAATAAATGGGGGTGGGTGTAATCCATCACAAGTGATAGACCTTACAAAAAAGAAGCCCTTTCGCTGAGAGGACAGCTCTTGGAAGCACAAAGACCACCATACTTGGGACTTCATAGGACTCTGCTGAAAAGGTGTTGCCCAGAGTAACCCCATTCACATTAACAGGCATGCTGGCCAAAGCCGGTCATTACTGCTGACTTGGACCAGCCGGGCCACACATAGACCAGACTAGAGCGTCTAAGGCCATTCACGTCACATCATCCCACAGGCAAACGGCCTGAACTCTGCTATTACGGAGCATCAAGAATTGTTACTGTTCTATTGGACTGTCCGTCTCGGGAAATTCAATATATGCAGTCTTTGAGAAAATACACAAAAAGGATGAACATTTTGTTTAATGGTTGAGCCCAGAGTCTTTGCCTATTCAAGAAATCCTGGTGATTATGTAAAATTGTTTCTGAAAGCTTATTTTTTCTTATTGCGGAGTAACAAGAAATTACTGTAACAAGTGGGTTAAAATCTACTTAATTTGAGCATAACCATAAAGAGCATTAATGCCTAAAATAGCTGGCAAGGATAGTTTTTGATTTCCATGTTTCACATTGATACTGTCTAAACCAGGAAATTGTTTTTATAAATTCCTTAAATAAAAAGGGAAATTGTGTAAAAATAATACAAGCTAATTTTAAACAAACTAGAAACAAGAAACTTATGAGGTGTGTGCAGACTGATGCTGATTAACACATGTTGATGCTGTTTAACTCTCAGCAAACATGTATAGGGATTGCTGAGAGCTGAAATGTTACAAATAAGTATGTATGTAGTAAACCTCTGAGGCCACATTATGATGCAAACGTATACTATTATTGAACAAACAAGAAGACAGGAAAAACCTTACAGTGACAGGCAGAATACACATGTGCATTCTAAACTTTGCTTGCAAAAGTCAAACATTGGGAGTTTGACATTCTAGATGCAAAAAAGCAAAGAATATTCAAAGTCACTATGTAAATATATTATGTACTAGATTCTTTAGCAAACAGATACACATCACTCTATAACTCCCTGTCCCTCTCACATTTCCCCTCTATCCCCACTCCCCATCCACCTCTGCTCTTCTCTCCAGTACCCTCCCTGTGGGCAGGTGGTTGTGTAAATTTAGCCACAGCTAGGTGAGGTGCTTCCTGGGTAGACTGTTGGCAAAGCCACCTTTAGGGTGTTCAAGATGTCAGAGGGAATGAGACATCACATCGACCGCCCTGTCAAAAAATTCACCACCTTCCATTTCCCTTATAACCCTAAGGTCTTTGAAGCATTGAGGGTGATGGGGGAACTCTTGTTTTGTGTTTTCTAATTTAGCCTGAAACACTCCAACCATTACCTTACTCAGAATGCTGGCTGAGTGTTAATTGTGAAGCATTATTAAAGCTATTAAAACAGTGAGCCAGGGCCCGGGGAGAATCCATGCTAAAGTTAAAATCAAATAGACAGTGCTAAATGCATGGTATACCTCTACTGCAAACGACCCATTTTAGATGACTGATGATATCTAGGCTTAAAAGTAATGACAAGAAATTAAAAATAAAAGCGTTTAAAGAAGGAAATCATCTAACATTGTAGAAAAAAATAATTAGAGATTTTACGTTAAACTGTCATTTTAATGAGTATCAATTTGCAAATGTTCACAGACTAAAGGACTCCATATTTATACAATTAAAGAATCTAATGCAAATAAAATTTAAGTGGACTTTCTAATTGTTCACAGTTGTATTAGAATGTGTATCCAATGAGATTCATAAAACTTAACTTTAATTTATATTTTTAGGCAAAATTAGTAATAAAAGGTTGGAGCCACAGACTTGTTTTCTACAATAATAAAAACCAAATCACTTTAAAAGTGTACTTAGAAACTATGTAACTTGAGTTGGAAAAAAAAAATCTAGACTAGATCTAGCAGAACATCCTACCTGTCCCTAACTACTTCATTAGATAAAAAAACTGTATTAAAAATGCTGAGCTAAACAAGAAACTGTAACAACTTAAATATTTTAAGGCACCAGATCAAGAGAAATGAATATGATGGGGGAGTAATTTCTAGGTGCTACTGCTGCTACAGTCAATTTATTTTGATACGATGAACAATAGAACAGTTTATGCTGTCAAAGTAAGAGTCAGAAATGTGCTCTACTGCAGTTTCAGATTTAAATGTTTTGAAGTCAAAGTCAGCTACTTGTCAAAACAAATTTTACTGCTAAGTGTTCTGTACTGCACATTATGTATGTAGAATGATTGGAGGGATAATCAGAATACAGACTTTCTTTCTTAGTTTCAAAAAAGTACTTTTGATAAAACAACCAAAATTGCTAACACTTTTAAATTTCCCAAAAATGTGGTCAAGGAGCTTTTATTTGTGACTTTTGGCAAAGTTTTAAAGCAAACTATTTTACGTTAAAGCAGGATTTTTCTTTTTCTGTGGTTAGGACAACACAAATCTTTGATCAAAACCCAGGATGACTAATGAGCAAAAGTATTCGTTTGAGCTCAATAACTAGCGTGCCTTTGAATCCTTTATAGTATAATACAAAAAGGGGAAGAGCTGAAATGGATATAAAGCATTGTTCTGTTGAAAAGAATAATAAAATTGGAAAGCAGTCTAAATGTGGCTATCAGCTTCTTCTTTCTCCATGATTTGAAGTTGGGCATTTTGCTGGGAAATGGGCGGCCTGCCAGATTGGGGCCAAGTCAGAGTTGTCAGGGGATTACAGTTCTGCCTTGCTCACCGCAGGGGGTGCGGAGTGGGCCTCAATTACCCTGGAGCGGCGTGTTTGATTTGGCCCCGGCACTTTTGGGGACAGACCAAAAGCTGAATAATGCACCATTAGCAACTCAAAATCCTGCCCCAAAACGAGTCCACTTATGCATCTCATACAGTAATTGTGTGTCTATCAAAGGCTGGCAGGTCCACACCAATTACCCTGATAACAACAAAACAATCTATGCATCATATTATGTGCTGAACACCTGTGGGCACCCACATTTGCATTCAAGGTTTCCTGTTTAAAAATCCCAACGGCTTAATCAAAGTCTGCTGTTAGCAGCCAGCAGCCAACAGTAGACTTTGCTTAAGACCAAGATGCATACTTTAACATAACGCCCAAACCTTTAATAAAAGATCTTAGACATATGGGAGATAAAAAAAAACAGAGAAAGCTCTTTTTTCTGGCGACAGTTAAGAGCTGTGCAATTGAATTTCACAGGGTATGAAGCAGCAAATGGCATGTAAAGGTTGAAGTATCAGATAGTTCTGTCCCACATTCCAGACAGATAAGGGAAGTGTAAGTGACATCATTAGGTAACTGCAGGACATCAGGAACAGGCTGAGGCTGATGGGGGCTGAGGGTCTATGAGAACCAAAGGTCCCCCTTGAGCTCCTTTGAACAGCCACTCAGCCCGATATACTTACACTTCCCAACACACAGGGAGAATCACTTATCCAAACACAAGCTGCAAGACAAACAAGGACTCAAGACAGAGACTAGCAAACAACCAAGCACTGTTTTCACCCTCCTCCCACAAACGCATGCACACAGACACACAGGGATATGCACACACACAGCTCTTCAAACTACAGACGCTTCATCGAGGTATCAGCCCCAGTGATTGTGTTTGTCCACCTGAGTATGAAAGAGCCATTCTGGCTTGTGTTGAGGAGGCAGCAGTGTGGTACCTCTCAAGCCGGAGCCCAGCTAGGCTACGTCTGTCTCAGGCCTCTCAGGGAGGGGAGCAGCCAAGTGTGGATGCACCTCATTACCTCACTCATCCACACACCAATTACCCCTAAATAAATACACCCAGCCCACAGGCAGCAACAATGACATCTAGCCTGAAAGGGAAGAAAGGATGCCGTTCAGAAAGCATTTGCACGCACAAAAAAATGCTGTTGGATAACGATGAAGAAAAGAAGCAGAGAGAAAAGAAGTGAAAAGAAGAACATGTGGGGGGCTTCTAGTCCTTCGAAGAGCTCAAAGACAAAATAGAGAAAGAGAAAGAATGAAACAAACACGAAGCGAGCAGAGTGAAGTGATTCAGAAAATGATAATTTCTTGCTAAATTTCACCCAACACATCCGCAAATGATTGTTGTGGCGGGGGAGGGGCAAAGTTTAATTGTTTTAATGCACGCAGCCATGAGATAGCTCTGCTGCAGACTAAAACGTTGATCACTCTGCAGCCGACACATATTTGCATGTAAGATGGCCAGCTCAGGAAAATAGAAGCAACGGCATGTCTAAAGACCAAAAACCTAAACTAAAAAGAGGACACCCCGCCCCCCCCCCCCAAAAAAAAAAAAAAAAAAAAAAGGTTTAGCAAAATATGGTAGGCGGTGAAAACAAAACCTCCCAACTCAGATCCAAGACAACCATTAAGGCTGTTAACAGAGGAGGCAAAAATCTGTTACTGCAGTGAGAAGGCAAGTAAAGGATGCAGGGAAGATTTGTGACCGAAAAAAAGAAGACAGATGTGTTTTCAAGGATGGGAGGTACAAACGAGAAGAGGAAGCCAGGAGAGCCTTCATGCCCGCACACCCCCCCATCACCACCACCACCATCTCACTCTCCCACCTCCCTCCATGTGGAATATTTTTGCATGAGTGACTCTGTCATACCTGGGGGACAAAAATGGTCTCTCTCTCTTTCTCTCCCTCTGTCTTTCTTTGCCCCAGTTCTACCAATCCTCTCCTCCATCTACTTTGTGATTACAATGAACCAAGCTTGGTTAGTTGTGTGTTGTTTGAAGGCAAAGCAGAAAGAATTACTGTAAATCATCCCAACAACTACATTTCCGTATATATATATATATATATATATATATATATATATATATATTGTTGTGTGTGTGCAAGGTCAGACCAAATAAATAAGTTGTATTTGTGCAAATCCATTTTATTTTACTGTGGCCCCAGAATACAACAAAAAAAAGAAATTCATTTCTTCCCAAAACACCTGAAAAAATAAGTGATGGGTAAAGCTGTTGAGCTGTTGGGATGGTGTGATGAACTTGTGTATCATTACGTAGTCTCTGACAGACTAAACCACCCAGATGCCTGAGCAAATCCTAAACTTGAAAATAACCCACATGACCAGAGCCAGCTGCTTCATCAGACCCGAGGCAGATTTTTGGTTAACTGAAACAACGAAAGGAAACGTGTCAGTTTTACACGCTGCTGATTCGATTATTAGACAGAAGATGATAGATTGATAAGTGAAAGAGGCAGGTTTCTTAGGATTCTTTGCTGTTGGAGGGCTAAACAAGGGAGAGCATGCTGTGCAGGTTGAGTGCCACAGGTGGGTGGGGTAGTATAGACATGCTGTAACAGCATAGTTAGGATTCCTGATGTACAGCTCAGCCTTTAGCTAGAATCAGACTGCTGCTCTGTCACACGAAACACAGGGCAGATCTAAAAATATTTTTACATATTTCCTTCATTTTTCCCCTCTTCTGTGGATGGTTGTGAGGTTACTCAGGAGAGCTCAGGTGTTTTATTTTCCTTATTTCCTGCTTTCTACAAAATGAAAGATCATAATTTCTTTATATTCTCTGTTTTTATTTAGTTATGGCCTGTATGTAAACATGAACTAAATCAATACCTGTGAGATCTGAGCATCCTTTTTTGAAAGAACATGTTTGTGAAAGATTTTTATTTTTATTAGAAGCTCCAGGAAACCAAGGCTTGCATGACTTGCAAGATTACACATAATACAATGCCTGAGTGTAACGCACAGAAAGATATGCACGTTTAGCAAGCACACACCCAGTAATTATTCCCAATCTGTACCAATTTAAAAAAACGTACAAACAAAAAGACATAATTTTGCTTTCGTGTTTAAGTGTCAAAACCTTTCAAGGCCATAGTTTGACGGGCCAGTGCGTACAAACACCAAGTCTTAATTGCACTACTTACGCTAACACCTTACAGAAACAGGTTCATCCTTAAGTGAACTATACAAAAAAGTTTATTCATTGATTAGTTGGAGTTGGTTAGTGACAGACAGGAAAAACATCTCTGTGTATTGTAGTGCCCTCATCCCCAACGGCTGTCTAATTATTTTGTACAACATCTGAGACAATTTCTGTCTCTGCATCACGTTTATTGTCAGTACTTTAAACATCTGCTCTATGCGCTGTAAGTGACGGAGTTCTGAGAATGTACAAAATACATACTAAAGGTATGCAAAGGTTATTGAAGAATGAAACAAATTATAGCATACAGTCATTATGACTTATGTGATTCAACTGGATGTTTTGAACTCAGTTTAGGAAATCAATTTAAGAAATCTAGTGCTACGTTTATTATCTTTGTATTTTTAATGCTATTAGTGATAATTGTGCTCAAGCATCTGTCAATAAACCTACATTAAGAACAAAATAATACATCTGAGAAATGTCTCCTGTCATACGCACAAATGGCAATTTTTTTGCTACAAGGTTATGGGACCTCCATAGATGGCAGAGAATAAAATAATCATCAAAACATTTCCAATACAAGCAAAGCAAAAGCAGCAGACTTAAGACAGAGAAAAATCTAGCATTTATTGTTTTAATGCCATCGCTTTTAATATTATAGTTCTCTAAATCTTCTAATCAGATTTGCTGTCATTTGACCTCGGTCTACAATATTAACACAAGTCAATCCAGTTTACAACATTTTAGCACAATCACTATAATTTCCTGACAGTTTAATGTAAATTGTTATTATCTAAAAAGGTCTTTATTAAAATGCATAAATGAATTATTTGCTCCTCTGTGCTGTTTCGTGCAAATTAGTTTCACTTTGTTCAGTCTGACCATATCACGTGTTAAAGTTTACCATTGTTCTTGAACACATGCAGATCATTTCAAGTACATTACCTGTTCAGACAGGTATTGGCAGGAAGTAGGGTGAGAAAATAAGTTTACTATTGTGCCTGAAATCCTAATTGTCAACGCACATTTAACTCAAGTATTTTACAGGCGGAATTACTTGCAATGCAAATACTAGAATTAGATTTTTTTTTTTCATGCGAGGAAGGAAAGTTTATAACTTTTGCAATGAATATATTAGTGTAGAAATTTGACTTTTCAAGGTTACATAAGCTGGAAGAATTGTAGTATGTCACAAGTAAAATCTAATGTACATAATGATGAGTTCACTATAAACTATTTATTTTGATTGTGGAGTATTTCAAAAGTGTTGTATCACAATGTAATTTCACATAGAGGCACAACCTCAAATATGCAATACTAACAAATTTTATGTATCATATTTCTTACCGTCAATACATTGGCAAACACACTTACTTCATTGGCCAAATCCTTAAATTAACACCTTTTTTGGAGAGAAAGCTCAATTTGGAACACATCACACCAACACCACAGCTGGCATTCAAGGGTAAAATTAATTACTTCAGATACATGTGCTTCCTCTCAAAGTGGCAGACTTATTTGCATTGAAGAACATTCAGCAGAAGTAATCGATGCACACACAAAATACGGCCACCAAATGACCCCGGCTCCATCTCAAAGTCTCCTCCCCATCCCCAAAGCCCTGACGGCTCAGCCATGCATGGGGGAACAAACACAGGTAGCAAAAGCAAATCAGATGGCAACAAAACACAGAAACATGAATAGGAAGCATTACAATGACGGGCTGGATGCAGGACAATGGGCCTGGCATTAAACAAACGGCAAATCCCAGGATGGGCTGTGGGAGTATGATACAGATTACAGGCACCTAGTCCCTGATGAGGAGCAGGGGGAGAGGGAGAAAAAAGGACACAATATTGCAATCTGACAGCTGACGTCTTTATATAAATGTATGAATTTACATTCCAATTAGAGGAAATTTACATCTTAATCACAGCGAGCAGTGTGTCGGTTCCCCGGTTAGTGTGTTGCTACGGTAATGAGGTGGGATGCTGCTGTGCTCTCTCATCCAGACAGCGATCTGTCAGCAGACGACACCTCCCTGTTATGAGGGAACTGTATCCTTAAATGCAACCACCATCACAATCCAGTAATATTCATTGAAATCTGTCTTAAATACCAACAAGGTGTGAGATGCCACCCGAGGATAATGTGCCAAATATGGAGTTTGAAAAACATCAAACATATCTTAAATACAGTGCACTGAACCAGTAGTGTCTTTAACTGTCACTCAAGTGACAAGCCTTCAGTACTTCACAGTATTACATTTCTAATTTCCATACTAATAATGGGTATATTACCTTTAATGGCTTGACTTTGTTTTATGGCATTTGAAATGGATGTTGAAGCAGTGAGTGGAATTACTCAAACATATCATGCAACCAGATCACATGCTGCTCTGCTGCTAACAAAGACTTTGTGAATAGTGTGAGATGAAATGATTGGGAACGTAACATCAGTATTGTGGTTATTATTTACATCAATGTAAATCGTCTCATCAAACTCACTCTAAAGGGAAGCTCACCAAAAGTTGTCAGATAAGCATGTGTGAACTCGTTGGAAAAAATGAAATAAAAGCCATAGCTGTTGAGGGCAAACAGAAAGTATCTCCTATTCAACTTTCTGAAGTCTATTTGAGGACACTTGTTGTGGTTTTGCTCAATTAGCAGGGAGATCTGCTGATTTAAGGTTTTGAAATCAAACCCTCACAAACAAGCCAAAGGCCTGGGCAGGGTGCTTTAAAAAGATTGCCCCAAGTGCTTTAAAGCGCAATTTAAAGCAAAGAAAAAAAAAAAAAGGAATTTTCAAATTTAAATATTAGCCGTCAAACTCGACTAAATTAGCTTAAATCCAGTGAAAATCAGCTACTTAAATGGAAGCACTGATTGCTGACAATGCAATCAGGAAAAGCAGATTAGCTACAACCAAACAGAGGAGCATATAAATCATTTTAACACAGTCCTTTGCCATCTTCACGCTTGACTTTAATACAGAGATATGTGAACAAAAAAACTGGAGGGAAATGAGGCATGGCTTCTTTATCAGCTACCACATAGCCAATCAGACCCGTCCTTCCCGACACACCGCTCTAATGGCCGATATCTATGGGTGCAGCCTATTACTGGATACTGCCTGTAATTAAGACAAGTCAGATTACACCAGGCCAGTGCATCCTCTCTGATATGTATGCAGTCATTAAGTCCTAAAGAGGTAAAACACTTGTACGCTGCAGTAAGCGAGAAAAAAAATTGTGATGTTTTAAAAAAAAATGTTGCGTGTTCAGGGTAAGTGCTGAATGCGTCCCCAAACATTCCATGGGGTCATATGTGGGGCGGGGCTGGGATTCCACTTTAGCCTGCAGAGAATGCCAGAAAGCTGAACACAACCCCTGTGGCACTTATCTTGCATTTTCTAACATTTCAGACTGATTCCCACAGCATTTCTTTTGCCTTTGCATCTGAACATCTAATTTAGACTGCCTTCCTAATTTTTTTTTTTGATAGTGCATGGAGTGTGTGTGTGTTGAGTAGCCTTCACTATAATTACAAGTTCTTAAAACAGGGAGCAGCCTATAAGATGTCAGATTAACTTTGCTTCTGAAAGCAAATGAGGTGGAAATGAGGAACGCTTTTTAGACGACTTAAGGTTTCTGAATGTATAAAGAGCAACACTCTTAAAAATAACTAATTAAAAAGAAGAGTAGAAGAACACAGCCTCTGACAAAAGCAAAAGTGCACAAATCAGACAGAAAGAACAGCATGTGAGTTTGAGATGAATTTGTCATGACAGACAGTAAGAGAGACAGGAAAAACTCATGGTGTGTTAGCAGAATTCATGGAAAGTCATTTTGTTAAGACTCTGCCTACTTTAACATTCACTTCTACACATCAAAATCTGAACTACTTTTCCCATTTCAACCTGCCTCCTCCTAGTGCACGTCTTGTTTAGTAGTTAATGTCCAAACCTATAACACTGCAACATATAAATGAAGTGTCATACATTCATCAATAAGATGTATACCATGTATATGTGGATTGGTTTGATTTTTTGTTACTTTTTATGCAAAAATGAATTTGAAATTAAAATAACCTCCAAACTTGCAACAAAACAAGTGTTGTAAAACTCTAATACATGTACACAACTGAATAAAGTGCATGTTAAGTGCATGTATAGTAATACACATAATGCTGATACACATTCATAGTGAGTGATGAAGCAGGCATACATGACACCCCCATTCAAACAGTCTGTGTAAGTGAGCGTGCAGCATCAGGCTATCAGATCACTTCCCTTTCCAAACATGAAGCCTTTAATAGATGTGAAACTGCAGACCCAGGATCTTTTCACACCAGTGAGTCGCAACTCACACAGAAGAACAGGAGGCAGGAGGGTTACAGTGCAACAAAAAAAAAAGGGACAAAGAATATACTGAGGAGCTCTATTTATCATGAGGACATAAAGACAAAAACACATTGCATTTAATTTCATTTAGACGGATCTGTTAAGACTTGACAGAAAATATCATAAAAAAAAATACTCAGACTAACATATGGAGCAACCTTTGTGGCCTTCTGGGACTTATGGGTGGTGGTACGATTTTTGTGGGGTAGGGGGTGGGGGTCTAACGCTCCAAGGACAGTAGGCACGCTAGGGAGAGGTAAGCTGTCACCCCCCATTACGATCACTGCCAGAGCTCAAAAAGGGGGGAGGGGGAGGAGAAGAGCGGGCAAAAAGAAAAATTACCAGTTCCTCACAAACTGCCATCTAGAGCCATCCTTGGGCCTCAGAAACCCTCGGTCTACAACTGCCCCCTGGGAAACGCTTGCACGCAAGTTCTTCTCATCCCTAGCAGGTGGTGGGACATGTGTGTGTGTAGAGGTAGAAGGAGGGCGTTGTGCAATAACTTTGACTGAGTAAGCAAAATGTAGGCATTTTGCTTAAAAGGAAATTTGTACATGTTTTCTTATTTGCTTCAAAGTGAGGAGATGTGTAAATATTCTGTAAGACTGGGATATAAAGGAAGCAGCACAAAGAAATACAGAGTATTTTAAGGCAATTTCTGTAATAAAGTTTACAATGAACGAAAAAAGAGAATTTAAAAGGACTTGTGTAATACGAACATCTTTTGTGCAATTTTAAAATGATTTAGGATGACAATGAAACTATTAAAATGAGAACACATGTGGGCTGAATGAATATAATACAAATAAAATGTTCAGGCTTAATATGTGATGTGTAACACAGGGCAACAATTTGCCAGCAGACAACAAGCTTGCCTCAGATTTGACCTTTTGCTGCCTTTTGTGTAAGTATAGCTGGGCGCTGCTTAGGCACATTCTGTTCACCAGATCCCACTCCTAACACCCCTGTCACTCAGCATCACTCATCATTGTTGGGAACAAAGACAAAGTTTGGTTAAGCCACACACTGAAGTATTCTCTCACCCAGACCCCTAACTGTCAGAACCTCTACCTTCATACATTCATGTGTGTGTGTTGACAGTGCAGACACACAAACTGACAAATGCACAAAGAAAATTGCTCTATCTTAAACACAAACCAATGAGTCACATATGCTCCCCAATTCAAGGATGGGGTCACAAACCTTTCATCAAGGAGCATCACCTTGCCCTCTAACTTTCCTTTTGAAGTGCAGGCTTGTCCTTCGAATGGCCCTCTGACTCATCAACTGCGTATAATTAAAGCCTATTCAGAGGTCTATATGTGTCCTAACTATCCTCCATCATTTGAGTGGGTCTTTCAATAGCCACCTGTGAACTCTGGAGGAAAAGGACACTTGGCCTCATAAAATTCATGAGCACTGTACCATTCAGCACCCAGCCAACACCAATTTAAACAACTCCATGTTGACTGTCAGTTGAGCCTTTCTTAAATGCAGCCACATTATTTAAGGCAAAGGTTAAGTAGCAGTGATTAGCTGAAACACGTGTCTTTATGTTTGGATGAAATGATCAAGATCTGTAAGGTTTCAGGAAATCAATGTGCTACTGCTAAAAAAAATATTTTGCTTGTCAATCTGCGTTATGTCAGGGCTATTCCTTAATACAAATTAAGAAACTGAAACTAATTGTGTCCTTATGATAGGCTGCTTAAAAATCTAATATAATTAGATTACAAAAGTACACTAAATACAAATAATAAGTGCACATACACACGGACAAAGAAGAAGAACAGAAAAACACAAACACACTTGTCATTCTGACCCCTTCTGGACACAGAGTTGTGCGACTGTGGGAAAGTTATTTTTAGGAGCCGTGCAGAGAGCCTTCCTGAACGGACGCTCCTGGTCTGGATCAACATTCCACCTTTGAACCACTCCAACCATGGAGCTGTTTGTGCAGAGGATGGCAATTTCAACTTTCTCTGTAGGCCAACAGCAGTGAGGACAGTGTTTCATTTTAAAATACAACACTCTCTGACTTCTGTCACTACTCTGTGAAGTCTTAATAATATTATTAGTCATACTTCAATGCATCTTTAAATTAGATGTTGTTTAGAGTGAAGAAATAGTTGGATGTTTTATTAAACTTTTTTATGTAAAAAATAACATACAATTATTAGAGTATGCATGATTGCAAATTTGCTATTTTGTGCAGTCTATATTACTGTGTGGTTTATTATTCAAGCTTCTCCAGAATAAGACACCAAAGACTTCTATGTATGAGGCTACCTATTTGTTTTTAGTTCTTATTTACATTGAAAGCTCGCTATTAAACAAACTCAACTAAGATTTAATAAAACTTAAATAGTAATCATGACCTATAAGCAACAAAAGTTTTGCAGAGTACAGAAAATCCACTTGCCTCTCTCACATTTTTTCAAGACTTGAACAAAAATGTGTCTGAACCTAAGGCAAAATTAGATCAGTAAAACAAAAAAACATGGTAAATAACAATGAAGAAAAAAGTGAAATACAACTTTCAAGTACCAGGAGACCTTTGGTTGGCCAGTCACAAAAATTATGCTAACAAAAGCATATCTGAGGAGAATTACATGTACCCCTTAGTGCCACAAGACCCCATAGATGTGGGGTGGCATGTACGGTATAGCCTCTTTTTCTTTATCTAATAGGAGCTGAAGACAACAAGGGCTACTTTAATCAGGTCTGAGTCCAATGTGGCTAGTCTAGTCTGATGGGAGCTGATTGGTGCATGGATTGTGTTAAGGGTTCATTGCTCACTGAAAAAACAGTTCCACTTTCAGGGTAAGTTTAGACCAACCACATTCTTACACAATGTGGCAGGAGGAGCAGAGATGCCCCATTCTGTTTGGCTTTAATACTGTTGGTTTGAAACAAATGTTTCGGCGTTTTGTTGATATATTACGTAGAGAAGTGCATTTAGTTGTCACAAATATTATTTCACTGAGCTTTGACTCAGCTACTACAAACACAACCGCTGCAGCTTTTCCTTTCATGTGTTAGCCAACAAATAAATAAATCATTAAAACAAATAATTTAATCCATTCATTCATTTTACACTTTACTCAGGTCACACTGACTTTACATCCAGTTGACCATGGCCTTCACGGCAGACTTCCTGACCTGAACAAGAAGGAAAAGCACAGGTGGTGAGGGCCGCATTCCATTTATGGGAAGTTTTGCATGTAAGCAGTTTTTAAATGACAGCCAGCATGCACAGCTACAAAAATAAAAATGGCTCTCAATAATACATGTGCGCTTTCCCTACTATTTCAAGTCAAAATATCTGGTGTGAAATAGGCCTATTAGCTACACCACTACAAGCTACTTTTAAACACCTGCTCGCTATGATTCATTTTGCATTTAATAAACTGTAACTGGTTTTGGTTTGCTGATAAACAACAACAAAAAAAAAACAAGGATTAGAAAAATAATAAACCAATGCGTTTCTGCAGCAACTTCGTGTCAGGACCTTGAAAATACAGCAGCACACTTTAGCAACCCACCACATGTCCTAGACTCAGCAATAAAAACTTATACACTGGTTCCTAAGAAATGCACATGCATGTTTCCTGAGTAGAGAAAATGCATGCTAAATAATACATGCAAATCTGATGTATGTTGTGAATTGTTCAGCTGAGGAGCACTATTGCGTGCAACTGACTGACCTGCGCTAAGCCCTCCCTTTATTTTCTTTCCAGACAAGCACAACCCATAAGCACACCTCATTCCCAACTGCAAGCGAGGCTGATGTTCACCAAGGAAGGAAGTATAAATTATTCATTTCAAATATTATTCCAAAAGGTCCATTTCCACCTTATTGTCATTCACTAGGCAAAGTAGGTGTTAGAGTTTGGTGTCTTGAGAAACAAAGGGACTTTTTCTTGCATTCCAATATGTTTGAGATCCATATTTATCCTGTTATTTTGATGCATTTGTTCTTCATTTTGCAAACAGTTATTCTGTTTGAGTATTGGAAGTAAATATTTAATGAATAAGCACAATTCGTTGCTCTTATTAGTTCTTTTCAGAATTATCTGTACAATTTTAAGTCCCATGCATTATTGGATATGTGAAGCAAACAAGCATAAAAAAACGAGCCACCCTGAGGAGTCAGTCACTGTCTCCCTCATTCCACATTCTGAAACTCCTCCTTTTGCCCCTTTTTATTTCTCTCTCAATACGACGCTTTGGTGCCTCTAAGGAAAAGCCCTCATTTTAATTAGACCTGACCTAAGAATCACTTAACTGTTTCTCTCTGCTTATGCCTCCCCGCCTCCCCTCCAAGTCTTCACTCCGTTCCTCACATAGGTCCATTAACACCCTTCCCTTGGCACCCACAAGCTTCAACAGGGGGCAGACACAGGCGTTGTCTTAAAGACATTTTGAGGACATGCCAGGAAACATTAAACCACCCCATACACCTCTTTCAGAAGATTTCTGTTTAGCTTCCTCCTAAATTCCTTCCTCTCTTCATCTTTACCTCCATTTTTATTTGCCATTTGCTTTTACTCAGGTATGCACACTACGAACAAAATGACTCAACTGTCAAACAAGATGGTAGGATGAGGAAGTAGCTGTTGAGCATTCTCAATATCAAACACTAATATTTGCCTAATTATCATCAAATATGTTAAGTACAAAACAAAGGCTGACATGAGATGTGCTTTTTCTTCTTGCATCATTTACAGTAAGTAAAATAGGCTCAGCAGTTGTATCATTACAGAAAGTCTACTTAGAGAAACAAGTCCATGAATTTCAAAGTCTACCAGACATCAAAATTTGTACAGAAAAATAATAAAATTCTGCAACACGTCTCCTATTTGCTCAATCCTTTTGCAGAGATTATTTTATCTTTCAGTGTAAACAGCAGAAAAAGGCACTTTGACTTTCACAGCACCATAATAAATGATGATTGGACTGCATTTGAGCAAAATAAAAGCTAGATTCAAATGACCTTTGTTCCATCCTTTGCCTCTCCTACTGCAACAACAACATGGTCTTGTTATTGTGAACAAACATGTGAATCTGTGAAAAGAGGTTACTCTGAGATGTTGACTTTGAATGTGACTGTCATCAGAAGTCATACTCCTCTTTTGCATATTTCTTTTAAAGTTATTTTAAAAGTATTAATAAAATGCCATAAAGTGCCATCAAACAAACCAAAAACATTCTGGTGTACTCCCTACACAGCTACAGTGAAATAGCCTCCAATTTTCAGACACTTCTCGAAACAGGCTCTCTAATAGAAGACTAATTTGGCACAAATCCCTGTCTTACACTGTATTTGACCCTGCGACCTGCTTTCGGGACCCTGGTACCCCACAGGCACATTGCCTGTCAGTTTAAAGGGTCAAACAAAGGTAAAGAGAATGTAATTGCGTACCATCTGCATTCTTTAGAGTTTCATCCTCAAAACATCTTGCACTGAGAAACTGGTGGCGGAAGCCTGCGTTGGCTTAAAATGAGTGACTGGGAAAATTCTCACGCACATTGCGTGCTACAGAAACATCTCTAAGGACGTGCCTGCATTTCTCAACACATATTTGGATGAGCTGCTGCATCGCTGTCAATATTTCTGTGTGAGAGCGAGCAATGTTTGTCTGTGAGTATGTGTTAATCTTGCCTAAACACCCAACACTCCCCTACCTGCTCAAACAGGGCCATGGGTTAATTCTGGCCTCAGGCGTTATAGCTAATAACTGCTCATCAACCGCAGCTTGAACTCTCAGAACGTCAAGCGTTTCTCTGGCACCCTCAACTGACAATAACTAACAGAGCATTGAACAAACTGAGTATGAGGAAGGACTGCACAAACACTTCAACCATTAAAACAATTATAGGTAATTAAATATACAAAAGTTTGGCATCCATCCATCATTTATCTGTTACCCGCCTCTTCCTGTCAGAGTCACGGGCTCACTGGTGCCCATATCCAGCAGTCACTGTGCAAGTGGTGGGGTACACCCTGGACAGGTCTCAAGTCCATCACATGGCCTACAAAAGTGTTCTTATTCAAAAAAGGTGTTCTGGCAAATTAGGATTTTCCTTATTCCTGAAGTACTTGTGGCTAATGCAAACAGCAGTTAAAAATTAGTTACCAGTACAAATCTGCAGGTAGTAGACATGTAGCTGCCTGACCCAACAGGTGAAAAACTGGTGCTGTCAATCATTTGTCACTTACAATTACACACAAATTATTCCAGATAGATCTTTTTTTTTAAAGCTGCTTGATACACTGCTTTTGAAACCTAAAAAACACAAGTCAAAAGTTAAAAAGAAGATTTATCATCCGGAGGTGTGGAAGAAGACTGAGCAGTGGAGGGAATGATCTATCTTTTGTGCCTTCAGGCGAAAAAGTCTTGTAGCTTGAGTAAATGAGATGATGAGCAGGGATGGTGTGGCCTGTCACATGTCAAACAAGTTTAATTGCCATCTCATATGTCAATCAGCTGTCCACAAAGACAGTTCGACCAACAGGTCAAGTGCAATTTAAGATGATCTACATAGTCTGAACAGTGGTCCAATCTATAAGCTTATGGGCATTTCTATCTCTACAACAAGGGACTTAAAGCTAATGTGTATTCATATAATTGTGCCTTTTCAGTCTCAGGTTATGCACAAATTAATCACAGACAATTACAGAGCTGAAGTACATACACAAGAACCTATTAGGGATTAAATTAAAAAGACTAATGTGTTTTGGCTGGTTTGATGCATGGGGGTGATACATTGCAATAATCTCTGGGAATTTCCCTGACACACAGGAATGTGTCATAACCAAAGATTTTGATTGATATTTTATGTGATAGTACTCTCTTGTGTCAATAATTGCAGTAATTTTTGAAAAATAAAGTCTTATGTTGATGTCACTCATTCTATTACTGAGACCAGGGCCAGATGATTATCACTCAAAAAAAAACCCCAAAAAAACTTTTTCAACAATGAAAGCAGACAGAGTTTAGACTTAGCAACAACCTGCTGGTATTTATAACAATTTATTTAGGTCCTACAGATTAATAATGACACAAAAATAACCATTATGTGTGCCCAGTACAGATAAAGAATTAAGAAATGAACAGATTTCAAACATTGATCGCAAAATAAGCAACATTTATTTTGCGATCAAGCAAAAAACAATTCAAACAGTTAAAAAATGACTTTGAAGAAGTAGTTTGAACGGTCAGCCTCAAACAGAACTGTGAGATAATGAAATACTAAAAATGATTGGAAGGGTGGGTGGATCGCTATGGAAGGATGAAAAGAAAGTAGGAAGTAACAAACAAACAAAATAAATGACAAAGATAAACATTTTCTACAAAAAGCATCTAAGGCAATAATTAAACTATTTTTATCATGTCATGCTAATTCTAATAGAAAGTAGTAAACTGTCATACTTGATATTTTTTCTAAACAGTGTTTGTGATTAAACAACTGAAACTGAGTGTGTATTTTCCTACTGGCAATACAAACTGTGTTTTACACAAATTTCTTTCCAAGCTTTTATTTTTATAATTTATTACCTTTAATTTAACTAGGAAAATCCCTGAGATCACAGATCTCCTTTTCAAGGGAGGCCTGGGCCTGAAGG
>JAVKLF010000038.1:8745127-8765547 GCA_034783495.1 Millerichthys robustus
TGTGTGTGTGTGTGTGTGTGTGTGTGTGTGTGTGTGTGTGTGTGTGTGTGTGTGTGTGTGTGTGTGTGTGTTCAGGGTTGCTGAGAGCTGGCAACTGCCAGCAGTCATTGTGTGTGAGGCAAGGTACACCTTTGAGAGTCCAAGTCCATCACAGGGTCATGTAGAGACAAATGAGACAAACCAGACACACTCACACTTAGGGACAATTTAGAGTAACAAACAAGCTAACATGCATATGTTTGGTCTGAGTGAGACATTGGATTTATTTTTATTTTCCATGTAGCTGTGTAATAACATGACTGTATGACAGCTGTGCTTTTGCTGCATTCTACGCCATTAGCTCAAGACCCGCAGTATCAGTGAGGCTAATACATCATAATGTTTCTCTGAGGTCTACAATTACAATCCAGCATCTCAAACCGACCCTAACTCACACTGTCAGCATCATCTGCATCAAAAGAACTAGCAGTGGCATGCCCACCTCAACTATGACCCTGGCGTAGCGTCGGGCACGAAGGTAGAACAGAGCACCTCCTCCCTCCACCTGCCCCTCCTGTCTCTTCAGTTTTCTCAGCAATACTAGGGTGGGAGGGGGTAGATAGGAGATGGGGGATTTGATGTAAAGATGGTGGATGAGAGAGGGATTGGAGAGGTAGTGGTGGTGCGTCGGGGAGGGGCTCTGTCTCCCGTGGGGCTGCCTGCTGGAGTGAGGTGACCCAGCTTGTCGCTCGGTGACCTGTGAGAGGGACATTATGAAGTGTGAGTGGCTGTCACCCTAACCGCTTGTGACAACATGGCTCCCGGCGCAGCTGTGCCAGCCGGCCCAGCCAGAGACCTAGAGCCTGTGGAGAAAAGGGTGGGAGAAAGGCCACTTTTGAGAAAGCGCAGAACAGGGTGGGGTGTTTAGAGAATATCCATGATGGGGCAAGTAAGCCAGGAGTCGGAGAAACTCTGTGAAAGTGTTGGGATTCTCTCAGTTGTGATGGTGTTAAGACAAAGTTTGAACCATAAGTTTTGATCCTGTAGCTCCAAAGTGTTTAATGTGCAGTACAGCCGACAGTTTCATGGTGAAAAAGTCAACTGCTATTCGTCTTCATTTTATTTAACTTTCAAAAGTTCCTTCTCTTTTTAAAAAATATACAGCTGAGGTGAAATGAATAGTCTCTCTCAGTGCCCAACAATGCAGACACAAACATGGTAAAGGCACCAAAAAAAATCTTTTAGGTTTGTTGCAAAACCACAGCATGCTGTATTTAGTCCCCCTGCAAGCATCTCATAAAACCTCCACTAGTGGGTCAGTGACCTTTGACTTGCTCACCTTGTTAAACTCATTAGTTTGTGAAGAGAGAGATTTGCTACTGAATCTGTTTTTATAGGTGTGATGAAATCTTCGTAGATCCTGTTGGATAATTCAACAGAAGACCAATACCAATAAAAAAAAAATAAAAAAATAAGATTATGATTGTGGACACTATTCAAACTTGTCCAGAGTATTTTCTTTAAAGCATTAAAAATCTGATATTTATGCAAATTCAGCGAAACTTTAACTACATCTATGTAAATGAAAAAGGTTGCAAAAGGCTGACAAAACTTACTTCAATACTTGTTTATTGATGTTCCTTTTTGTTCCATTCACTGCACTGTCACAAATTGAGAAAAAAGTATAAATAAAAGTTGAGAGAATGAGTAACATGACATTCTTAAAATCTGATAAATATTTTAAAAAATAAATTTGGGGCTTTCTTATACAGCTATTGTATAATAAGACATTTTTATAAGCTGAGTTTAAATTAATAAAATAGAATAACTAAAATATATTTGAAGAAAAAGAACAGTTTTGTTTCACAACATTATTCAAAAATCAGCTAAAGTCCAATTAAATGTCTGATAAGAACCCAACTTCCTGGTGGCTGAGTCCACACTTTGATTTCCCTAAGCTTTAATTCCCCTAATCACTGTATGTTGCAAAAAATGTTATTCACAGATGGATAAGCAAAGCAAGAAACACAAAACCCAACATGATCTGAAAGTGTTCACAGGCAAAAGAATTATTATAAGTTTTATTAGAGTTGTTTGTAAGATTTTGTAAATTCCTTACATCTACAATTTGAAAACAGTAAAGTAAATCAGAAAGAACACAACTTGTTTTAAAATGTATTATTTAAGCATTTAATACTTGAAATGGTATATTTACTTTATTTTCAAAAAATCTTAAGCTACCTATGAATATTTTTAAGAAGTGGGGCTTAAACTTTTTAAAGTGGTCTCTATCAATTGCCTTCCAGGTCTTTAATGTCAAACTGTCTTACCTGAGCATTTATTGGAAATTTATAGCTATTTTTCAATTTATGTAATCATGTCACATGACTTATTTATTCAAAACAGAAACAAATATTGTACTGACATAACATTCATCCTAAAAATGACCCCGTGACCCTGAAAGGAAGAAGCGGGTAACAGATAATGGCTGGATGGACAATTGCAGATTTGTAACAAGAGTGATTCCTAAAAATCTGTTGACTCTAAAAAGAGGACAAATGTTAACAAATTAGTTGCTTTATAGTTTTAATATTTTTTTTCGGACACATTGCACAACTATCCTCAAAGAAATAAATAGAACATAAAAGATGAGATAGGCAGAACTATTTTTGTTTGTTTCTCGTGTTCAAAAAACTTGTTTTATTGGTTTGTCATTCAGCTCAGTGATCAGTTCCCACCTCGGCTTCCCTCTCATGTTAGCGTCCCTGCTACGCATCTAAACCTTTTTCATTTTCCTCCACACCTCCCTCCCCCTGTGTCCTTCTGTCACAGCTGACCTGTGCGCTCTTCTCTGTGGGGCCTCTCCTGGTAGCGCCCAGCTGGCACGCTGTGAGTCGGCTGGGCAGAGGCAGGAGCCAGTGCCAGCTCTACTGGTGCAGAAATGGGCACACCAGGCGGACAGGCCCAGAGTCAGCAGCAGCAGCATTCATTCAAACCCCCCCAGCTGCTACATTCACAACACACATATACCGACATACATGCCGCTGCAACCCAAATGCATGCACACCAGCATCAGCGGACCAATGCCAAATAGGTTTGGTTCGACTGGGACCTAGTTAACTGGGACAAAACATTTGTTTACACATTAGACCAACTAAAACATGTACACAGAGGCACTGAGTCACACACACCCAATCACATGGGAGAAAAGTAGTCACAATTTTCTACTCACATAAAAAAAGTATAGAATTATTACCATTCATATTTGTAGGTTGTTAGGTTGAAAATCCTAAAGTTGAGCCTGGACTTTGACCAGCAGAACATTGGTATTAAAAGATAGAGATGATGCTTTTTTATTGACTGACCGCTAACTCCAACTTGTTCTGCTTTTCTACACTAAGTTTTGTATCTGTTAAAGACCTGAAAATGACTTGGCTCAGTCTTGGCTATCCAATCAGAAGGAATTACTTCTAGCAGCAGTTTTATTAACCCAAACAAAGCCTCTCTGTCCCAAGAAATCAAGAGGTAAGAACACATTGCATCTTGACCAACATAAAACAGGGGAGCTCATGAGATTTAGATGTAAATATCATTAAATAAACAGAAAAAAGTAAGTTTGTAAGTTTTAAGTAGCATTTGTATAGGATTATCAGTTGAAAATTGACTGATTTGGAACGGGAGAAGGAAGTTGCAGATCTGCATACTATTTGATTATGACAGCCCTGTGTCTTCTGCCACACTTCCTTATTTGTGTTGGTGCTTCTGTATGCACGTGTGTGTGTGTATGTTTTGACCCCTGTCACACAGGGAGGCTCCCCCCAATTGTGCTCCTGTAGCCAGCCGAGCTCAGTGAAGCAGAGCCGACATGCTCACTGGCATTTCACACTCCCAAACACGTGCACGTAAACACACATGAACGGCATTTTACCCAGCTGGGGTCCGATGTGACATCCACACACAGACATCAGCTGAGATATGGTAATAATGGTTGGGATCTGATCCACTAATGCACACCTTGCCAAAACACTTCTGTACATCAAAGAGCGTCTCGGCATTCTCTCTGCTGTTTTCAGTGCAACTCTGCAGGTTAGCCCACCCTTGGCCATCCTCAGGATCTGAGGCACACTTCCACCTTAAAAAAAGTTGTACACCACTACCTTTGATAATCAAGACAGAACCTAATTGAGCTCAGCCATGCAGAAGATGCTCTCGCCTTTTTGCGTGCACACACTTTTTTCTTTCTTTTTTTTTTTGTGGAGATGGGGGCCTATACTGTTTCAGTTCATCCGAGTGTGAGATTCTCCTTTCCCCTTTTCCAGTCCTGCCATCATCTCACTAATGGTGTTTCTATCTCCTCTCCATAGGAGGTAAATGAAGCTTTTAAGCAGGGCGGAGGGAATCGGGGGGCGGGCGACTGCTGAAAAGATTAATTGACTTTCTGCAGAGCTTCACTTATCCTGCGCTGGCACCTTTGACTTGTGAGTGTATTTGTGTTTGGATTACATGATTATATCACAATTATTGTTGCAAATTATGCTCCAGGTTGGCTTAAAACTGTTTTAGAAAATATCAAGCTGTGTCCTCATCATCTACAGTGGCTACTTTACACTTTCATGCAAAAAGATGATCGTTGATGGTAAACTTGGTTAAAAGAAATCTTTAAATTTGTTTTAAATTGACATCAAGGGCTTCGCGACAATTTGTGTTTGTGGTCCAAATTAAATACAAATTTCAGTCAGTAAATTTTTACAAAAGTTCATACATGAAACGTTCATACGATCATAAAATTAACAAATTAATACTTTTGCAACAAATTTAAAACAAAGAGTTAAAGTATTGCACTTCTGCACATTAATGCATAGAAGTGCTTACAACGCTGAATGAAAAGCATTTTTCACTTTTTTAAAAAGACATTGTTAAACATTTGGATTTTAGCTAAAGGTTTGCCACATCGCATTATAAACCAGAAAAAAAAACCCATTCTGCCTACAGTAGAAAAGCTGCCTAAACTGTAGAACAAATAAAAGATAAAAACTAAATAAAAAAGTAAAACCGAACTGATTGGGAAGCTACAGAAACTTGGGACTCACAGATGACAACATTATGTCTGTCTACCTCTAATCCTCAGATCTACACATACAAACACATTTACAGAAGTGTCAAAACACTTTGAGAAATTGCCAAGAAGTTTTATAGAAACAACAACTGAAATATCTCAAATGAGCAGTGCAGCTCGAGAAAACGGGTATTCATTGGCAGCATTTTGCAAAGATCGTGGAACATATTCCTCTAAGTACATTTTTAAGTTATACATAAGTATGTTAACATTAAACAAAATTAAAAAAACCCTGCCGTCTTGCATCCTGAAAGTAAAACAATTTTGTTCTGGAAAAGAGAAGTTCTTTTTACTGTTTGTGCTCGCCGTGTTAATCTAGAATAAAGCTATTTTTCCAGTTTGCATGTGAGAAAATTACTTTTTGCCCCCACTTGTCTTTATGCTTCAGTTTTGACACACACAGTAAAAGAATTTGGTGTCAAGCCCATATGGTTCCACATGCACGGACACACAACAAACACAGGTGAAGTAAGAGACGCCAGAAGCAGAGAAACAGCCAAAGACCTGACCCCTCACACACCCCTATCCACTCTTTCTCATACACACACCCATACACACATGCAACGACAGACTCCACACAACTCCCTGCTGCAAACTCCACCACCCACAGCTGCACAGCCTTCTCCTGTCACGGTGATAATCTCTTTGTCAGGAGCCGTCTGTTAGAGATTTGTCCGTCTGAGTCGGTGAATGTCCGAGTGGCAGGTTGAGCTGTGGAGCCACAGGGCGTCCGAGGCGTTCTGTAAGTGTGCGTTCGTATGTGTGAGTGCTTCCACTGACATAGGCCTAGGTGGTGGGATCTCTGTCCCTGTCAGAGGCTGCATGTCGCTTGTCTTCAGCTCTCTGCTTCGTGAACAAGGAGGAATGTTGTACAGATGAAGAACAGCTATATTTGCACTAGACAAGGTTGTAATTTGAATTTAATAACACACGTACAGATACTTGTTCTGTGTGCTTGCGCCCATTCTTGTCTTTCCTCATCTTCACGACAACTTAATCAGATATATGTCAGTGCTCATATGTTGATCGCTCTGAATTTGAAATGAGGTGCTTTTAATAAATCTCATCAGAGTGTGAGCATTAAGCACAGATGTAAATATCTCTCCCCTGTCTCTTCTTTTATTGCACATCCAATGCATTGATTTCCTTTAATCGAAGAAGGGATTTTGAAAGTTATTTTTCATTTTCTGTAAAGATGCCAGAGATTTTTTAATGTAACTAGGAGCTTGTAATACTACACTTTTACTTTGGCCTGCTGCATCTCATGGTCTGTTAAACGTTCACCAGTCGTAGCTTATTTGCCAGTGGTTATAAGTTAATCATTTATACATCGTTATACAGGAAAAAAATGGAACTTTTGAGTATCATTCTGCTTTGGTTTGACAGCAATGACAAAAGTCTAATGTCCAGAAATCTTGTCCTTTTTTCTTTAGAAACAATTAAAAATATCTAAGTTTGTTTATTGCTACTCTTCACAAGACCGTCTGAACAACGCAAAACTAAATCTAGTGTATAAAATCTACTGACCTTTCTCCAGTTTTCCATCTTTGAGTGTTTTAGTTATGAAGTAAATTACGTACAACACTCCTTAAAATGATTCAGTTATTTGTTCAAAGATGCAGAAGTATGTGAGGAGCACAGCAACATGAACCATGGCTGTCAGGGGAAAGAAGCATATCTGAATTATTATTGACCTTCCAAATACTAGTTACTATCAGCGCTCATTAAGAAGTTGCAAATCTTGTTTATCATCACATTATTGACAAACTAATTTGCTTATGAAACTTCCACTTTCGTGTACATTTTGGAGTTTTAGTTTTTGACCTGTGATAAAAAAATTCCAACAAAGATATAATTGTCGGGTTGAGTTATTGTTTCTCAAAGCTCCCCCCACACACACTCTCCTTTGCCTTTCATCTCTCGCCTCCCGACACCTTCTCTCGGTTCTTTCTGTTGTTTGGTCTCCTCTTGTCACTCCCCTGCAATCATCCTCGCAGGGGGGCTTGTCATCTGTATCTACTCATATCCTACAATCCCTTCTACACTGAGCACTACTGCACTTAAATGTCAGGGCTGATGAGCCTGCCACACCCACCTGACACATCAGCTCAGCGCCTGCTAAAAGCTTTTATGGAGTGTGAGCCCAGTGGTTGATATAAATTAAAGAGTTTCTTCATGTTCTTTCTTTTTCTGTGGGGGGTTGAGGCAGATTAGAGCTGTAAACGGACAACTTGTTCTAAGCAGAAAGTAGAGAGGTATGGAGTAGGAGTATAGGCTATGACTGGCTGCCATCTAGTGGTCGGTGTGTCTCTACGATCACAACCGAACTGAAGAGTTTGGTAGGGTCATTTAGGACAGAATCCAAAATAAATCAGGTAATCAATGCTCACTTCACCTGTCAGTAGTCATAATGTTTTGGCTAATCAGTGTTGAATATACTAAGATTATGGATCAAAATAGGGTGCTGTAATACCCTAATGCTATGTCACTATGCAAAAAACAACAATAATATATAACCTGTACTGAGTCCCTCTGTCTTATCTTTTGTACTTTTCATATTTGGTAGATTTTATCAGCATTCTGTTTTCCGTTTGAGCTTGATTAAACGTGAATATTTCATTCTGAAATCACTTGTATGTATATGAATATAAATTGGACCTGATTATGTTTCATATAAAGTTCGCCAAATGGACTTTTCTCAACAAACTGAACCAAAAATTTAGGAAAGATTAAATAAGATTTAGCTGCTTTGATTCCTGTTGGTAGTTAGTAACATCTGTTTGTTTTTTTCATTAAAATGAACATCATTGCCATCTGAGTTTTATTTCCCTGTATTATTTTTTGTAGGTACACAGACAAATGCTTTAAAATTCACTCATACATATGTCTATATAAATGTATCAGTCTTCTTTATTTGTAAAATTGTGATTGGCTAGGATGTGCACTCTAAGCAATGGATGCACATTATATATCAATATTTACAGTCTTGGTGTATATGCAGATACAGAATATACAACTCTCTGGGCTGCCAGTAATTGTAAAGCTATATACATACAGAATCTAACTTCAGTTTAGGTTCAGAATGACATATGTACATCCTAAATTAGCCAACAATATGTACAGCTTTGTGTCAGAGACATACGACACACATCTACAGTTTAGAAATTGCATCAGTCTCAGCTACATTTGCTACAAAATGCAATGCAACAAAACACTTATAATATTTGCATTAATAAATATAATATGTACACAACCACTTGATGCCTGCTACACATGTAACTCTACTGGGATTTACCTCCTAACAGTATGTGAAATGGAGAACATATTGGTTAACACTTTAAAGGTGTAAAACAACATAACTTATATCTGCATTTCAGAAAACCTATTTAGCCTTGTATTTTGCTTGTACATGTACATGCTTGTACATTAAGTACAAACAAGGAACAGAAAAAAAAAGACAAAAAAACCCCAGTGTAACAGTGGTTTTCAGACAGTTTGGCTCTCAAACGCTAATTACAAACAAAGCTTACTGGGATTCTATCTAAAGGCCACAGTAGAACAGAAAAATACAATATGTGGACAACAGAGTTTGCAACAGAATCACAGTATGAAAATAAATAAATCTACTAAATAGTCTCTGGTTTTCTCACTAATTGAAAGACAAACAAGGTTTTTAATATGTTATGACAAACTAATGTAACTACCTTCCTGCTAATCAGATCTGAGACGTGGTATTTATACACTTAACATTTAAACATTGTAAAGAGTGAAAGACTATGCAAGACAACAACAACACACACACAAGTGGAAAAAAGGAGCTGGTGTAATGATAAGGAATAATGCCTTTGGTAGAATATTTATATTTTATTTACATCAGCACACCTAACTGGAGAATTTATAAAAGTGAACAAAGTAAAATTACCATGTATGTGATAAATAATTTACGTTTAATGTGTAATTATTGTGTTACGTGGCATTTTTGGCTGTTCATGAACTTTTGTTGACATCACTTATATATTATTATATTATCTGTATTATATAAATATATATATTCACCCTTACTGACACCATACAGTTCAAGGCAGGTAGCAGCTTATATTGCACAGTGTTTATTGCACAAAAGTCTTCCCACATGGATGAAATGAAGCAAATGCACAGGATGTGTGCCTGATTGGAATATCCATTCCTGGAGCCATATTAATACTGGAAATAGAATAATAAATAACATTTGTTGTGATTAACAGGAGCCAAGGACAACTTTCAGTAAAAGCATAAAATGTCTAGGACCCCAAGGTTCAATCAAGGCGTTAACAGCATAATCTCTTCACTAAAGCCACTTCACTGTGATTATGTTTTGTTTGTCTCGAACAATCACAAAATGAGTCAACATTTTTCAAAAGTGGAAAATTGAAATTATAAACTGACTGAACCGAAGCCAAACTTGATGTCAGTGCCAGCGGGGCGCTTTCATGTCAGAGTACATTTGGCATGGCTTGTGCTTTTCAAAGAAACAATCGATCTAAAACGATCTGGGTCTTTTTGGCATTTTTCCACAAACTATTGCGTTTACTCCTTTTCCTTTGGTTCTGTGCTGCTGTTCGAACTGCCCAGCTTTTTCAGGCCTCTCCTCTGTGCCAGGCCGGAGGAGTGCACGGGTTCCAGGACTGGAGCTGGAGCGCAGCGCTTCAGAGCGGTGTAGGTGGCGGACAGTGACCCCTGGGGGGAGGGGTACAAACAAAACCACAGTTGTGTTATCTGCAAACTAACTGGGTGTCCGATCAGCAGTGCCACCTAATGGTCTCAAAGGAAAATATTATATCAGATTAACCTTAATATAAACTCTTCTCCGTACAAATCCCTCAGGCATCTGAATAAATGAATAGCTAATTACTGAAAATTGGAAAAACATAAGAGACTATAGAAAGGTTGTACTTAGATCAACAGAATTTCAATACTTGGCTACAAATAAATTGTCAGAAGAGATAAGAATATATTGTATAAATGTTTCAGAATGTGTTGGTTTAGCTCTCAGCTACCAACCTACCTAATTTCATCCTTTTATGTCTACAAATAGTTGATATATGGTCAATTTTATATTTTAGCTATGGCAGCCATCATGTGCTTTTCTTTTTTTTTTTACTTGCTAGCTGTTTTACACTGATAGAATTTGTTTGTGCTTGCATATTAACAAGATATGATGAGAAAGATAAATTTCGTGTAGGATGGAGTCACGTGTGAACGCCGTGAGTCTGACCTTAACGACGACGGCATCCTGTCTGCTGAGACTCCTGTCAGACAGCTGCTCTCTCTCTACAATCCAGGGGTGTCGAAGAACCTAAGAGCAATACAATAAATCAAATGTGAATCTAAATATATTCTTTCAACAATATAAGTGAAATAATTGTGTATATAAATATTTATGTTTGGTTGTTTTGGATAAGTGCTTGATCATACAGTATATATATTTATATTTATCTGAGAGGGTAGAGTTCGAAGTGTTTTAATATTCTGATTAATTCGGTTTGTGAAACACTTTGTCATGCTGAACAATAAACACACAGATCAAACATTTTCAACACATCGAGTGAAATTACCTGTGGGGCAGTAAGACGCTGGTGAGGATCCACGTGGAGCATCTTTGTCACAATGTCCTGAAAAACACGATCAAACAGCTTCAGTATGGTGACGTTAGTAACACGATGGTTTAATGTCAGTCAGACAACATTAAGGAGTAACCTTGGCAGCATCTGACACCAAGTCCCAGTTCCCTCCTGTGATTCTAACTTTCCCACTTCCGATCTGAGCCAGAATTTCCTCGGCGGTGTCGTTAGGACTGCTGGCAAAGGGACTGAAACTGAAAGATTGCAAACGAATTAAAGGTGTGATAAACATGTCAAAATACGTTTTGTAAATTACAGCCTCAAATTTAAAGGGATCCAAAAATCTCCAACAGAGAATACAAAAAAGCAGAAACTGGTGGGACGTTACTTCTTGTCTTTGTTGTTGTTACCAAGAAAAGCTATGCAGAAGACTGCAGCTGTGTGCTCATGTACACAGGACAATATTTTAGATGTAATTACTGACAATGTTAGCCTTCTTAGGTATATTCAAATATCTGCTCTCAAACTTTAAACTGACCCAGCAATCAATGTGTAGAGCAGGATTCCTAAGCTCCAGATGTCACAGGCTGCATCGTAACCCTGTTTCCTCAAAACCTGGACACACAAAGTTCACATTTAATTATAATTTGAAGTTTTTTTCATTATTTGTGTAAATGCTGGTGAGACAATAATGCAGGTGATGGATTTACCTCTGGAGCCATGAACGTGGCTGTGTAACAGGGCGTCATCAGCAAGCCATTTTCGGCCCTGAGCTGTTTGGCGAAACCAAAGTCACAGATCCTGATGGATTCTGGGAGTCCACTGTCATCAGCGTAGCGAATGTTACTGGGCTTCAGGTCTCGATGCACAACCTGAAAGAAAAGCAAAAGACCAAACCGGCGTGAAGGCAATGGATGTGACAGGTCTGCTGAAGTTACACGATTTGAATATTTTATTGGGGAACTTTTTAATTGTTTGCCAATATCAACATATTTATAGATTTTTCTTTTCTTTCCATCGTTTTCTCCATTTGTCTTACCCCTTGAGAGTGTAAATATTCTACTGTTTTGGCCAAAGTGCAGATGATGTCTGATGCATCTCTTTCTGTAAAATTTGGCTGCGTCAGAACTCTGTCGAGGAGCTCGTTTCCTCTCGGGACATCCAGGACTAAGAAAACATTCTGGCCATCATCAAACACCTTCAGGCAAAAGAAAAATCACTTTTTAAATGACCCTTCTACAAAAAACATTGCTGCCACACTGGTTGTTTATCTTGTACAAAATGGCTGTCTATGTGTTATACTTACATCCCTCAGGGTAATTATATTTGGATGCTGCCCATATCTTAGCAGAATCTCAATCTCTTCTGATGGATCTTTCCTAGTCCTGTCGATAATCTGTTAACAAAAAGACAGAAACACCCTGACCAGGTTGTAAATGACACCAAACAAATATATCTCATCCGGTGATTCTTATTAAACATCAATCATTTGCAGGAACGTCAGGGAATTTGGGAAAGTATTGTTTGTAGACAGCTTATAATTTATGCGTATGAATACAACCATCTTTTTTATTCCTAAGGGGAAATATCAAAAGTTTAGTTTATCTGAATGAACTCCACACCTTCACTGAATACTCCACAGCTGTAACTCTGTGCAGACATCTTTTACGAACAAAAGCTCCGGTCTGTTCCACTTCTTCCTTCAGCTCGTACACATCTTTGAAGGCCAGGTTTCCACAAATACGCTGTCAGAGAAGGCACATATTCAAACCTCTGAAATAAACATTTTGTACAACATCTAAATGGGTGAACAGCCCTGCTGGAACAAAATGACTGAAGGATGAAAGTAGGATTAAATCTTTTTTTAATTTGTCAGTTTCCTCATTAAACTATGATTTATCTTCATATTTAGTAGGCAAACAATTAGATTATTTTTGTTTTCACCAAAAGTACAAACCTGTGCTATAGGGTTGATGTTCACCTCCTGTCGAGAAGGAGTTACCGGGGCAACGCTGGCCTCCTGATTAGTTTGATTAGTTGCCACAAAGCTAAACCCCCGAAACAGCTGGTGTGTGTTTGCACTTGGTGGGATGCCAGGGGAATCTGGACATGCAGAGGCACAAGGACAAGCACACTCTCTGAGAATTATTTCATAGGTGTAGTAAATCAAAATATGGCTATTTGAATTCCTTTTCCAAATCCTACATGTTCGTGCACGTGCTTCGAATGTTCAAGTTACCTGTTGGTGTTCTGGAAGTGAACTCTGGGTCAAAATGAAAAGTGTCCTCAGGTCTCCCAACAGTCGGTTTGAACGGAGGCTTCATTTCTTTCCTGTACAACTTCTACAGAAAGAAAAAGAAACAGCACCGTTATATCAGCTCAACACAAATATAACACACAAAGTGTACAGTACAAAAAAATTCATCATTATTGATGAATGGCATGGGGGAAAAAATCATGATCTTTGATGCAAGATGACACTTTTCCAAAGAATCACAAAACACTGATCCCTGATTACCTAACAGCAACATAAATGAAAATTTAATTTAATTCCAAATTGTACTGATTCAGCAGAAAAAAACACTACACAGTATTGAGACTTAATTGTAACGCAATAAAGTTTGGCAAAAAAAAAAAAAGAAAGAAGAAAATGGTGCAAAAGAACATTGTTATGGCTGAGTATGACCTGCAGGTGTCACCATGGCAACATCCGTTTGCTGGAAATAGTCTTAGAATTTATTTTAGTTAAATCCAAAAAAAAAAAAAAAAGAAAGAAAGAAAACTGACACGTCACAGACATTTATAAAATGATCAAAGCTGTGGGCTTGCCATCAGTAGTGCACTCTTATTTTATCTTGTTTACTGCAGCCTGCATGTTTTACCAGCAGCAATCCCTTAAAATAACAAAAATGCAAAACAGACTGACAGAACAAGTAAAGTCATAATAAAGCAAAGGCTCTTGATGATGAGTCAGAAAATAAACAGACATCATCAGGAAGTGAGAAAACGTGTCAGACAGGAAGTGAAGAGTCAGCGATGTGGTGAAGTGTGCAGTGAGAGCCAGTGATGAGGAAAAAGATTAGTGGGCAGATAAAAGTGGGAAACAGTGGATTCTGACATGAAATGGAGCAAACAAATAAACAGAGAATCACAAGACAGAATATGTGTTTCAGAAAATGTAGGTGTTCAGTAAACATGACTAAAACCAAGATGGTAAGTTATCACCACGTTGTGTGATTCTGCAGTCAGTCAACATTTTTGCAGATGTCCCAAATCTACAAATAAAGCCATAGTTGTTTTTGTTTTTTGTTTTTTTTGGTTAACATTGACATATTTTAAATTACTAACTTTGTTTTTTTTAGATTTAAGAAACCTCCCAGAATTTCCAACATAGCTTTTAGCTTTTGGTACTAAACACACAGTGGATAGACCTAAATACAATATTTATATTTCCTTTATGTGCTGAAGAAAACATTCAATGCTTTCATGGTAGATTGAAAAAATTTAAACCTTAAATATATTTTTCTTTTTCCTACTGATTGAAATTATCAAGAAATCCCGTTTTTCGCACATACTTGTGTCATTAGCAATAATAGATTAGTTTTCTGTTGAAAAAAAGCTTTTTGTGATTATATGCAAAAGTTGATTACTAAAATGATTTATTATTCATTATTATGACATTATTTCAAAAGTCCAATACATGTCATTTATGTGGACAATAAATCAAAATCCATGTTTTCCCTCCTTTCTACCTTCTTTAAAAACATTATTATAGTACAGTTTACAACTTTTCCATTGAGACGATAATGCAAAGGAAAACTGAAAGTAACTTGTTCATGCATACTTAAAGTTTAGTTACAGCTTTGCTTTTTATTAATGAAAGATGATTGATGTCGACTAGCTTTTAATGTCTCAGTTGGGCTCTCTGAAACGTTTCTGCAGCTTGGATGTTGTTCAAACGAACCAAGAAGTTGCAACATTTCCAAGAAACAAATTGAGTGTCAGAACTGAAAGAGACTACTTAAAGAGAAACTCTGGACAAGAGGGATTACAGAGCAGAGAATAATCCTTTACAAGCAGCACACATCAAAGCACCGGATGGAAGGCTAGATGATGATAGCTCGTGCAATTTCTAGACAGAATATTTGGTTTTGAGCAAACTCTTTGATTGAGAAGGTGTTTAGAGATAAAATCACACTTTAAAGAAAATAAGATTTAACTTTTGACTGCAGCCTATCCATGAAAAACCTAAAGGACAGTGATGATAAATGTACTGAATTAGAGATTTAAAATCCATAAACCTCAATATTGCATCACAGCCGTACAGCTTACATTTGTTGAATCACAATAAAAAGAATATTTACAGTTTTATGAAAATGGAACATTTTTCTGTATTGTCCCTTGACAAAAAAAGCTAATAAAGAGTATGATTACTAAAATTGTTAGTAAAAGGACATGTTATGTATCTTTGCCTTTTTGTGGTGACAAAACACGTAGTATCTGCACATGACATGAGCCTAGCTTTGATCTTGTATATTTTAGTGTCAAAAATATCTTTATTCTTGATGGGTTTGGAAATATGTCACCCTTTCAGGATCCGGTAGACATCGGATTTAAAATGAAAACGAGTATTATCTGAGTTATAAGATGTATGTTTGTGAAATTGCCCTTACATCCCAGTCTACAGATGCAAAGAAGCGATGCCTTTTAATTTCCTCAACTCCGTCTGGTCCGGCACCTGTCAGTCACACACAGAAAGATAAAAGTGAAATCATCAAGAATCATCAAATCAAGAAACACGCAGGCAGACTAAAAAACATCGTTAAGGTGAAATGTGTGTAATTACTTTACAGATTGCAGCTGACTGAATATTACCCAACCTCACAACATCTTTGAAAAGTGTTTGAAAATAACTTTGCAGACAATAAATTTTGCGGACTGCTTTTTTGGACACAAAAGGCTCTTTCATAGCAATAAACACAACAATCTGCTCAGTCATTAGATCTTTTAACACAGTGGTTGATACATATTACGAGGAGAAATGTGCAGCAATAAAGACTAATTTTGGTTTTTAACAAAAGGATTTTATACATCATTCCTTACATGGCTGGAAATATTACTGTGATGGAAAACACAAAACTTTGAACAGCTAATGTTAGAACAATTTTCAGTTTCTTGGTGAAAGTGTTTGATTTAAATTGTCCTTTCAAGGAAAAATAAATTAGAAATAAAAAAAAAATGACTTTACTTCAAGTTGGTTTAACCATCTGCAATTATTTTGCAGACTCATTGTTTTTGTTCAGATATAAAAACCGCACCAGGTAAAAACTCCTCTCAACAGCTGCTAACACAAAACTGCACTTCATACTGCCAATAACATTTGTCAACATCTGAGGTTTTTAAACAGCATACCTAGACGGTTGGCAGGATTCCTTTTGAAAAGCGCTCTTAATAAACTCTGGACTTCAGGGCTGAGGAACTGTGGCATTCCAAGTTTTGCCCTGCAGACAGGATGCAGATACAGCTTCAAATAAGAACGGAACAGTACCTCGATGTTTCTATTTATTTAGCTACTGCTGAACAGGATATAAAAAGAGCAGAGGACTTTTCTCCAGAAAACACAAGGACCAAAAATATCCAAACAGAGGGCTCACAAAATCGGCAGAAAAGGCAGCTAACAAATGCACAGAAAGACGTTAACAAAATATCTTCCGTCGGATCGTAAGAAGTTGTTAAAAAAGAAAGAAGGACAGTTTGTGAGAATATGTTAGAGGTGGAGTCAGTCTTACTTTAGAATTAGAGCCATCGTTTCCTTCCGATCCTTTCCTTGGAATGGTAAAGATCCCGTCAACATTTCAAACTGGAAGATACAAAAAATACATCCATGTCAGCCAACTAATGAAAAGTGGAACAATATTGATTTTCATTTGATTACTGACTTCCTACAAGCCAACACACACACACACATTTATTTAGTTCATTTTGTTATGCTTCGCACTGTGCCACCAGTTCATTTCTCCCCAGTCAGTTTTCTGCTCCTCGGTCCTGCCCCGCCCACTCACACCTGTTCCTTGTGATTATTAGTCCACCTATCTCCTCTTACCTCATCAGCTCCCGCCTTCATTCCCACAGTTCATCTGCAGCCTGGCATTGTGCTTTATGCACAAGAGTATGATTATAATGAAATCTTTTAGTTTTCATTTGAGCCCCTCATTTTAGTTTGCATTCTTAGGTCCATCTCTCCCTCACGCTGTGAGAGATAAATAACTAAACTAAAAATAACTAAAATAACTAAATCAGAAGCAACCATTTGACTTTTGTAAACCTCAGGGTGCTATCAAAATGAATGTCTTGTCACTGCAAATGATAATCAATGATAAGCATTCAGAAACAAAAGTATGACTGAGTTGTATGTTTTAATTGTATTTAATGTATTTTCAGACAAGATGGCTTTATTAAGTGGGATTTTAACAAAATCTAAAGTTTGAAGAACCATAATAAGAGCCAAGAGGAAACTGATTCCCATATCTATGTCAAGTCTCTATAATAGTTTAGTTTTCCCATTTGTTTGTTTGTCATACAAGCAAACAGGGACATTTCCCCTCGGGTGAAACTGCCAGATGTCAGTTAATGTTAACCTCATTTTCTGTATTAGTGAAATAAGCCACCAGGCTAACAAAACAAGCTGATTTAGGAGATGCATGATTACTGAAAGTAAACCAACTTAATCTGGTCGATAATTAAAAGGCTTTACTGCCAAGAAAAAAAAGACGGAAGGAAACCAGAACTCTGACTCTTTATTATAAACTCATGGCTTTACTTGTGAGATGCATAAAATTCAGTACTATCTAACATAAATAAGTGACAATCTGTGGGGAAAACATATACAGATAATGTGTAAAGTTGATGTTGGAGTCCTCACCATAAGAACACCAAATGACCACCAGTCTGCACTCTGAGTGTGTCCTCTTCTGTTCACAACCTCAGGAGCCATGTACTCAATCGTTCCGCAGAAAGAATAGGCTCTTTTATCGTGATCAATGGCTTCCTTACTTAGACCGAAATCTGAACAAAAACAAAAAGTCAAAACTCAAAGTGAGACAGAAAAACAGAAAACAAAAATACTGATTTACTTTGCTGAATGCACTGACCAGTTATCTTTATGTGTCCCTCTTCATCCAGAAGAATACTAATGAGACACAACAAATACAAAAATCTAAAATAAGCACAGTAGTTTGATATGACACACAGACATATGTTGGCTTTAATATTTCTGTGGCTGTACTTTTCAGGTTTAAGATCTCTGTAGATGATCCCAAGACTGTGAAGATGGTCTAAGGCGAGGGCCAACTCCGCAAGGTAAAACTTCACGTCCTCTTCTGTAAACATTACCTACACAAGTAAAGACATGTGGTTGCATCTGAAGTCAATCCAGGCATTAGATAAAAGCTTCAGTCTGCAGCAAAACTGTTTTTATAACGGGGTTTTATTTTTTTATAGACTAACATCCTGTAAAACACAACCTCCAGACTAGCACGCTTGCATCACCTGTCCATCCAAGATTCACAGATAATCATGCATTTTCATAAAAGTAATAGACTTAGGAATTCAGAGTATTATGTAGTGAGCACACCTCCTTTGACAGACGAGTGAATAGGTCTCCTCCTCTGAGGAAATCCAGGATCAGATAGAGCTTCCCTTCTGTCTGAAAGGCTAGACACACACGGGAACACAGACAGGCAGATTTAACAGGCCAACAAAGAATAGTAAGGTCTTCTTGCTTTAGTGAAGGATGTATTCTTAAGATAAAATGGGTACAGTGTGCATGTATCTCCTTGTGTGTACAATAATAACATATAATCAGTTTTTGATGGATAGAAAACAACTTCATCCTCAACTTGATCATGTATGCTAATCAAAAGCCTAATTCTGTGAAACAGAACGTAAGAGTGAGCACCTGCAAAGTTGACTCAAGTCTTTCAGCTGCAAATGTAACAGAAAGGCACATAAACATTGTTTGTCTCATTCATTAGGCTGTACATGTACTGTAAATACATAAACTGTATTTGTACGAATCAAAACACAATCCTGTCCCGAGTTTAAAATCATTCTGCAAATGAGTCTCACTGTTAAATGAAGGTTTTATTGAGGGCTGTTTGAAATGGGCCTTTCATTTCCAATGAACAGATTTTTAGATGGAAAAGGTACAAAGAGAATCATTTATACTTACCATAATGCAGTTTAACTATAAATGGGTGGTTCACTTCAGCTAGAATGTCTCTTTCCATCTTAGACCGAACACGATCTCGAACTGAGAATAAAATAAACAGCCTCATTAACAAAATTACATTCAGGTCATATTTAAATATGTGAAAGGCATTTAATCTCATGAGAATTATTGTAAAAAAAACCTGGTTAAAACCAAATGTAAAAAGCTAACAAAAGAAAATTAATATGACTGACTTTTCATTTACACTCTGGTAGAACATCTTAAAACCAAATTTGAATCTTAATTTACAAATCATTTGGGGACTTAATCGTAAACAGCACATCATATAAATAGATGGAGAATTTGAGGAGAAATCTTTTTGCAGAAGAGACAAAGCTGAAAATCCAAACTAAATTGTCTCTCCCCCTTCAGACAGTGACTGAAACTGAACTGAACATGTGGAGCTGGAGTTATGTTGAAATCATGTCAACTGAAATGATTCCAGCATCTGCCTCCCTGTCAGGGTGAAATTGTAATTCTTCCAATTCCAGGGGTGCAGATTAAGAGGATTTAGGTTTGTACAAATACACTAGATTAGAACATGACATCTCAACCTGCTTTTACAGGGCATCGTAGTTTAAAATAGTCACAGTCGACGTAAAACATGTTTATCTGAACGTAGAGTACAAACTAACCTGCTTTAGCTCAAATCTCCCAGAATGTAGGACAGATAATGCAACAACCACGTACCGGATGTTTCTTAATTCTTAATTTAATACTAATTTTAATCCTAACAAATTACAATTCCAAGTTGTTATGGAAACGTATCCTCCTAACTACAGTATTGTTAAAACTATTTGAACAAGTTTTGTTTGTCTCAGCTTCAAGGACATTTTTAGGACTTATAATAGGTTATCATTAATTTAATTAAATTAATATGTCTTGGGTCTCTGTTGATGAAAATGTCTGTGATATTATAATATATTTAATATTCAGCATATTTTACTTGATTTACCTTTGAGAGTGGCCTTCTTCAGGACCTTCATGGCATACAGCTGTCCTCTATCCACCCCTCTTATCTTTCTAACCAGGAACACCTAAAAGCAAATTTTGTCAGACTGCCTTTATATATATTCACATGCTCAGTACAGATCACAATGTGTAATAAAAAAAAAAAATGTAGAGCACCAAAAATGTTAAGATTTCTTAAATCTTTTCGTTTAGCATTAGCTGGAAAAAATATTGACTTGTGGGAGAACATTAAAACCACATGCAGAGAAATTCTAGATACAAACTTTTTAACTTTCAATATTTAGAACAATATCCAATCCATTACATCGACACACATTTTGTAGGTCACCAGGCTAAGGTAACATCACGTTCTGGAGAAGAACCAGGTGAGCGCAATCGAGCGACAGCAGCTAAAGTTTAAAGAAGGTCTCTCAAAGGTTCGTGCCAGCAGGCTTCCCGGGACACGTCGTGGGACTCGACCCCGACTGTCTTTGTATCTTCAAAA
>JAVKLF010000038.1:8781330-8794684 GCA_034783495.1 Millerichthys robustus
TGCATCTTGTTTGCCCTTTCCAGTTATACTGTATATTTCACAAATTAGTTGGCATACTTGTGCTCTGAGAATTGCTGAACAGATTGTAACCACAACAATGGAGTCTGTGCATTTCTGTTGGGAAAAAAAGTGTTCAAACCTTGTTTAAATGAACTCAAGCTTTACTGTCATCTTCGTCTTTGCTTTGTTTTTTATTGCTTATCCAACAGGTCAGTGTCAACGGAGTCACCATGTCTGCTCTGCTCTATCGTGGGAAATATGACCATGAATACCACCATAAACAAAGGCAATATGTGGTTAAAGAATACAGCAGGTACATACATGCTTATAATTTTATAATTCAGATATAAAGTGTATTCAGCACATAATTGTTCCAAATATATTACTAGTGCACATTTGTTACTTTGCTGCTACTACAGATGCATACCTCAGCTATAATAATAATTATTATTTTTAAATATAACAACATGATATGAGTTAACATGAGTAACTTCTGAGAGATTGCAACAAACTGAAGGCTTCCTTAGATTGATGGCTTTTTGTACAGTGGCCCAAGAGGACAATTGTTGTGACTTGGTGCTGTATAAATAAACAGAATTGAATTGATAGCTGTGTTATGGTAGTCTGCAGAAGGAAATCAGGTTTATGAGGGTGTTTTTACCCCTTTAATGCATGTCTTTGCAAATCATTGCCTATACTTTTCTTGTCTTGTGCTCCTGTTAGAATAAATAAAATGTGCAATTTGTTTTCACTTACCAATTAAAAGACAAAAAACCTCACTTTTTCCATGCATCTAGAGCACAGCAGAGCTCAAAATCATTTAAGTGAAACAGCAGAATCAGTTTTTCTACCTGAAATGTTTTGCAATGCAAAATGATATAGAATGATATATTGTTTGCCTTCAGTTCTGAGGCCACAGAAGAGCGATATGAGCACAAAGCACATGCTCGCATCCAGGAAGTGGTAAGAAAAGTAAAACTGTTTTGCCATTTTCATTGCAACAAATACTTGTACAGAATAATATGGTCCAAGACAAAACACATAAGCTCAAAACAAGGAGGTGTATGGCATTTATCTCTAATGATAATTGTTTTTCTACTTGCCTGTTTAGGTACAAACTAAAATAGCAGAAAAATATGTGCGTGAGGAGCCAATGGTCAGGGGTCCACATTTCCTTGTCCGACTCAGATCCCACACTGTGTTTGAAAATACTCCAATCAAACTCTTCTGTACCATCGAAGGCTATCCCATGCCAGTTGTGAAATGGTGAGTGAGCAAAATGTTTTCTATTTTCTTTGTAATCTGTGTTATCTTTAAGATATTTTAGGTTGTCAGCACTCTTACTTTATGATACTGTAGTAATGTAATATGTATTGATGATCATATTAGAAAATTAGCTGAAACATATTGTTAGTTAACATTGTACTTGTTAAAATGCAGTTAAGGTAATATATTTTTTCATCTTTAGGTATAAAGATGGTGTGATCATGAACTTGTCCTCAGGAAGGTATTTGATCGAAAGCAAAGGAGGAAGCCATTCTCTGCTGATCCCAAGGTAAGTTCAGCCACAGTTTTTGAAAAGAAGTAGCCTTTAAAAGTTGGGATACAAATCCAATTTTGAGGATCTCCCACAGTTTTCTTTTCCTCAGAGGTAATTTGATGAGATTTGGTTCTAAATAAATGTTTTCTTGTTTTCTAACCAACAATCAAGTCCTTTAATACACAGGAACCCATTGATCCTTTGTTTTTAAATACAATGTAGGGGGGCCATGAATCAAATTCTTCTAAACTATCTCCTCTAGGAAATATACTTCTTTGAACTTAAAATCAATGTTGGATTTATATTATGGAATGATTGGCGCACTCCTTCATGGCCCACAAGATTTGCACAGTTGCTCTACCAGTGGTCCTCAACCCTGGTCCTGTACCATTAAAATCCACATTTTAGATGTTTCTCTGCTTCAACACACCTGATTTGAATGAATGAGTGAGTAATACGCTTCTGCAAGACTTGAAAACCCGCTAAAGAGCAAGGAGACATCTAAAACATGTAGGATAGTAGATCTTGAGGAGCAGAATTGAAGACCACTGCTCTTTGCAACATTACGTGGACATCAGGGACAGTGCCACTGGATTGACAGACTACAGTCATGGTGGTTTCCTTCCTTTAAAAAGACGGACCACCAATCTACATGTGTTTTGTGGACTTGGAGAAGGCATTTGATCATGTTTCTCAAGGTACAATATGGGGGGCACTTTACAGGTATGGGACTGGGGGTCTGTTGCTTCAGGCCATTCCGTTACTAGACTTTGGTTCATATTGTCGGCAGTAAGTTGGACTCTGCTAGGGATGCCCATTGTCGCTGATTCTGTTCCCAACTTTTATGGACAGAATTTCTCAGTGCAGCCAGGCAATCTATGTTACCCTCGGTTATGGTCATGAACTTTGTGTAGTAACCAACATAACAAGATCGCAGATACAAGTGGTCAAACGGAGCGTTTCTTATTTAGCGAACAGTGATGTTGGAAAATGTGACATTTAGTTTTTCTTTTTATAATAAAATGAAAATATGAAAGGATTCAATTTCTGTTCTTAACCCTCCACGTCTGTGCACAACTTTGTTTCTATTTCTTTATTTTTCTTGCAGCCATTTTTTAATCCTGTTCATAATAAAGAGTTCTTTGTCCACATGGGATTTGTTTGTTTACTAATGAGCTTTTCAGTCATGCTGACTGGACAAATATCTGTCTGAACAATGCATCATGAACCATCTAAAATATTCTGCTGTCGAATCTTTCAAACAAATTGAGATGAATGTAATCACTTCAGCAGCAGCTGAGTGTGTGACTGCAGACTGACCGGAATGTATTCCTGCTCACGGTCCAGTCTTTGGAAGCTCAGCTGTTCAAGTGCTGACCTCAGTGCTACGTGACACTCCGGGACTCTTTTAGTCATCGCTACTTGAATGGGTGTCTTCACCTCACAGAATGTTCTTAAAGCAATAAGAAGTTAGATGAATGAACAGGTTTTTTTTTAACTCAAAGAATAATCAGCAATAACATAATCACAAAAATTTCAACAGTGAACAAAACGAACCCTTTTTCTTGTATATCTGTTTTTTAAAAGCAGAGCTCTGCAACTGCAAACATTACTTCCTCTATTATTTACATGAGGCTATATTAGACTAAAATCTTTCCTTTTTGCCTTTTTGAATGGGACTTGTTCGAAACAATACCTCTCTTGATAACTGATCTAAGCATCATTAGTTTAAGATACCATGATAGCGCTTTATTTGTTCATAGCATGTTTATTGAGATTTTGAGTGGCAGATTGACTCACAATGTCTTCTAAATGGTTTTGTTTTTTTAGGTGTTCAACTGATGACACAGCTCAGTACACTGCTGTTGCTGGTAACAGCCATGGGCAGGCTTCTAGTCAGGCATCCATTATTGTAAAGCGTAAGTTATCAAGTATTTTTTAAATATACAACAACAGCATTTGATTCTTCAGAACCACTGAATGGCCTGGGTCAAAATAATTTTTTACTAATACTTTTAGTAATGAGACTGAAACACGTTATAAAGAGTATTATTTTCTTATATTATATCATAAACCTCACTTGATCATTTAATCGACGATATGAATAATTTGCAATCGTACTTGAAAAAGGCACTTTATTACAATGTGTCTGCTTGTACAGTGTCCCAGTCTTTATTATTATGACATCATCAGTAACTTTCTCCTTGCTGATTGTAAAGGATACAAGGATGAGGAGGAATCCAGTCCGTATGCATGGCTGCCTTTCACAGGTAAGCATCTTACTGTAACTACGTCCAGCTCTCTTTGGTTTAAATGTTACAGTTGTAATGCTAATATTTTCTAATGCCAACAATATTGCAAGATAAAAACTACCTTTATCTTATTTATATTATTGCAAAAAAAAAAGAGAAATTAATACGCTGTTACAACTCTATGCTCAGTTTCATTAACTGTCAGTATCTTTTGTTTGTTTCTTTGTTTTTCAGCTGCTATGCTTCCCAAGATCCATTACACTAAAATCCACATAACTTTTGTGGAGAAGTTTGGCCCCGTATTTGCCACGGAGGGAGAATCTGCCACTCTTTCTGCCACCATGACCCTGAATCCCAACCTGGCCAACCTGCAGCCTGAGGCACAGTGGTATAGAGATGGTAATTGTTTCAAAGCAATATGTTATGTCAAAAAATAAATAAATAAAAAATGTGGACTGACCACCAGGCAGAGGCGGGCTAAAATGCAGCCAGGGGCACAGCAGAGAAAATGTCATAATCTAAATATTTATTGCCTGCCAATTCTACAGAATGTAGCTCAAAAGGGGTCCTCAAATAATTCCCAAATTTATGAAACGTTTTCTTTTTACTTTATGTGCATCTGTAGGAGAAAATAAATCTCTTATAGGTTAATGTTTTTACGCGGTGGATCACCTTACTCTGTTTTAATTATAAGAGAAGTTATTATTTATACAATTAAAACAGAGGTTTAAAGGGTTGTGCTTCATGTGTTTCCAGACACCCGTCTGTTTGACTCTAAATGGGTGAAGATTGAAACAGGCAGAGGATTCAGCACCTTGACTCTTCCAAACCTCTACAAAGATGATGAAGGCCTGTACACGCTGCGTATGGTGACGAAGGGAGGCACCGCGGAGCACAGCGCATTTGTTTCAGTCGCAGGTAAAATGGAAAATCCCAGGCAGATGGCTAATCACATGAAAGGAGCACCCCAACTATTATTAATTTAGATAAATGTAGTTTGGAATTTTGATCTCCTGTTTCACTTGGACTGGTTTACCATTATTATTATGAATGCACTGTTTCAACTAAGACCCCTTTTCATTTTTTATTTGGTTTAGATGGTCCTCCTCCTGTTGCTCGTGCACCTGGTGCTCCTATGGACATCAAGATCCATGATGCCAACAGAGACTATGTCATTGTGTCATGGAAGCCTCCAAATACCACCACAGAGGGTCCAATTCTTGGATACTTTGTGGACAAGTAGGACTTTTGGCATACACATCATAAACAGCTAAGACACAGAAAACTAAAATGATTACTTTCAGTGACGACGTTATTTCTTGTATAGCTGTCCTGGTTCATAGACATTTATTTACTTTTGTGACCCGATTTCACTTTTTTAAACTTATCTTGTTCAAGCTGATTTTAGTCAGCTTTTTTTATTGCCAATGATGTAACAAATGATCTGTCATACCTATTTTATTATTATGTATTTTTTTTTTTGTTTCAAGATGTGAAGTTGGAACTGAAAACTGGACCCAATGCAATGATCACCCCATAAAGATCTGTAAATACCCGGTGTCTGGGCTGTTTGAAGGACACTCCTACTATTTTAGAGTCAGAGCCGTCAACTCACAAGGAATCAGCAAACCTTCTCGCATGTCTGATCCAATTGCTGCAATGGATCCTACTGAGTTAGAGAGACTTCACGGTGGGTGAAATTTATAATAAATAAAATCATCCTGTTATACACAATGCATCAAAGATGTCACAGATGTATACACTATTGGTTTATTGTGCTTGAGTTTATATAAACCTACAGTTTGAAATGACAATATTGAAAACGTCCTTTGTATTCCACTTCCAATAACTTTGTCGACTGTGTTCAAACCAGCTTCTCAATACATTTTAATGCATATTCTTGTAAAGGAAGACAAACAGGCATGTTGTTTTCTTGCAGCCAAAAAGCTTGGAGGAAAACTGGATGTTGTGTCTTATTATGATGAAGTTGAAGGTAAAAAAAAATCACCTCAGCTGTGTATAATTATGTAATACATATGTAAATTTCGAAACAATTAGGTTGTGATTATGTGTTTGTGTTTCTCTTCAGCTGAAGGAAAACCCCCAGGTCCTCCATCAGGAGTTTATGCTTCAGAAACAGACAGGACATATGTCGTTTTGAGCTGGAAAGCCCCGGATTATTCAAGCAAAGCTCCCATGTGGTACTACATCGAAAAGGTAACAAAATCTGCCATACTATAAAGTTTGATCAGTTACTTTAGTAATTATTCGGTTCAGTAATTCTTATAAATACCTGTTATCAGTGTTAGTTTTAAATGAGTCGTTGCAAAAGTTTTGTGGTTCTGCATTTGATGCAAATATGGTCCTTTTACCTTTTTGAAATGTAGCTTTTTGGATCTGTGTGTCTCCACAGGCCATGGTGAACACTGAAGCCTGGCAGCGTGTTAACACCAAGGTTCCTATTCGATCCCCTCGTTATGCCGTTTTTGACCTGGCAGAAGGCAAAGAATATAAGTTCAGAGTTTTGTCTGCCAATATGTACGGGAACAGTGAGCCATCAGAGCCAACCGGACCTATCGAGACACAGCAACTTAAAGGTTTGTTTCAGTTGTTTTCCAAACCCTTACATGATTAGTCAATAATGTAATGTGATGATTCATTGTGATTAAAATATAAATGTATATATATATTTCTTGCATTAAGGTGTGCCATCTGCTCCTGGTCAGGTGATTGCAACAAGAGAAACAGACACTTCTGTTCTCATTCAGTGGGCTCCTCCAAAAGAACCCAACAATCTGATTGGTTATTATATTGACCAGTGTGTGAAGGGGTCCAACAACTGGACTTCAGCCAATCACAAACCTCACAAGAACATCAAGTATGTTTTAGGCCAAACACAGACACACCTTTAGCATGAAAAAAAAAATAAAGAAAAAAGATAAATGCATGGTTAGAGGAAAATAAATGGGAAACCCAGAAGCTGTGTTTTGTTCTTTCTTCAGATTTGTGGTTAGTGGTCTGATCACAGGAGAAACATACGTCTTCCGTGTCCAGGCTATCAATGAGCTGGGTCTCAGTGATGAATCCCAGGAATCTGCACCTCTCAGTGTCAGAGCTGCTCTCAGTCAGTATTTGCCGTTTTTATGGCCATTATTACAGCTCCTAATATTAATTCCTGCCTCAAGGCAAATTATTGGCATTTTGAAAATAAACAATATTTGACTCTGTATAGCCACCCCGTCAGCTCCTTATGCCATTGCTCTGGTTAACTGTGACGGCCGTTCAATGGTTCTGAACTGGAAGAAACCACTTCATTCTGGTGGTGCAGAGATCAAGGAATATTATGTGGATAAAAGACGCAGTGGAACAACCATGTGGAGAGAAGTACACATCCCACCAGTCAAGGAAAGACTTTATAAGGTAACATATGAGTCAATTTGGATCTCCACAAATCCCACATTTTCACCAAACCCATATTAACTTAAATTTGAAATTCATCTTGGTAATTTTGTACAAAGCTGGCTTAGGTGAATCATAAAAACAGCACGTTTTATATAACAATACCTTGGATGTTGGTAACCTTGGTGATATTTAACTGACAGGTGGAGGGCTTGACCGGAGGAGCAGTCTATCAGTTCCAAGTGTATGCAGCCAACTTGGCTGGCCTTGGACCAGCTTCTAAACATTCAGATGACTTCACATGTGAGGCCTGGACTATGCCAGAGCCTGGTCAGTAAAACGTGCCTTTTGTCTGAATTGGTCACAATCATGATGAAACTTTATGTTTTAAACATTAACAGCAGTCATGCCATCACTCTTTGTAACCTTGTTTCTATTCACCTGTCTTTCATTCATATAGGCCCTGCTTATGACTTGACATTTTGTGAAGTGAGAGATCACTCAGTGGTAATTGAGTGGCAAAAGCCTATCTATATTGGCTCTGGACCAATCACAGGCTACCATGTTGAGTATGCTAAGAAAGGGGCCTCTGATTGGATTGCAGCCAATGAGGCGCCTGTCAGTCACTGCTTCCTGAAGGTAACAGATTCTCCCATTTTTACCACCTGATGTTATCTTTGTTTAAGTTTAACATAATATGTAATTTGCATTGAAAAAAGCAATTATATTAATTTGATTACTTTTAGATACTGTATTTAGCACTTGTTTAACTTTAACTCGGAATTAAACACACCATTGAGGATATTTTAAATTGTGTCATACTGCCATCTAGTGGATAAAGTAAATAATTACTAGTTCCAAAACAATGGGAAATTTTGGTATGAAAATTGAAAAAAAGTTAAGTAAGGGAATGATTGTGGCAGGTTCATTAACAAGTAAATGGAATCAATTTTCATGCAAATTTGTTTACCTTTGTATTGTTCAGTGCTTTCAAAAAAATTTCAAAGCCGTGGAAAATGTAAAATAAAGCAAATTCCAATTTCTTTAAAAAAGTAAGATTGCAAAATCTAAAGCATTTAGATAAGAACAGAAAAAAGATTGGTAAAAATATATAATGCTCAAATAAAATTTAGTGGAACATTTCTCATCTTAACAAGATGGCTGTATATTAGAAATAATTAAACAAAACAAAACAAAAACAAAGGGGCTGTGTTTCATATGTAAATAAAGGGTCAGCACTTTGAAATACTCTGAGTGGGCAAATACTTTATTAAAAATGTCCAAATTCTAAATTTGAGCGTTTTAGAGATGTTACAATAAAAAAAAACTGATAAATTCTAATATTTTATAAATTCAGAAACTTTTCAGCAATGTCAGAACAAAAAACAAAGAATTAAAAAAAACACCATATTCCCATGAACCTGTGAAATCAATAAGCAAGACTAAGAAAACTTTTTGTGCCTAAACAGATGGAACAAAAAGGTGATGCAATGCAGCGGTAAACCTGCTGTGCTTATTATGAGACATGTTTAAAATGAGCACATTTTCTTTTTTTATCACAGCAGTGAAATATTTTAACTTTACAGTCATTGTCATGTTTGTTATTTATTTCCATTTCTAATGTTTTTTTGATCAGATCATTACAATTTGTTGCTTTAAAAACAAAGTCCTTACATTTAATGGACAAGGTTGAAGTGTTTGCCACTGTTTACTGACTCGCATTATTTCAGTGAGATTGTGTCAACTTTTATAAAAGCATGACATTTTGTTTTTCCTCTCCACACCGTTTTTGTGTCTGTGTGTTTCTCAGGTAAAGGGACTTGAGGAAGGTGCCGTCTATGTGTTCAGAGTGCGTGCAGTTAATGCTGCAGGAGTGGGCATTGCCTCGATGCCCTCTGACCCTGTGACTGCCAAGGCTGTGGAAGGTATAGTGAATAAAGATATAGATAAAGATTATGAATTGGGATACCAGTTTTTAAATGTTATTGGCACCATAAAGTGGCCTACAGTAAAAGTTTAGGGAATTGTTTTATGATGCACACTTTGTGAACATGTTAGAGGGTGAAAAACTTATAGAAATATGAAGTCAGTCAAGCTTTTCGTGCCACTTTTGTAAGACAATATTAGCTACAATTTATATGCTTGTGTGTGTTTGTGTATTGAAGGTACCCAGGAGGTCTCCTGTGTGGTAGATGAGAAGACAGGTGACATTGTTCTGTCATTTGAGTCCTGCCAAATAAATGAGGGCTCTCAATTCATCTGGAAGAAAGATTATCAAGAAATCACAGATTTCTCCAAAGAACTAGTGATTAAAACTGAAGGCAGCCAGTAAGACATTAGATACCTGCAGGCACACACAGAATCTCACACTCTTATTATTACAAATTATTGACACAGCTACACAGTAGTGCAATCTTTGTCTAATATCACTCTCTGTGCTTTTGTTTCTCTCCCTCCCCCCCTGCATCACAGCTCAAAGCTAATCTTTAAGAACCCAAATAAAGAAGACTTTGGATCATACTCTGTTTCTGTCACCAACACATATGGAGTGTCATCCAGCTATACAATCTCATCCGAAGGTACTGATTCATTCAAACTTGGGTTGGTGCGGTTCAGCAACAAAAAAGCCAACATTTTCCTGGAAACCAGGAAACAGAATCTGTAGCCCCACATGTGTGGAATTTATTCTGATGCTGCAGTATGTTCTCTGTTTGCATCAGCATCTTTATTACATTCGGTGAAGATATGTAATTTAAAACAGATCCTTTTTTGCCTTGATAATAAAAATTTGAACAGTGTTACAGTAACATGCAGATGAGTACATCCGAAGCATGGAGCCAAGCAATAAAAATCAAAAGGAAGCTGTGTGTTGAGGAACTGAGGTAAAGTGCAGGATGCAGTTAAGATGAAAGCAATGAGACTGTACTTAAAAATGATTTCTCTGGCATGTTGGCAATGGAAAAAAAATCTCTAGACAGCTGATAAATACCATCCGAGCACATTGCTTATATTATTTTTCCAAGCCTTAGGCAGTGTGTGCATTTTATCACTTCTTAGGAAAAGACTTTCTGTCAGGAGTTTCACTGTATTTCCCCCCCTGTTGCACCACTGTTCTGCTCAGCTGTGATGTGTTATTCAGTGCACCCTCTGCTGATTCTCTTCCCTTCAGCCTGCAGATATTTCACCTTAAATCTCAATGTGTTTTTGATCTCCTACTTTATAAAGTTGTTTTTTTTAAGCACGTTACAAAGGATCCGATAGCTGGTGTGAGCAGGCCTTTAGCCACACTGAGCCACAGGTCAGACTGTGTCATGATGTTTTAGTGCCGTGTCCGTGAATATATGTGTTTTGGACATAATTTGTACATTTATCTGCCGAATAAACACAAGTAGGCCAATGATTTCTCCAGATTTGAATTTAGAACTCGAATTACCCTTAAAAGGAAATGTGAAAAACTGTATGTATTTGTGCAGTAACTTTGTGAGGTTTTTTTATTCTTCCTTGTTTCTATACAATTAATAAGGCCGCTCTCTGTTTCAGAGATGGAAAAGATGCTGGCCCTCAGCTATGAAATCAGACACCCAAGTAGGTATCACCCATAATCTGCCTTTATCCGTTTTAATCTGTCTTCCCTTACAGATTTGCTGTTCTGCATCCTAATCTGCCCTAGCTTCTGTCTCAATTCCTTTGTTTCTTCTCTTCATACATTTACATTTGCCATTCGGCTTTGAACCTTTCTTATTTATTCTTTTAGAGGCATATTTCTCTTTTTCATTTGATCCAAAAAAAAAAACCTGTCCTCTTACCTGCTTTTGCATCACCTGCCTAACTCACTCCTCCTCTCCTTCTCTCCACTCTTCTTCTCTCATCTCTTCTCCTCTCCTCTCTTTTAGTCATCCCACTCAAGTCAGAGTTGGCCTATAAGATTTTGGAGAGAGGCAGAATGAGGTTCTGGCTGCAGGCGGAAGAGATTTCCTCCAATGTCACCTACAAATTCTTTGCAAACAACAAGGAACTGTCTGGCGCTGATGTAAGATTTTCTGTAGTTTTCAGAGATAAAAAGAAAAAAAAAAAAAACAATAGAGAGATGGTAAATTTACTTTCTGTTTCCAAGGTGAACAAAACAACTGTCCACCTGCCCTGCAGTGTCTCTAACGTTGTTTTGTTGCGACATGAACGGCATGCATTTACAAAGCCTATCATTAAGTGCGCGTGGCCTTTCTTTAAATGCGGCTCTGTCTGTCTGCAGCCCAATAAGATGGGACACGACGTCGCTACGGGTATCATTGAGTTCATCATGGACCATTTCACCGAGGAAAATGAAGGCACATTTACCTGCCAGATCACAGATGGCGGAGGCAAAGCACAGAGCTCACTGGTTCTGATTGGAGATGGTAAGAGAGGCCAGGTTTTACTGTTGGCTCACCACCAGCAACTCCAGTCTGTTTTGAATCGAAGTGACTCAAATCTGGTGGGAGGTCGGTTAAAAAACAACAACAACAACAACAACCTAAAATCATTGTGGGGTCATGTCTATTCAGAAAAAAATAGCAAGTTAGTGGTGATGCTTGCTGTAGACTCTGGGTGTAATAAAGCTGATCACAAACATATCTTCCCAAGTTGGCAAATGTTTCAAGTTTAACAGCAAAGAATTCATGGACATATAGAGCAGCCCACCCATCCCCCCCTTTAAGACAAGTATGTATTCTATGTTTGGTTTTAAAATATATGTCTGGGTGGTAATCTTACTGATTCCATTTTAACAAAAGCCACCATCCTAAGATTTATTTACATTTGAATGTATTACATATGCTGGAAACGCTTTTTTTGGTCTTTAATTCAGCTCTTTATTTATGTCCACATAGCGTTTAAGAAAGCTTTAGCTGAGGCAGATTTCCAGAGAAGAGAGTACATCAGGGTCAAAGAAGGTAAGAAAAATACCACATCATCTACTTTTTAGCTTTATTCTTCAGGTGCATCACCTGTGCATCACTGCTTTGTCTCCTGGCAGACAACCAGCTAGCAGATATACACGCATGTAAAGAGAAAAGAAGTGAATTATTATTATTGTTATTGTTGTTGTTGTAATCTCATCTCTGTCCACAGGTCCCCACTTCAGTGAATTCCTCTCACTTCAGATTGGAGATGATTGCTCTGTCACTTTGGTCTGCAAGGTAAACAGCCAAATCAGTTTTTACACAATATTTGTACATTTCCTGCACCTTCATTAAGTTATTAAGTTGTATTTGATTGATTATAAATGAGCAAATTACTTGAGCAAATGGACAGTTGATTAGTCAGTCTATGAAATTTTAGATGTCACCATATCACGTAACAACAAAGCTCAGGCAGAAGATAAGCACATATCATGTTGTCAGCGATTTGTCACATCTTTGTTTAACTCAACACAACAATAAAAACACAGTACGAGTAATACTTTTGTAGAATATTTATTCAGCTATGTTAAAAAGTTGTGTCTTATTTTCTCAAACCCCCTACAGTATTGTTAGTGGCCATGATTGGCTGCAGCTGGTAGGCTCTGTGAGCAAACATAACAATATTTCTTTGACAGGACTCATTGGAATAAATAAGCATGTTCTGCTGTAGTGGAAGATTAGTGTAGCTCCAAGAACCCCCCAAACAAAAACCCCAACAAAAAAACAAAACTCATGGATTTACTTGAGTCCAGACTGTCCTCCTGTCATTTCAATGCGACTGCTAATTCCAGTTGTCCTGAAGAAGACTAACTGTTTCATGCAGATGAACCTTTACAATAACCTAGAAGCCACCTTTACTGCTGCACACAGTAATGTGAGTTTTAGACATGAGCCGAAAGTCTGCTGCACAAGAAAGAAACACCAGCTCCAAAGGTTGGCACCCTGAAGCTCAATTAAAGTTTGGAAAGACTTCAAAGGGGTGCGCCATGTGTTAACACAACGCTGAAGGGCCCTGAACAAGTGAGAGTGAAAAAACAGGTTGAGTTGCCATGCAGCGAGGCAACGAACTAAAACTTAAAAGACTTCACAAAAATGGTCAATGGCCTGCACTCATGCAGCGCTTTTTAACCTCGGCAGTGCTAATTGCTCCCCATTCACACACACACACACACACACACACACACACACACACACACACACACACACACACACACACACACACACAC
>JAVKLF010000038.1:8811010-8821704 GCA_034783495.1 Millerichthys robustus
TTCATCATTAGCAAATTGTAACGCCATTTACAGGTGGTCCAAAATCCAGTGGTGATGGGTGTATATATAAGCGCGCGCGTGTGTGTGTGTGTGTGTGTGTGTGTGTGTGTGTGTGTGTGTGTGTGTGTAAATTTCAACCCCAAAAAGCTTGTTATCAATCATGAAACCCATCTGATTGCTAAGATGACTAACAATGGTTTTCTCATTCATTAATGAGAAAAGGCACAAAAATGCTTTTTTTAAAAAGCCTTTAAAATGCACATATTTAACATTGGTTTTGTCTATTCTTCCACAACAAAGACATGAGTTAAATTAAGTGAACTGTTTAAACGGCTCACATTCATGAATATGACTTCAAATCTGTCTGGGTTTGTGTCACCCTGCCCTCAGTGGAAAGAGGGTTGTAAGAGAATGCAGGGGCAAAAATTAAAATCTTTTGTGTCACTGCAGGAAAAAAAGGAGGATAAAGTTGGTTTTTTTGGGGGTAGTGTAGTCTGTGAAAAAATAGGAGACAATGAGAGTGATCTGAGATTTTTTAACCTCAGCTACTTATTTTTGAAAAGCGTATATTTCAGAGATGTAAGTCTCTCATCTGACAGCACTGTTCTTTTCTTCCCACAACCGAACTACTTATAAAAATGAACTCTGTATTAGCATACTCTCCTCTGTCTGCCTAGCTTTCTGCTTTCCTTTTCTTCCTCTAACTCAAATCTCTTTAGCCCCTATTCATTTCTCCTCCTGCTTCTTCTCCTTTGTGTTCTCTCTTTCAGTCTCTCCTCTCTCATTCTTTTCACTCCTTGTCCAATCACTGTGAAATTGCGAGGCAGTTACTTTGCTGCTTTTGTGACAGAGATATTTGACTCAGATGAGAATCACTAGTGAACATTCCTGCATTCGTTTCTCAATTTAAATGAATCTCCAGCTTCACAGGCACACAAACCCAGACAACCAGACTCACAGTTTCACTATGCAATTCTCTCCGCTTGTCTCTCTCCCTCTAGTGTGCACTCTCTCTTTGATTTAACTTTCTCTGTCACACACACTATGACATGCACATACGAGGCTCCATTTATGCCTAAGCATGGTGCTGGAGCCACGATGCTAACAAGGAGAAACTGAAGCAGTTCTTCAGTGAATGATTAGTTGGAGAGACTGGAGCTGCGTGAAGAACTGTAAGGCAGACAGATGAGGTGATGATTTATCAAAAATTCAATAGATTTTATAAGCTGTAAAACAACAACCAAAGAAATGTTGCACACGATCTGGTCCAACAATTGTGTACCTTTTCCCCCCGCCTAAACCTGCAGGTGAATGAATCTGAAGCCTCCTGGAAACAGTGCAACCTGCGACACATGTCAACAAGTTGATGCCACACGTACCAAAAGAGCAATTTTATTTCCTTTTTTTCTTCTTTTTTGATATATATAGCTGTCTCAATCTGGTAACTATTTGAAGGCAGCACAGCAGGTTTGCCTCACCTGTCTTTCCATCCATCAGATGCTGTTGCTGACTTTTACATTAAACAGGTGTCTGCACCTCCACAGGCTAAGGGTCAGAGTCAGTGGAGGAAGCTACATCATCATCATCAGCCAATTCACATTCAATTTCAACATTCACTCTGCCTCAGAAACCATGGAGCCACCAGCTGGAAGCAGCCCAGCCAAAAGCCATGAGTGGTCATTATATCCTCTCTTTTGTTCTTTTCTAAAACCAAGTGTTGCTCTCAGCAGGCAGTTAAGAACATCATTCCATCTACTGTGAAAGTCTGAAGGTATTACTATATTCGTAGAAGAGATCTTTTTTTTTATTACAATTTGGCACCAATTTTAATATAGTATTAAATAATAAAGATTTTAACAGTGATTCAGGGGGTAATATGTGACAGCATTATCCTTTCCATAAGTTATGGTCTTTATCAACATGATAAAACATTTGTCTTTGTGGTCAGAAAAACAATAGCTGTATAATGCATTATTATTTTTAAATAGTTGATGTAAGTATCATTACTAAAAGTAAATGTCTATTAGACTTCATTGCTGAAAATAGAACTGTGGCATCTCACTACGTTTTTACACATTAAAAACTTCTTATTTGTTTCTGTTTTATTTTGCGCCATAATAATTTAGGAAAAACTAACAGCGTCTGTCATGTTAATGGGATCCCAAAAAGTGCAAAAGATTTGTGCCGTAGATGTTAAAATCTTATCTGTCATTGTACCACCAAGGAGGTGTTTAATTGGTCCAGAATGCATTATGCAGCGTGACAAAAATCCTTTAGCTCCCTGTCAACTATTCCAAATTATAAAAATCAACTGCCAGCATAGAAAGGAGGAGCAGTTATGGTCTATTTTAAACTAAAATTTCACAAAAATATCTAAGCCTGGCAAAATATTACATCAAAATAGCATTATTCAAGAATGCATTCCAGTTGTCTGGAACTTTGGTTGACATTACAAAGAGCCTTCACAAATACTGACTGTTATTTAAAACAACAGTTACAGGACTATCTTAGACTTGTTCTAATAGGACTAATTTAAAAAAAGCAACTTAAAAAAACAAAACAATATAATCTGGAATGATTTAACTGTGTTTCTAGAAAGCAAATTTGAATTAATTTCTAGAAATTTAAGTGGGATATTGAATAGTCAAAGTAATGTTGATGCTATGGAACTCCCAGACTGTGAAAAATCAGACTTATCTTTGCTGCTGGTTTGTAAAATCTACAGAATTTATTAGTTTCTTCAGGATTACTCGGTTAATGTACCTGAAAATACAGCACAATGTTTCGAAGTCTTAAATGTGAGTCTCATTATTTATGGTTAGTGTTAGTCACTTAATTAATGTATCAAAAGTAACAATAAAACCCACCTAATTCAGATGCATGCACATTGAAGGGATTTTTTAATTATACTGCCGGGGATGCAATACTTTTACTAAAGCTTCAGACAACATATAAAACTATGCATCAGCACTCTTTTTGAAAAATTGCAGTTCTGAAGAAAATACTTACAGTGTAGAAGTGCGTGATTATGCTGCCGTGTGGTTAAAATAATCACAAATGTCAGGGCCTTAACACAGAACACATCAATACTATCTAAATTAATGTAGGAAAGCGTGTTTCTTTCTTATTATTTCAACATATCAACAGTCTTGATTGAGATGCAGCTGGCGGCAAATTTCAATTTTGTGTTGTTGATCCTGTAATGTACTTTGTTATCAAATCTTTATGAGACTTTCTATCATCTTATTCAAACATTTGATTCCAAAACCTATTTCAAATGTCAATAAAATTAACTTAAGATGGTTCATGATACAAAACGAAGCCCATAAACCTTCATTTGTTACCACTCCTCTGGGTGTTATCTTAATGATGAAACTTGGAAATTCCGACTTAATGTTGTTTTTTCTTTCTTTGGTGCCTTTCATGTTCGAATTAAAGGAAATATCTTTAAATGTAGATACTGTCTTTATTGTAAGGGGCTACAACAGACTTAATTTCAACAGTTATATCTGTGTTGGATGGTAATGTGCACCATGCACTAACTCTAATCGGACAAACAAGTGCCTCCAGTGTGTGTGTGTGTGTGTGTGTGTGTGTGTGTGTGTGTGTGTGTGTGTGTGTGTGTGTGTGCACTATGGTGCACTAGTTCTGATCAGAAGATCCAGAGCCTCTAGTTAGCCAGAGGCACTGATTCCTTGAGACATGATCCATGCCCTATTGCTGCAGGTGTCCCACTGCCCTCTTGCTGACCATTTCTTCTCAAGCAACTGTCAAATAAAGGCCACCTCGGCTACAAGTTAGAAAAAAAAAACCCCAACTCTTTCACACTGATGCAAAAGCATTTTAGTTCTCTGCTTTGTTTTCATATACACTCTAATGCTGGCTTATTTAATTTATTAATAACATACTTTATAAAACCTATTTCAAGCGACTCAATGGGCATTACACATAAAAAACAACAATAGTTATAAAAAAAAAATTAATACACATAAAATGTCTGTGCAGAAACTGGCTAAATAAAGAGCAATAGATATTGGTGAATAGGTGATGTGTTCATTAAAATAACATAATCATGAATGAACTAATGGAAATGTGTTTCAGTGAGTTGTACTAAAAGCTAAGAATGTGCAGTGACTGTCCAATTGTCAGAATGCTGAGGTTCAGGAAAAGGATGTGAAGGTGAAGGAGGTCACGGAGGTACCAGGAGCACGTCCATGAAGTCATATGTAGGTGAGAAGTAAAATTTTGAACTTGATTTGAGACCTCATTGGAAGCAGGAGATGTTGAAAAGGGGTTGAAGTGATGTGTTTCCATATTTTGGTGTCAGTAAGAACAGTTTTGGACATATTGAAATTCATCTCACGCTTTCCAAGTTCTCCAAACCCAACATGATTTGGGTAGGAGGTCACTAAAACATAAATACCAGTTTCTGCCAGAGTCAGACAAACAGTCTTTGAAAATAAAACATTTAAAGTTATTTTGCCCTCTCCTAAGGTTAAAAAATCATCTAAATCTTTAAACACTGGTGCCACTAAAACTGACAAAAAAACCCAAACAGAAACAGAAACATGAGGGGCATCTGGCTGTAAATGTTGATTGATTGCTGTTGCTGTTTTTGCAAAGACTTCTAAGTAAATAATCTGATGCATTTTTAGTTGTGTGCAGACAGTTATTTTACGTTTGTGAAATATTATAACTGTTACTGAGCTGCTGCAGATTTTGTTCAGAATGCCCTTGTATAAAATAAATATTTTTTTAATCAAGATTTTAAAGGATAGGGTAATCATTTTTTTTTTTTTTTTAAATGTCAGAAAAAAACAAACATGTCATAAATAATCCAGTATTTGTTAAAGTGTGGAGCTTAATTTCAGCATAGAACTGTTCCTGCTGCTGCATTCCCAAACATGTGTGGTGGTTGTGACCCTACAATCAAAGGAGAGAACTTTAGCTCACAAGGTCATTACGATCAAAATTACCAGTGGCAATCTAATGAGAAAACTTGAATGTGTCACACAAAGGTTGTATTATAATATATCTGTCTTGGTATATGCCATTTTTACTGAATACTACTGAAGGATGATGTAAAATAAGAAAGTAGCTGGACCTCATGGTGAACTTTCAGCTGAGGCTTATTTTAAAGAATAAAGTAGATTTTGGGCCCTGTAATGGACTTGCGACCTGTCCAGAAATTAGTCTTGTTATTCAGGTCGCTATCTTGTTGAAGATGTTTTCTGACTGATGGCGGAATACGAGTGAAAAGTGAAATGATATCAACAGATACAAACGTTTCTTCTGGCTTTGTTTGCAAAATCTGTGGAGGTATGTGATGCGTTTCTCACCAGGAGAGCTAAGATGCCAGCAAGATGTTTAAGATATTTCTTTTTTCCTTGAGAATTTTGGGAAGTCCATACAGATTGGCCTCTCCTGGTATAATCTGTAAGATGAATGGTTGGTCTTTTTTAAATTGTTGGTGGCAGTCTGTGAGCTTCTTTTTACAAGTGCTGGTTGGATCTCTCTTTAAGGTCTCATAGTGTCACCCAATAGTGATAACAATTTTGTCCTGATTTTCAGAAGTGTTTGAGGACCACAGTGCATCTTCTTTTGTCAGCGGAACTTCATTAATTAATCACAAAATTACAGGTGTCAAGATGCTGCTGGCTCTCCTCAGCAGTAACCAACATCCTGGGGGAAATCCCTGCAGATGCTTGACAAATTAAACAAATCAAATGAAAAAAAAAATATTTAATGAAGTAAGCACATTATTAACCACTGTGTATGCATTTTTTAGGAGGAATCCAAAGCATTTGTGGAAAAAGGATTTGCTTCCATACTTTGTGATGCAGACCATTTTCAAAAATATTTAAGCAGACTTTGGCTCAGATCAAGTAATTATAAAGGTTATTCCAGATGGTTTAAATGTTCATCAAACCATTCAGTGACCCTTCATGCCCTTTCTAAAATCCTCTTTATTTAGACTAATAATTTTCTCAAGCTATTTACTTTGTCTGTCTTCATTTCAGTCCCTATCTACAAATTTCTTTTTGGCATTAGAGAGCATGACCATAAAATTATTCTTATTACTTTTATTATAAAAGCACATCTCATATTTCATTGTATTTCTGGGGAACACATAAAATATAGGCCAAAATAAAATGAAACTAATTTAAATGAAAGGAACTTGCATGTAACACAAAATGATTAGAAAATGAAATAAAATGTGAACAACAAATAAAACTGATTAACAAAATTCCAGCAAGAACACTTTAACCCCCCAGGACCCGGCTTCCACATATGTGGACAAAAATGCATGCCATGCACAATTTTGGGTCTTAGGAGGTCAAACAAGAAAAGCTGAAAGGCAGGTGTCGTGTAAAATAAATGCACATTACATGTACATCCGTAAACGTGTGTTGGTGCTGTGTTTGTGTGTTGTAGGAGGAGGCTGTTGCTCCTGGCGACAGGTTCGTTCACCTCACCTGTCACGGCCAATCAGTGTCAAGAAAGCTGCTCCTCTGCTTACGCACACACACTCTCTCACACACAGTCTGCTTTCTCCAGTGATACAAGGGTCAGGGATGCAGTCACCCATGCCTGCAAACCTTTTTGCTTTTGCACAGACACAGATAAACCAACATCAACAGGGTGAAATAAAATTGTACGTCCTCACTAATGTTTGTTCATTTCATCCTGAGAAAAAAGCTCCATGCTCAGTGGTCCTGAGTCTGGTTTAGACTTGTGTCTGATTTCTTGATTTTGTTTAAATAAAACAGACCTATGCTCATACTTGGTCCAGTTGCTCAAAATATTGCATTGTATATTTATTAATAAATAACACATACATGTTGAAGAGACACTCAGGGGCTGGCAAAGCACTCAGCTTTTTAATACAGAATCTCTAAAATTGAAAGGACTGAAGCTGCTGCAGCTTAGAGTAAAAAATCGGGTCAATAATTTACCATAATTACATTTTATCAGCACAACTGAACAAATAAGACACAAGTATAATAATATAGTTTATCAAATTGCTGCATTTTGACGGGGCACGTTGCTTTTAAAGCTCATAAAAATTTTCTGCATTTTTCAAATCATTATCAAATGAAACAACATGAAACGCAAAAAGTTTGTGAAGTGAAAACCTTGAAGCAAAACCGAAAATGAACTAAAGTGGATAAGTCTGAAGTGGTTAAAGTTTATAAACATTCTGATCTGAAGAGATATTTTGAAGGTAAATGTCACATTTTTAATTTACATTTTTGATTTTGTCTCAATGCACCCTGTTTTATTCTACAAACAAGCATTTATCAAGGACGGCTCTTTTTGTTTCACTTGAATGCAGTTCTTGACATTTACAAACTGAAAAAACAGAAAATGTCAGAAAAATATAATATTTTTTAAACTAAAATTTATTATTTTTATTATTAGATACAAAACTAACAAATAATATGGCAAACTTTATCTTTCTAGGCACAATGGATTTTTTGAGTTCTTCTTACTGTCAAGAACCATTTATAGAGGGTTAACTGGGAATTCTAAAGTGACCTTCAAAGTTGGCGTGAGAGTTGTTTGTCTCGTGAGTTTTTGTGATGGAATGACAGAATAAATGAAGTCAGTTCATTACTGCTCACTGCACAAACCTGAAGTCAGGCAATAATCATCTGTGTGTGGATGTTAGCAAAATATTCCACAAAACAGAAAACAAATTTTAAAGAAACTTGTAAGCATTGAATTTACACCCATAAATTAATCAATTTTGGAGTCTATCCAATTTGGCCTTAAAAACGCAACAATGGCCAAAACTCAGTTTCATACATTTGGAGCTAAGATGCGGTGGTGTTGTAGCTGAGAGTTATTCACAGCTCAAACTCAATGTGCTGCTCATTCTGAATCATAGTTGCCTAAAACTTTACAAATATAGCATGGTAAAGACTGGATGACTATTTCTTCAGTCATTATAATTCAGGATAATTGCCACCGACAATTGGCATTAGTAACACAACACTGGCTGAACTCCATTTAATCAATATTAAGCAAAATTTGATGTGGTAGCAACTGAGGATCATTCATGACAGATACTCTGAGTGTGACATCTTACATTGCATGAGAAAGCACACGGACATTGTTTTAGGTTTGACCAAAACAGCTAAACATACGCATCAGCAGCATAATATAATCTTAGTCTAAAACTCTGGCATTAAAGGCAGCAGGTGATATGCTTCAAGCCAAGCCTTTAATTATAACTGTGGGCCAACTCTGCCAGACAACCAAAATAAAAAAAGCATAGTTTCTAAGAAGCCTAATACTGCCCACGTCAGCTAAATGTGCATTACACCGAGTCACCCTGAAGAGAACATGGAGCAGTAACTGTGTGAATATCAGGACTGTGGGGGGAAAAAAACACTTTGCTTCATTTAGAGCATTACTGTCAATCTGCAGTCTGCTAAAGATTGTACAAAAAGGCAATAAACTAATAACCATCAACTTCGTACCCCTACATCATTTCTCCTTGGACATTTTCTCTGCTCTTATTCTCATGTCTGTTGTTCTTTTCCTTCAACGTTCAACTCGCTGTGAAAAGTCGAGAGAAGCTTTTTCTTCAGCAAATGTCCCTTTCATAATGTTGTCAGATACTTTCAATAAAAATCCGAGCCTGTCAGTTGTTTCTCTAAGAACTTTTATTCTTAAGTAGCTGATTGCCTAATGCTTTGTTTGCTCCGCCTCTTCATTACTTCTGTATCGATAAATTGCAATCTAGTACCAAGAAAAAGTAGATGCAAATCAAAAATATGTCTAAAGTTTTCTTCAGTATGCCAGTCACAATTTGAGTTTGATATCTTTGTACAGACTAAGAATAGATCAAGTTATAACTAACTTATCAAGCTATAAACATGCTCATTTTTTAAAGGACTCCATCACATCCTTTACAGCAATTATGGATTAAATGTTTCTGGTGTACACTTGTTCTTAAAAACAATTTTCTTTGTGTCTTTATGCTCACGGTCACTATTCTTCCACATTTTTCAATTTCTCGTTCATTCTTCCTTCTCTTCCTCCTCCTCCAGACTGTCAGCATATTTTTTCCCTCTCTTGGCAGACTGAACTGATATATGTAAAGTCTAACCTGGATTTTAGTTTAGTTTTTAGGGTATCTGTTCTTTGATTTATGCATTTAGAGTCGGCTGCAGCTTGATTTTCTGTTTTCTATATCGTGCATAAGCCTGAATTGAGAATCGGCGTTGTTTGACTTGATCCAGAATTACACGAGCATGAAGGTTTGGCTGTTTTCTGAATGAGTTTTTTTTTTAAATACGTCATTGAAAAAGTAGTTTTCAATAATTTTTTGAACTCCAAAGGATGAATGATGACAACAAAGATTGTAGTCGCATATATAAATGTTTAGCTATTACATTTATTTAGCAAATATATGCCAACAATTGGAATCATCGGCCCAAATTTATGATTTTTTAATACAATCCAAGCTAGTCACTTGTGTCAAAGGAAATGTTTTCCTTTTAACCCTTTGTGACTTTTTACTTATTAGCTGGCAAGGTAAGGAATCACAACCGTAGGAGCCTAAAAATTGCTAAAAAGAAGGAAATATAAAGCAATATAAAACTTTAGAACATATGCAGAAAAGATGAAAGTGGCTAAGGCCTCAGTAAGCCCATTTATTTATTTTCTACACTCCACTGCATTTTCAGTGGGCTGAAAAGTGCATTTCAGCAAACATCAGAGGAAATGAAAGCTGCTATGACCCAAGAAGCACCAGACATTGAGGCAAGCCTAATGGTGCAATAATCATCGGTGTGAATTGGTTGTATTTAAGAAAAACACAACAAAAACAGAGAACTCCGCTGATTTCTATGCAAACTCAATGAATTTGTAGCCAAATTTCCTGTAAGCTTTTCAATGTATGATTGTGAGAATTCCAGTGATGAACACTTTACTTTCATGAAGTCAAATCATAAACAAAAAGCGTCAGTTGCGAGCAAGAGTTGTGATCCGTGCATGTCAGGTATGTTTTTTTTAAACTAATGTAAAGGCTTCTTCTGATTTTGATTAGGCATTTTCACAACAAATATTCTTAGATAAAGTTACTAAACAATGCACACAGAAGATTGCAGAAAGAGTTAGCATACCAAACATGTAACCTGAAGATGAATTAGATTTAGGTTGATCAGTTGACCTCCCAACCTCAGCCAATCAGTATTTTGTTAGGCAAGAAAAAAAAGAAAAAGAAAAAAATCAAAGCACTGTGTTGTAAAGTGTTTAACCTGCAGATAATTAGCTCTACCATCTCTCTAATGCCAGCAACAAGAGAAGCACATAGGTGCAAAGGCTATGTTACTACCCCACTAATTATCATTTAGTGCTTGAAACCAAACTTCAAAAAGAGCAAAAAATCAAAGACAGGGAGGAAATAGCAAGATGAGTTGGTTTTTTTTTTCCAACAGAGCCCATTTGTCAAAATGTAATTCCAAAGATATAGTTGTTTGATGCTATAAAGCGTGAGAAACAAAGCTGCTGGGGAAAAAAGGACATATACTTATAAATCTCTATGTCTCTGTCGCTTCAAATTCTATTACAGTGGACTTCCATACGATCACAAAACCCTAGATTTGTCACTGTGTGTGTGTGTGTGTGTGTGTGTGTGTGTGTGTGTGTGTGTGTGTGTGTGTGTGTGTGTGTGTGTGTGT
>JAVKLF010000038.1:8864778-8878094 GCA_034783495.1 Millerichthys robustus
TAATTTAAAACTCGTTTGTAGTCACAGAACATGAACATGTGGTCATTTAGTCAACCAAAAACATTTTGCATGAGTTGTATTGTTTTGGCCATTGCCAAGCTGAATATATGAAAAGATCATTAACTAACATTGCTTTAAATGAGACAACATAACAATGACAAGCAACAGTTACAAACATTCATCATTTTATTTTTTTTATGTTTATGATTCTTCTTTCTTATTCCTCGGCTATTAAATCAAGCAATGCTTTTTTCTTTGAAAAATGAAAGTTGCTTTAAAAGATGAGAACTAAAATTTTAACCACTGATATTTAGCTATACCTAAGCAGCGAGGAATTGGTCGGTCCCACAGTCCATTATGTTGACACATGAGCACAGCAGAACCCAAAAGATAGAAGCCTTTTTTGCAGTGGATTGCCACCGTCACGCCGTAGCTGAAGATTTCTGGGTAACGTAGACCAGACTGGCGCACACCATTCTCCACATAGCCGGGGTCAGAACAGTTCACCACTGCATAACAGAGCAGAACACTGAGTTAGAGCAAGTAATGTCAACAAAAAAGATGTTTCCTTACTTTCACAATCATTGAATCAAACACAAGAAGATCCCAAGAGATTCTACAAGTCCACATGTTTTTAGAAAAATATTTAAAAACAAAACACAACCTAAATAGCATCTTTTTTCCAAAATCCATTTATTCAGTACACTCGTTAGAACAAATGGAAGGTGTTTTAAAGTTTTGAACACTCACTGTAGAAATAATATAGTGTGTATTCTTTAAAAATAGCCCAAAGAAGTTCCTAAATGTAATACTCACACTTTATCCTTCGTACGTAAAGTGACATTGGGAACAAAATGTACACATCTGAACATAAAGCTCTGAGTGAATTTGACACGGTCTGACTGTATCACACTTACACGCTTGTTTCTACTTTTCCTCTCCTCTTGTTTTCTTTCACCTTATGTCTAGATGTGGCTTGCTGAACTGCCAAATACTGCCCACACCTGTGGCTCATCATTTTTTACTCCCCCCGGAGTACTGTATATTTGTCCAAAGCTTCTCTTAACTTAACTCTAGTTTTGAATGGACTCCGGAGAAACAAAGATTTTGGTGAAGAACTAATTTAAGGTAAGCCCACATCCAAAGTGGACTTCTGCCTTATAAAAAACTACAAACCATATATAAATATGCACAAAAAAATACAAAACTAGACTGTTTTCTTAGTTATTCCTTATGTAGACCGCAGGAGAATAAACTGACAACATTTCCTCACTCTGCTGCTGTCTTTAGTCACTCTCCACTACATATTTGTATTTGTAATTATTTCCATGAACATCATGTGCTTTTTTTGCCTCTCCTGCATGCCTGTGCAAATTCTCAGTAATGCGGGTCATTGCAACAGCAAACAGGCTTAAAATGGAGGCAGACAGACTTTGGATCAGTTCTTTTTAAAAAAAATTTTGACACCTATCCAGGAGACTTTGTCAATGCTGGTAGATTTATAAAAGGATTCCTGCCAATCATAATACCCAAGGATAACTCTGCTAAACTGTAGAGTAAACATTTTAAAATCTTTTTGTATTTTCCTTCTTTTTTCTAAAGTGTCAGGATCTGAATCTTGACAAATTTCAAGTGCTACATTTTAAGATTGTCCTCGTTGCTCTTTTCTAGTGTTTTCTAAACTTCTCTTTTGTCACACTCTGATCAGTTTTCTGGAGTTATTTTTTCTCTAACTCTCTTTTTCTGGGTGGATGACAGTCCAACGGCAGTAGAGCACGATTTTCCACATGCCACAGGAGACACAGACGTTCTCTCACATTCGTGTCTATGGGGGATGACTGTGTGAGTGAGTAAGTGTGTGCATGTGTGTTTGGCACCCTATGGGAATGGAGAAAGTTTCATTCTTATAATTGACAGCTGCTGCTGCGAGAAAGAAAAAGAAGGGAGTCAGGCATGGAGGGAATACGAGAGAAAAATCAGGAAACATAAAGAAAGTAAGCCAGGATGAATCTTTTCTATGGAAAACCCATGTTAGCAGATCTGTGATATCAACCATTTAAAATGTGTGTGGGTGGATGGGTGTTGGTAATTATAACTGGTATATTACTAATGGTCTGAAAGGGTTGATGGTGTAGCACAAACAAGCATGGTTAGTCAAGGATAAAACTGTGTTTATGGACATTTACTCAGCTGTACATAAGCATCTAAAAATGAGCTAGTTTATTTAAAAATACATGCACACACAGTAAGCATTGATTGGCTTTGATTGATTGACTCACAAACTGCCTACATGTTTAAAAACAATGAAAAATTTAAATCTGCACGCATATAACTTGGTGTAACAGATGGGATTGTAACCTTTGCAACCAGGTAAAGGGCTGCTCCACTGCCCGTTGAGCCTGCACTGAGCACGAGCATTTCCACTCAGGATGTAGCCTTTACTGCAGGTGAAGTTGACTACGTCATTAAGGTTGAACTCGCTGCCGTTGGTTCGCCCATTGGCTGGGTTTCCTGGGTGACCACAAGTGATGGCTAAGGAAATCAAGAAATATGAGAGTAGATGGATAAAAATCTTCATATGTACATTTAGCATTTGTATTTTCTTCCACCTGATCTTTACATTGTTTAACAGTTTAAAATAAAATATGATGATAAAAAGGAAAATGTAAAAAAAAGTCAAAATAGTTATCATGATAACATTGAGACCATGAGTACTTACGGACACAAACAGGTGTTATTCCAGACCACCGATGGTCTTGCTGACAGATTCTGACAGATGTGCCAATTAGTCTGTATCCCAACATGCACTGGTATACCACTGTGTCACGATAACTAGATCCATCTCCGCTAATGTGGCCATTGACTATAGGATCTGGAGAGTCACAGTGACCAGCTGAAAGAGATAAAATAACACATTAGTATGGTACAATGAGCAACTTTAACTCCAAACTTGTTCAGTGCTCCTCAAGGCATGATTGCAAGGATGTTCTCACAGTTGTCAAACCTAAGTATCATTTAGGCTCACTGAATGAAGCTTTAAGGAACCATGAATGCAGCAAGATGGGGCAATAAGCTCCCAGTGGTAAAAGCTTTTAGCAGAACCAGAAATAGAAATCACCTTACATTAACCAACAATAAAAATGTTGACATTTTTCTAAATTAAATGTACATCTTATCTAATCTGTAGATTGTATTTTAAACAGAAATGCAAAATAATATTTCAAAATAAAATATTCAAGAGATTTTTACACATGGCAACAGGTTCAAAGTTAATATATGCTGAGAATGACCCTTTACTGAAATTACCCAGACAGCTCAATATATTTTATCCTTGATATATGTGCCTTCTCTGATAAATCAATCATTTAGTTCACAGAGGATGTTTTCACTGCCGGTCAGATTCTTCGTTTTTATGCCAAGATGACAGCATACAAACATCAGCATAATATATACATTCCCAGTTTTAAAATCTTACCTAAACATCTTGTTTCTGCGCCACTCCACAGCCCATCTGCACCACATTCTCTAACGTGCGACCCCACCAACGTGTAGCCATGATTACACATAAAGATTGCAGTTGCTCCAAAAGTAGTCAGTGTACCAAGTTTGGTACCAAATGGTGGGGAAGGAAGTTCTCCGCAAGAGATCACTACACAATAAATTCAAATATGGTTACAAAAATATATACTTGAAAAGTTTGAAATATGTATTGCATAACATTGTGAGACACCTATTATCAAATATAAACTGTCCTCATATCAATGGCTAACTGAAGTTGTTAAAAAATAGTTAACTAGTTTACTAAAATACTTAAATAGTTTCTTTTGTGATATTATACACTACATCTGAGCTGCTCCTCGTCTTCATTGATTAGCTTAGATAAATATTTTTACCTAAAAATCTAGCTAAATAAATCATATATGCAATCAACAACATTTTAAATTTATTTCAGTGCACACATTTCATTTTATTATTGGCTTTTTATATAATGCAACAAATAATTCTGCATTGTCAAGTTTTCAGAACCACACTGTTCTCATACATTTTCTGTAAGAAATAAGTAGCACAGATGCATTGTATTGCTGTCTTTTGTGAGAAGGCGGTCTTTGACTACTTATGACAAGTACCCCACATTTAGGAAGTACTGGCTGAAATTTGTATAAAACGGTCAAAATTCCAAGATAATCAGTGGGTACTAAGGGTTTAGAAACATACCCAGTATACCCCGGATATTTCATATAAAATGAGGACTAGTGAAGGGAAAAAAAAATCATGTACATGAACACGCTAAAACATAAACATCTGTACTATTCAGCATATCTCTGGTTTTCAAAAGTATAAGGCCAGTAACATATTTTTATCCACCAAAGAAGCACTAACCTAATTAAAACAACAAAAGCTACTAAACAGAATCACTTGCTCTAACTTTTCCATCTGCTGTGCTTGTGGGTATGTTATTTTTCTAACTAATGCATGACAGGTTGTAGAAGTAATCGCAGTGCATTTTTATATAGTTTTCCTTTTTGTGTGCCGTATGTCGCCTGTTTATACTGTTGCATCATTGAGTGTAATAAGGCATCTTTTTCATCTCCTGTTTCAAAGGATAACTAATCTCTACTATAAAAGTTAGGATTATTAAAATAACTATTTTTGCAGTACAGATCAGGAGTGCACATTAAGCACTGTGACTGTGTGTGTGTATGTTAAATTAAATGCATACAGTATCTAACAATGCATCTGAAAATGCATTTTTCAAAGCCAAGCCACAAGGCATTAATTATTATTTTATGTGTGCATTAATTGTTATTTTGATGTTCATGCACACAATAATACTTACTCTTGCAAGTAGCTGGATCGTCTGATCCTTCCCAAGTACCATTAGCAAGACAGTGAAGAGTCCGATGCCCAACACTCAAATAGTACCCTGTTGAGCACTCCATCATCACTACAGACCTAAAATCTCCCAGCCTACCAGAAAGTAGGCGGTAGGTCATATGATCTGACAAGGCACCTTCAATGCTGGGACAATGCACAGCTGTAAACAAATGGACAAATAAACATGTTTAGTGTATTTGACAACTGTTCCAGACAGTAGTTTAGGCAGATGCTCCTTTTTAGTGAACACAAAGATATCAGTATAAATAAATGAACAGCCCACTCATACACAGGCAAATCTTAGTTAAAAACACTTACGTAGGCATCTGGGGATTGAACCAGCATTACTCCAGCTTCCATCCTCCAAACACACAACAGTCGTTGGAACACTGGGGTCAAGATGGTAGCCATAGTTACACTGGTATGTAACTTGGCTGCCAACTGTATAGTGGGGAGCATGGAAACTGCCATTGCCCGGTGACAAAGGTATTCCACATGAAATAGCTGCCGTGTCATTAAGAGAGGTTTGGGTTGAGAAAATTGCAAACTTTTTTATTGTAAAATTACTACTTATATGTGATTAAAAATGTATTGAAATTCTTACGCTGACAAAAAGGTGGTGGTGTATCCCACTGGTAAAGCCCGTTGGAATCAAGCCTACAAGTGCCATTGCTGGAGCCTACCAGGCGGTAACCACGGTTGCAAAAAAATTGAAGTCTGCTACCTGGATGAAGTTTGGTCCGGTTGACCACACCACCATTCAAGACAGGATCATTAATGCTACAGTAAGAAGCTGAAAAGAAGGGAGAAAAGGAACAAAGGGAGGGAGCAGAGTGTGCACATTAGTTTCCAGGAAACTCAATTACTACTGAAAATAATTGTTTAGAGAGGAACTGCTGTTGATACTATGAAGGGTTTTGAGAGGCATTACAGAGCATCCATGCACCCACTGACAGTGGGTGAGTATAGTCCATCTACAGTGATTCACAAACTGTGATGCAGAGAGGATAATAAGGTAAGTATTTTGGAACCTCTTCAAGTAATAATATGGTTTGTTGTTCTCTCAGAACAGAGGAAGTGCATGACTATTGGAGCATGGACAAAATTAAAAAAGACGACCATGGTCACCCAATCTTTTTTTTTAATCTAATACTGTTACTCTTACAATTTCACTTCACTTTGGCAGAATGGATTTCCTAATGCAGCATGGAAAACAAAATGAACTTGACACTTCCAAAAGTCTGTCTTTTATAGAACAGTTTAATATCTAATCTATACAAGTGTACTACTTGTCCAGCTGTAAAATCAGTCTATTCTTATTTTGTTCTTCACTGTTCTACTTCAAACATGATTACTCTGCTGACCTGTTTCCACCACGTAAAGTGCCTGAACTAAACACAAGACTGTCAGAACTTGGTTGTCAACCGATGTAATAAGATGGCCCAATTTGATGAATTACTTTTGTACATTGTGCGAATAACCAGGCCAATGAAAGTTGTTCACATAGAGCATAGAAAAGCATGACACCAGAAAACTCAATGTGAAAGAGAACCAGCCAGTCAAGTAAATTGGCAAATTTTGAACAGTTTTCTGATTAAAAATCTTTGTCCTTGCTATTGATGTGGAAGATACTTTGATGCAAACCATTTACCTAAACATTGGAGTTGATCAATTACACTTCTTTCTGAAAACAGTAGCCACTTTCACAGAACACTTTCAAACCAGGCTTGAGATGCCTTCATCCTCTTAGTGTTTTAATGAAAGAACCAAAAAGTTGAATTCAACCCACCACCAATATGTCTATGTAAATGGAAGGGTATGCATGCATTGCACCTAGAGTGAGAGATTCAGTGGTGTTACTGGCCAGCCAGGTGATTTAAAGATGTCCAATACACACTTTATGTGTAGTCTATGAAGCTATCTTCATTTATGTAAGCTCACATTGTTGCAAAATACGAGAGGGATTTTCAATTTTGTAAATTCTTAGTCTAATTGTAGATTTAAAAGATGTAGTTGACTAGCAAATCCCATGTTTAATAAATATGCTTCAACAGGTTAAAATAGATGCTATTTTAAATGTAAAACCAGGATAAAATGAACTCTTTAAACAGGTTTCCTATTAGAATGTTTCCTGTAAGCAACATTGTACCATTGTGGAACAAACTACTTGAATGAAGAGTATAAGCATTTTTGTTGAAATCATTATCATTATAGTTCAACGTCATCAGAACAACCTGACAAAAATAAACTTATACAAAAGTGATCAGCATAAAAATGCAGTATTTACTGAAGCTTGTTTCTTCAGTACACCAAACCATTAATAATGTATAGAAATGTAAAAATTCCTACAATCATTTTCTGTTTTATGTATAGCTATTGTAGTCAGTGTATTACACCATTGGGAACAGACAGTGCTATTACTTGAGGCCATTGAGCTGATATAACCTACAGAATAAAATACATTAGTTTTTTCTTTCCTTTTCGTTTTTGCAAATAGAGAGCCAACTGACTGACCTTGTTACTGGCGCCTCGTAAGCTAAAAAAGGATCAGTGTAACTGTAAACTGAAGTTCTAAACTGAGATTAGTCACCTTCCTAAACAACCTCTCAAAACAACGACAAAGCAGTTTTAAAGAGTACTGTATAATCCAGTCAGCCTAACACAAATGAACAAATTGAATGTATTGATGCTGTTTCTGTGTGCATTCTGATGCATTCAAAAGCATGTTTTTGAAATGCTCATTGCTCAGCCACCCATTGATGCATTATTCTAAAACACAAAAGGATTTAGGAATCATTATTCATGTTAGCGGGAAAAATAAGTCAGCTTTTCAACAATGTGGAGTGCATAAATTTCCAGACATTCTGTGGAAACAGAGATAGGGCAGAGGAGACAGTTGTCAATCACTTTGATGTGATAGAAACCTTTATCTTGAAAACTCACCTGACATGCCTCCTTTGTGACATGAGAGTAATGCACAGTGACATTTCATTTTAATAAAGTCATTAAATCTATCATCCTAAGCACACAAAGAATGAAACTGACAGGCATAGAAATAAACTATTATCCAGAGCTATATGACAGGTTCTACATGCTGTCCTCTAGAGTACAGTGAAATGGTTCAAACACGATTGACTTTGCCAGACAAGAAAAAAAAGACTCATAAATGGATACTGAATGTACCTGAGTAACGTATCTTAAATCCTCTCTTGTTTGTTGCATGGTCAGTGGACCATCGGAGATAGAGCTGATTTGTTTTAGATGTAAAGTTCAGCTGAGATGAATGGTTACCACTCAGAGCAACAAGCAAAGGGCTTTGTCCTGAAGATCCTGGTAAAATCAAGACAAACAAATTCATAAACAAAATGTCTACTTTGTTTGATTATATATATATATATATATATATATATATATATACATAGAGAGAGAGAGAGAGAGAGAGAGAGAGGCAAAACATGGTCATAAGGAAAAATCCAAGCAGAGCTTTTTATGCTTTTTTAATGGCGTTTTTTTTAGATGACTAGAAAAATAAAGCCTTTGTTGTTTCTATGCCACTGTCTCAAGTGTCATATGATGAGAATATGATATTAGATATCATTAGAATATTTATTATACATGTATTTCAAATGATTGTATTGAATTGTATTGTACTTCAATTTATGCAATATAAAAACTGAAGCAAGAAACAAACAGCCACATTGCTGGAAATGTTTTATTTTTGGTTCATTTATTTACACCTGGCCAGGTGATAGTTTGCAAGCCTTTAATCTATTTTTTCCATTAAGTCTGTACAATTAAAACCTTTTTTCTAACACCACAAATCCAAAGTTGTTGACTTGAAATCCTCAGCACCACAAAGGTTGAATTTGGTTTTGTGTATCTAAATAAATGGGGCTATTCTATATGAACGAACATGAAGTAAACAAGTGAAAATATTTAGTTTATTTAAAACAAAAAAATAAAAAAGGATTTTCTTTACCATCAAAAATTTCCAGTTCATCAAACTGCTTCTCACTGTGGAACAGTTCCACATAAATATTGATGTTGTAGCCTGTTGAAACAATTAGATTAGGCTGTGTTAAAAAATCCCCCCAAATCTATAAATGTATGTGTATCACAAAATACAGATAAAATTAAAAACCTTTTCATGCCTTTAAACAATGTTTATACCACACATTTTATATGCATATAATAAAGAAAACCTTTTATGGTGCACATGTAAATACAGTGAAACTCTGTACCTGGAATCATATGTAGCAACCAAGAGCATGTCTGACTATTTGGATAATTGCCAGGAAACCCAGGACTTAGTATGACCCCTGAAGACAAAAAACGCTCCTCATTGGCTGGGCACTGGGCTGCGAATAGAAGTCAGAAAAATAATAAAGTAGGTTTGTTTTGCACAGAAGTACTCTTTATAAAATATTTGTTAATCAAGATTTGGAATAATATGGCCTTACCTTGACATTTTGGAGGAGGGGCTTCAAAAAGTAAGTGAGAATTAAGTTTACACATCAGCTCTGCTTTTCCAACCAATGTAAACCCAGGTAAACAGCTGTACTTTACAATATCCCCTGGAAAAAGATGGCAATAATTAAACTTTTAGGTCATTACCATACATTTAACAAACATTTAAAAGCTAAAACCATTTTGCCAAATTTCATCAAGAACATATTCAGACTTTTTAAATATGAGAGCTTTAGATACAGTGCATATACTGTATATATACAGTATATATATATATATATAATATAAATTTTTACCTGACTAACATGTTAGGCCAAAACCAAACAAAATTGGATATCAAAGCACAGAATATAAAGTATTTCAAATAAACAATCTTATTCAACCCCTGAACTCTCTGAGAATTCTTGGTTTTATTTCTTCTAACGAAATAATAGTATTTTTCTTCTTGTTTGAATATTGTTGCTTCACTGTTCTGTGAGATACAAACTGACAAGCTTTCCATTTTAAAACCAGAAATCTATTGCTTACCAATACATTTCTGCAGTGCATGTTAGAAATGTTCCCATGAGACTTACACTACCTCACAGCATGGGGAAGTGTAGGACAAGAAGCTTAACAGAAGTTCAAAACAAACTAGAACATCCAGATTTGCCTTCAGCTTGCTCAGAGAATTGGTAACTGGATACAAGATCAATGCCAAAGCTAGTGTTTGCTCTTAGCCATGTTCCACATGCAGGTGCCAGTACTTCATATAGAATGTTCCATGCATTTGCATTAAAAAAAGGTTCCAGCCCATAAAAATGTACCCTCAAAACTGGAAATAGTGAGAAATAGTGAGAATGTGAGAAATGTAATAGTTTCATGTGTAGAGTTTGCAAACTGCCGTTGTGTCCGTGCAGATTTTCTACCCAGCTTTATCCCACAGACAAAAACAAAGACATTAGTTCAACAAGTGACTCTTAATGAACTGTAGTTAGGATGGATGTGTGGTTGTTTCATCTGCCTTTTGACTGGCCTTTGACTGAGAAACTAACAATGGGAACAGTGTATAGCCAACATGTTAAAGAGACACGACCTGTAGTTTAAAGACCATAAACAGCCAGAATGAAGTGCCTGTTGGTGCCGTTAGTTAGTAAAGTGTTGTGTTCTGAAGGCTGACATCTTTCTGCACACACAAGTACCAGCTATATAGTAAAGTATTAAGGAGATTGGTAAATGTGTTGCTAAAACTAACAGCTTTCATTCTCTCTGTTCCTTGTAGAACTTTGTGCACACGACTGTCAATCGTGCAGGCTCTCTACTGACATCAGAGTTTTCAGCAGCTGCTTCAACTGGTAAATCATATTTACTGCCTTTTAGCCTGTTTGTATGAACAAAATATATTCTCATCAGCTGGGCAGGTGTTCACTTTTATCCCAGAATGAGGTTTACATATAAATTGCACAATGGTTTGTAGTTCATTTCACACACACTCACTTACTCTGGCGTTTGCTTTTACAGTGCTGTATAGTCCCTTTAACGGTCCTCTGCCGGGCATAATAATCCTACATGTTAACTGAAGGCAGCCCTGAATTAAGTGGCAGAGTCAATCATTTCCCTCTATGAACTTTAGTTTTGGAAGAGTTATATCCTGCCCGTTAATCTAGTGAAGTGTAGCTATCATTGCACAGCTTTAGGATGTACATAGCTTAACACATCTCTAAACTGTCACTCATGTAAAACTGTCTGGGGACGCCTCAGTTATTGTCTGAGGAGTTTTTATCAGTGATTTCTTAGGTCTGTTTGATAAATAACTGATCTATTTCATTATAGACAATTTAGATTATATAATTTTGTAACAATTTTGGTTAGAATAAAATATCACCACGGTCTGGTTCACTAAATCTTGGCACAGAACATTTTGTACTTCTCTTCAGTAAGAGAGTAGTGGTGCGCCACTGAATTTCCTTCTTCTTTGGGAGGTAATAATGCATAAATTCAAATTACATTTTATTGCATAGCAGTCCAAAACATGTAGAACAATGTACATTAAACACAATGTCATTCAAATTTATGAGCATTGTTTTATGTATGAATGTAGGCTCAGCTGACTTCAGGTTAGAACAGCTTTATGGTAAAACTGTAGCAGTGATAGTGTATCGTGTAGGATAGTTTCCTTGTTTATATACATGTCTTTTCTTTGTAAATCAGTCATTTTAAGTAAGCATTTTACCTATAAGGAAATCTTCATCTTCGTGAATCAGCTCTGCATTCTCCACAACAGGAGGAGGAGGACATCTTTTCAGACGATAGGCTGGCAACACAAGGTAAATTACATTAACATAATAATAACATAAATTTCAAGATGACTCAAAGAAAAATGGACTATTTTTTTACATGTGTATTTGAGTATTTGGAAGCAAATTGGTCAGGAATATTGTAGTCCCTTTACAGACAATTATTCAGTATTAAACCAATACTTCACTTATAACTTAAATGATACATCACAGCAAATATGGCAGTGTTCATTTAAAACTGTTGGTGTTAATTTAACACTGCCATATTTATTGTATACAACTTAATAAGGAATGTTAAAAATATTCCCTGAGGTGATTCAAAAAAGTAAAAAATGAAATATCCAAAGATCTAAACTGTTCTTTAAGTGCAGTCATTAAGGTGTTATTGGGAAAATGACTTTGACAAGAGATTATGTGTTCCAGCTGCAGCACAGTGTAAAAACTGGTTTCTGTTCACTGAAGCAGAATTAAAATTTTAAATTAATTATTGTATATTTTGAACCGAACATGTGCCAAATATTACTCACCTGCACCCATGAGAGTTAGACACGTAAAAAAATGAAAGTAAGTAAATACCATTACTACTACTAGAACAATGCAAGGTTTAATTTATTAGCTCAAAAAAACCTAAAAGATTTGTACATCTGCAATTTGAATTTGAAAGCATATTTGCTTTTTTAGACACAGGTATACAGACATTTCTTTAAGACGAAAAAAAAAAACTATTTGTAAGGTACACACTGAGGAACAGTGAAGGTTTAAGGTGAAGATTTTGTGATGTGTCTCTAAGTTTTTGTACAATTTTAAAGTTTCTTGTTGAGAGGAACACATGAAGAGAGGTCAGATGTCCATTTTAAAATAGTAAAATGTAATAACAACGCTACATAAATCCATAAAACTGGAAGCAATGTGCACTCAGTTTCACTCTTTTGCAATCATTGACTGGCTCCTGGTTTTAGTCAAATTATTACATTGAATCAACACCTACTAATGCAAATTAAGTTACCATGAAAGTTGAGTATGAAGAACCCTCCAGTTGAGAAGTCAGAGTGAAATCGGATCAGGACCTGTGGACTAGTGCTGTATGCTGACTCTAATGCTGTGTTTCCACTGAAGACTCCCAGCTGGGGGCTTGAAGTATCGGCACCATCCCTAATGAAGAACAACAACAACAACAACAAAAATCACAGAGTAAGTCTTCTAAACATAACACATAAAGGATTGTAAGAAATTTGTTCAATTGAGAGCCCAAATTATGTGCAGGAAACCAATTCAGGTCTCAGACTTGAATATTTATTTACGGACATGCATCAATGTGGACCATTCCACTCAGCGCTTCCTTTCTGGCTCGGAGTCTCAGCAAAATGGCTGCGAAATACTTGTCTTTATAAAGTTTCTACAAAACCCAACACCTACTTGGGGTGGTCCCTCCTGTGTCAGAATCCTTCTCTGTCATGTGATCAGGGTTTTAGACCATGTGGTAAAACAGGCTTGTTGATTCTCTAATTGTTTTAAGTAATGTTTCCAAGCAAATTGATAATACTCGACAATACGTTAAAATAGACAATACTTTACTTTATCTTCCTATAAAGATAAATGAGTTTTTTGTCTAATATTTTCAGTAATGTAAGATGGCAGCAAAATGCCATTATTACTGAACGCACAAACACTTTTGCCACATCTGTACTGAAAAAAGAA
>JAVKLF010000038.1:9151105-9164738 GCA_034783495.1 Millerichthys robustus
GAGCGGTTTGATGTCACAGAATTGTATATTCCATTGAATATGGTAAATATGACAGAAAGGCGAGAAGAAATGATTTAGAACAAATGTTCTGAATCTAAATTTTAGGTCATGTAACCATAACATGTTGGCACCTACACAAAACAAATTTCATTCTATTGTCTCACAGTAAATCCACTCTCCTTTCAAAAGGAAAGGATCAGGTTGTACCATAAACTGCCCAATTCACAACCTACCTTACCTTCAGGTAAGTGAGATGACTCACACTTTTCATAAATGTGATTATTCACAGAAAATGATGTGTCAAAATTTAAGTATTTCTGCAGTGTTTCATTAATACAAATGATATACTTTAATGACATTCAGGATCAGATGTATGGATAAAAGATTTCCTCGTTCAGCCATAAATTATACTTTGTTGTGTCAGCACAACTGATTATTAAATCAGACTGTACAGACAGTAATTTGTTGATTCAGGGTGAACAGATTGGTTCTTTTGTAAGGATATGTGGCTTTCTGTATGTTGCTGAGGCAAACTGATGATTCTGCTCACATGCTGCATTCATTCACTAGAGGAGATTTTCTTGGGTAAAAAGGTTTCACTTATACAGCTTCCAGGCTGAGAAAAATGATCCAATAGGATTAAGGAAGGTAGAGTTTAGTGGAACGCTTACGTTTGTAAAATGTGGGATATGTGTAGAGATGTTCCAAAACTGAAGATTGAGTTAGGATTCTTTTCAGGTTTTGTTTTATTTTGTTTTTTCTAGTGGTCACTAAGGACACCTCAACTCTGCTGTTAGATCGGCCCCGACAGGTGTGTTCAGTGTAGCACATAGCCAATTAGTACAACACTCCAGATGCATTTCCTGAAAACGATTTCTAAACCGCTGCAGCCATACCTACCATGGCACCAATAAAATACACACAGCACAGACTTTCCTCACGTTAACATCACTGAGTCAGTGCAAACAATGTAATGAGAACAGAATCAAAGCAGCATTTTGTAGGACAATCAATCCCATTGTTGAACAAAATGTTGGTGTTTGTTATTAGAAAACTATTATTGTTGTTGGCAAGAATAGATAACAGTATATGGGTAATTATTTTAATTTTTCCTGTTTATGCTCTTTAGTATTGACAATAAAAAACAACTTGAATAATAAAGTTGTTGTTTTTTTATCGTACATATGGTGATCAAACAAAATTGATTAAGCATTTGAAAATGAATAATTTGTGTAAAATTGATATTCTGTGCTATGGAAAACTCAAGTATCCAATACTTTGCACTGAATAATTCAAATTAGTCCCAGGGACCAAATAAACTCAGTTGATCCATCCCTACTTGAACCATTGTTTTTGCAATCAGAGAAAATTCTTACTGTTCCATATGACAGCACACAGAAGTTGTTCCACCTACTCCTGACCTCTCTGTTCATGACTGAGCAAACCATCGTCATAGATCATCCCAGTCCATTTATAAGACGGTCCGTGTCGTTTGGTCCTAAAGTCACATGGAGGTGGATAATCAAATAGTTGCTGATGGCAGCATGTACGGTCACGTTGCCACCGTTCGGCTGGGGCACCTCTATAAAGGCTTGTTGAACAATTTTGTTATGACCTCCTCTTTTCTATTTTTCTGAGCATGAACCTGGCTTCGGTCTTTTCTATGCAGTCTAAAACAATTACAGAAAAAGACAAAAAGCAAGATGTACAGGTTTACAAATGACATCAGACAACATTTGTCCGGTCTTGTATAAAAGTACCTCAAAGTGATACTGGCGTGAAAGCACAAATAGTTAACCATAAAACTGTTTAGGTAAAAGTTAGTCCCCTCTAACAATATGACTTGAGTAAAAGTCTTTACGTATGAGATATAAATGACTGGTATGAGTCTTAATAATAACGTGTTAAGTCTGTTTAATTGTTAAACCTGTGTGTTGTGAATTAAAGTTTATCACGCTGTTTCCTATGTTGTGGGAATAAACAACATTTCTAGATGTACAAATTTTGTCCAACCATATGAACGGTCTTTACGGTTTTCTCAACTTTGTGATTTATTAAAAAAAACTTGCTTTAAAATTTTACCTTGTCAGTTCAGGAAATGGGCTTTAGTGTTTTATTTGATTGCATTTCCATTAAAAAAAAAAGACATTTTCAACTAGATTAGAGTTTCAAAACATTGCCTTGGTTCATTACTTTTGAAGCAGTTTCAATATATAAATCATAAACCTATAACACAGTAATTGGATTGAGTGTGGTATGATATATGAATTACAGCCTCAATGTTATATTTCATTATTTTATGATATAATTATATGGTAACCTAATGTACATAGTAATCTAATAAGCGGTATGCTTTATACATATAAATTAAGTAATTAGGTGATATTGCAGCAAGGTTTTTGGAGGATTAATGGAGTTCCACAAAAGCTGGTTGGTTGGCTACTGGAGTCACAATTGACAGCTGATCTACAAGCAATTATCCTTTTCCAATTTTCTGACCATAACTTGTGGGTAAAAGATCTATCATCTAATTAGTCAGCGCTTTCAGTCAAAGGCACATTATTGCAGAAAGAAACAGGCACAAAGTAGATCGATCAGACAGACTGACAACTGCCAGCTCACTTATCTAATATAATAAAAGAAGATTCCTCTAAAGGCACCTCATTAAGGCCTCAGTCAGAGAACAGCCTAACCTTTTTATGCAAGTAGAAAAGTAGACAAAACAAAACGATTAGATGAAAGGTCTGAGCAAATGGGGAAAAAAAGTGGGGGGGTGGCAGAGAAAAGGAGAAAAATCTTAAATGAAAAATGGTAAATCGTTGGGAGAGGGAGAGAGACTGCAAAATGGAAATCACACTTCAGGAAAGAGAGCATGCAAAGAGGAAGGAGAAGAAAAAGGACAACAGCCAAAAGGATGAGGCAGTGATAGATAAATGCAGAGAAAGAGAGAGGAGCAAGGGAGGACATTATATCAGACATGAGTGGAGGAAGTCATTTAGTTAAATTTAGCCATCATTTAGAAAGCTCTTCATGTCCCCTAAACAACTCCACACCAGCAGGCGACTGGATGTCAGAAAATGAGTTGTACAGTCGGGGAAAGAAGAGGAGAAGAGCGGAGAAGGCTGGATATGTGACACCTCTCTCTCTGTTCTCTGTCTTACTCAGTGCAGTGACGTCAGCTTTTTAACAGCACTGGTGTCAAATCTGGCCTCCCTCCTGTTTCTAGAACCAAGAAAATACTCTGAAACAGACATTTAAACGGGGTCTTTCATGTATACTTATGAAGCCTTTATTCTTTTTAGATCTTTGAGAAACATGCACATTCGGGGACGGCCATGATGTCAAAAATTAAAAAAAAGTTGTGGAACGTTGAGCTGGCTTTTGTAATGCTTTGTTCAGTTTTGCACTCTAAGCTCTCAGCTCACTGCACTCACAGGGGTAATAGCCATGAGAACAACAGCCCAGAGAATGATGGAGTCTTGCATTGACATTTACACAGTGGCATTTCCTGTGTGTTCATCATTCATTTGGGCGGATACACAAGTGGAATACATAGTTGTTTGTAAACTATATCATCAAAAGGCAAGGAAAGGAAATTAAAATATTTCGAGATACTGCCAATAAAAAAGGATTCTAAAGTCCATTTTCCAAACAAATAGACATCAACTGTGATGGTTTCAAGTAGAGAACGTAGGTTAGCGCTGGTTCTTTTAGCTCTAATTTTGAAAGATAAAAGGTTGATCAGAAACCTTCTTTAACAGTTAGTGTTTCCATTTGGTGTCAGGGTGGGGGAACGCTGAGTTACAAACCAACCGGTCTTGAACCCATCTGATTTTTTCCACTGATGTCTCCAACATATCTCAAGAGCCCTTAATCACACTGATGGGACATCATATTTCTTGAAAAATTGCCCGTCTTCATTTCAAAAGTGTACTCCAAAAGATTAAAATCAGAAATGTGTGGGAGAAGAAAAAAAGCCAAGGTAGGCAGAGGTGGGCAACAAAATTTTGTGCGTGGACAAGAACACAATTTTGCAAACCCTGTAAATAAAATTTAAAAATGAGCCACGGATTTCAAAAATGTCAATTCATAACACAAACACATGCATCAACAGTCTTTTAGTCTTAAATTAAATTCAGTCAGACTGCAGCTGAAATGTTATTTCTTACAATTTTCCTCCAGTTTTTGATTTTTTTTTTCTTGTTTACCAACTAGTCTCCTAACAGTCACAGCTTAGTGAGATACCACCCTAAGTGAAGGAGTCAAATAAGCCAGTTGCTTCTGGGTAACTGGGCGACATGAGGCAGATCCCAAAGAAATAAGCTATAAGTTCTATTACAACTAAGAACACACAAAACAGAGGCAAAATCAACTCACATGAATGATGAAAATCCAACAGTATTCACTGAAGAACAGGGACAATAAATATTCTGTAGTATAAAGACGTTAGTGAACACAGGTGAAACTCATCAAGGTAATTAGAGAGCCAGACCAGCAGAGGAAGTAAAGCAGAATGAAATATGCAGGAATAGAGACTACCAAAATAAGACAGGAACTACAATATGCACAGAATGTATTTCAAACCAAGTTAAGACTAAAAAAAGAAAGTGAAAACCGTGATACAATTTATAAATTGTCTCCAAAACAACAAACCACAACATAAGCTTTCAAATACAAAATAATTACTAACTGCTGACTTTTTTTATCGAGTGTTTATTAAACTGTGTATGGCAATGCCTCAGGTTCATAGTTTACATCATTGTTCATAGTTTACAACTTCCACAAGAGTTTTGCAACTCTGAATATCTAGGATTAAGCGTGATAAGTACCAATGACTAATAAAGATAGTTATACTTCACGTGCATGCATGGGGAACTTGAAAGAAGTCGTATGTGCAATGTGCATCAAACTGAGTTTCAAAATCAAATGTCTTACATTTCTTGCAAACTGCTGCAACCAGTTCCACGCATTTTGGCATTTCAGATGTCCAGATAGTGTTTTGAAGGAAAGAACAAAAGTTTCATTGCAAATATTTTTCTCTGATACACTGAGAAACTCTGTAATTTAGGACGTTTTTGAAAAAACTTTTTAAATATTGTATTTTTCCCCCCTAACTTTAGTAGTTAACATTAATCTTGGTTTACATCCATTTTTTATTTAACTTCTAGAAAATCAACAAAGAAAAATGCAAATATAAGGCTGATTTAATCCACTGCTGTTCCAAGATCAGAAAGAGCTGGTTCAGCAAGAGGCAGCATGTTAGTGCAGATGGTTAGCAGTATTGCATCACAGCAAGAAGGTTACAGGTTTAATCTCAGCTGGAGGGCTTTCTGTGTAGAATTTGTACGTTTTCTCAGTGCATGTAGGAGTTTTCTATGGGTATTATGGTTTCCTCTAAGAATCCAAAGACATGCATGTCAGATTATTATTAGTATATTGTGTTATTCATTTAAAAAATGGTCATGGTCCTCAAACTTTAGTTCAAGTACCACTAGTAGTGCTCAGGATCCTGTTCAATACAAGCTTTTGTTTCAGCTGTTTACAAGTAAAATCCGTCATTTACTGTCATAAACTGAGCTGTAATTAAAGCTAAAAAGCAGTCTTTCAAGCACAATACAATCTCGGTTCTAAATCAAACTCAAAGAAATTACAAAAACTACAAAACTGTAAATGACATCATTTTGAGGACGCCTAGAAACTTCACAGTAAAGCTAATACAGAACATGCTAGCAACAAAAGTTGTGGAACAGCAAGGAAATTGGATTCAAGTTCTTTCATTTGTTGTGGGGCAGAGTACATTTACCTTCACCACTCAGACTAGATCCTTCAATCGAGGTTAGAGTTTGGAGTCTGACCGATGTATTACTCATGTCAGATATGACTAACATTACAAGGTATTATTCTACGTCTCTTAACTTCTAAGTTTTGGTTTGACTGCACTGTGATGAGCATCTACAAACAATAATGTCATGAGATTAGCTGCAGAGCCACGCCTCGTAAAACTTGACAACAGATGCTTTGTTTCACAGAACCATCTGCGAAGTCTTCTGGGAACCATTTGAACAAGATCTGGAACTATCATAGCACACTCATCAGATGATTGGGAAAAGTGTCTGCCAGTTTAAAGGCACAAGCTACCATCAGCCAATCGGACAACCCAAGCAGAATCACACGGAACCGCCACCATTGTTGATAGTCATCACACCTAAATCCCACCTGTAGCTTCCAGAATCGCTCGGCTTGATTTGTGTTTAAGGCTCAAATGGACCGTTTGGAGCTGGGTGAGATGTTGTTTTTATTTTTTTCCAAAACTGTGAGATTGTGAATTTCATGGGACTCCTGTTGGTTTGTGAAATTAAACCCCCGGATTCTCTGCAAGGGGAAAAGAAAAGTAAAACTATAAAAAGGTGTTTGAAGGAGGTAATTTGCCACATCTGCAATTTGAAGTTGGTCAAGGTGTCAGTTCCACAAAGTCTACATTTAATATGTGTCCCAAAAAAAACACTTTTTCAACATGTGTAAGCTAAGTTATTTATTTATTTACTTTTTTTTTATTTAATTTAATTATTGTGATTATGAATGCCCAACATGTTGACTTTTGCATCCTATTAAATTGATGGTTTTGTGTTATCTGCCTCAGGTAAACTATAGGTTTGTATGTCAATCTGTTTCTGTATGAGTGCATCCTGGGGATATCCTCTGCAAACACTTTGCTGAGCCGTACCGCTGCAGCTTAGATAATGGGTTATCGTCTGCTTCTCCTCAACCATCAACAGATTAGAGGCATGTAGGCAAGCAGGCGCTCCCTCTAGTTTACTCTTTTTTTTCTCATTATCCTCCCATTTTTTCCCACCCTGTCCTCTCTGCTCAACTTCTTTTGTCTCATTTTTCTTTTCTAAAAGCCAACTCATTTTCTCCTTCCTCTTGCCGCCGCCACACACCACTAATAATTTTCAAACATTTCTCTCCATTCTCAGACATCATCTAATTTCGTATCGCTGCCAGAAACACAAGAAAACTGCAGCATCAGCCCAGTCCACACCACCCCACGCTCACCCCTGCCCGTACTCTTTCTTTCCCTGTGTCTCTCTTTCCGTGTTACCATCCATAAAGCTGTTTATAATACCAACATTGGCTGATGTGGCCATCTGACATTTAGACAAATGATCTCTGGTTGTGGTTGAGAAAATACAAAAGGCGTAAATGAGAGTTTTAAAGAAGGCTAGAAGAATGAAAAAAACAGAGAAATTGTGGGGGGCGGAATAGAAGAAACACATAAAAGATTAGAGCACGATAAGAGAGCAGTGCAGGAGGAAAGTAAAATGAAGTGAAAAAAAATCAAACGTTGGGGTGGGAGATGAGGAAGGAAAAGCTACAGAGCAGAAAATGAAGAGACAAAAAGAGAAGATGTAGACAGAGGGCAGATGAGACTGTGACAGGAGAGTTATTCCAGTGGTCATATAGACATCTCAATGAAAATGCCAACAACCTAATCAAAGGACCTGAAAGGGCAGTGAGGGAGAGAGCAGGGAAAGACCAAGAATTTGAGAATGTGAGGAAGTTAAGGAGGTAGGAGCAGAGAAAAGAGGGCAAAGTGGGCAGGGAGGACCACAGATGAAATAGTCGAGGAAACAGAGCAAAGTCATTAAAAATGAGGACAAAACAGATTAGCAAAAATAAATGGCAAAGGGGTTTTAGAAAAAAGCAGAAGATTGACACGTCAAATAAAAAAAATGTGAAAGAAGGAATCAGAGTCAGGAAGAAGGAAAGTGGGAAGACATGAGGCGAGTGAAAATAGCAAGAGGGATAAAAGAGGAGATGAGATATGGGATGAGAGGAGAGTGAAGGAAAAAGAAAATGGAGTGTGGGGGGGAAACTGTTTGGTTCTTGACATTCAAGACGTGTTAGAACGCCTTAAAGAAGTTCATCGTTCTCTAATGTACTGAAGATGTGTTTCATTTCATCTGTGCTCATCAGTTTGTGGCAGAATTGGTACAAATCTGAGAAAAAGCCAGGCTGCTCTGTGTGAAGAAGTACAAGATAACCTGGATTTCCTGTTGTCCATCACGCTGCAATCATTTCCCCACCTTCCATCTGTCAGGACTTGTAGGGTTCCCAAATGAACTCTGAAATTACACGTTAATGTCAGTTCTGCTATATTATCTCAGCACATCGTACAAACTTTGTTAGTTGTTTACGCAAAAATGTCTGATTAATTGTCTCCCTTTCCCCAGCCTTCATGGCACCAATGTCATTTCTTTAACTCCCTGAGAAATGAGATAGGGTTGGTTTGCTTGTAGCACCTTTGTGAATGCCAACATCATGGCCTTTCCTGCCTCCTCGGGGTCCTGACAATTTGTTTGGTTTTAAATCATCAAACACTCAGGCAACAAAAAGTGACAGAAAAGATGTGTAACTTAGCCATCCTTTTTAAGACAGACAGAAACAATTGACACTTTTCAGATTTAATGGTCTGTAAAGGACAATGCAACATCAGTTTTCATGCCGCTGTGTTTGTGTTTGATATTGCTGCAGCTTGAGTCCTGGAGCGTTTTACAACTCTTCTTTTATTATTTCCTTAACACAATTCAAATCTATTCCTCCTTTTTCATATGTTCTTATCTTTCTTGCGTCCTCTGCTCTCTTGACTCGCTCGTTCTTTTTTTTCCCCCTTTTTTCGCCATTATTTTCTGTGAGGCCCATCCAGCTGACAGAACAACACAGCTAACATTACACTTTTGTCTGTCAAAAATCGGACTTTCCAGCTATTTTATTTATTTGCTTGTATTGATGAATTGTTTGGAATGTATCTATTGTCTTGTGTAATCTAATTTAGTTCAATACAATCCAATTTGATCTAGGTTTGATTTGATTCCACTGGATTTCAGCGGATTGAATCCTTAAATTTCCCTCAAGAATTGCACAAGGAAGCACTGCCAGTAAAGCACATTGTGGTCTTTTAATGGAAACAAATCAAATTTGAATTTAACAAGAAGCAATTTAACAGTCATTAAATGCTAAGAACCTTTCATGGCCTTTGGACCCTGGAAACTAACTACAATCTGTTTGTTTGTTGAGATTAAACTCAATTAAGAGCTTCTCCTTTTTTACATCCCCTTTTATCAGTTTTTTGTGCCCTCTTTTGTTAAGTCCTTACAAAAAGTAGCTACCTTTTAAAAAAAAAGAAAGTCACTGACAAATCAACAATTTCCTCACCTCATTATATAGCCAGCCTGTAACACAACCAATCAGCCAGCAAGTCAGTCAAGCAGTTTAACAACCAGCCAATCATTCAGCCAGTAAATCAATCAGTCAGAATTGCAGGCCTGCTGGCCAGTTTCTCACCTCCTTCCTCTTCTTCACACACTCTCCTCGATGTAGAGCTGTGCAGCAGTGACACAGTGTGCTGTGGGACCTTTACAGTTCTGTCTCCGTGTATTTGGTTTTCTCAAGCTAACCTCTATTAACACCACTTCCTGTTTCTTCTCCCTCTGCATTCAAATCTATTTTTCAGCCTCCCTTTCACTGTCTCCTGTGTCACAACTGCTTTGTAGGCTTTCTGCTGTGCGGTTACGATGAAGGTTCAACACTAGCTACCATTACCAATCATTAAAAATGGATAGAAAATGAACGATGCTGTTGGAGCAATGATTGCCTGTGGCTAACGCATTTTACACTCAAACTTCCATACAAATGCTCTGTTAAATTTACATAAATTCACAAACAATAACGAAGGTCAATAGCTAAAAACACACAAAAGGCTTCAACAAAATGTTGTTGGTACGCTTCACGCTGCCCCTGTTCATTTGCGCACACAAACTTTCTGACTTTAGGGTAACACACAGCTTAAATTCTCTCACATGGACACACTCACAGAAGCAAATACACCCACTCATGCAAGCTTGTGTACACAAGCAAACACTAATGCACATACATATATTCAAAACAAACAAATTCACCCTCAACTTGCAGCAACAAATTACTGTGACACATAGCTTGTACCTCTTTTGCTTGGTTGAACACAGAAAAGCTGCGTTTACACACGATGCTTAGACACGGCGGCGGTGCATACTTTTAGCTTACATGTGGACATTTATGCACAAGGAGGCACCCAAGTACATAGTAATCCTCTCACTTTTCTTCATAACGCCTCCTGTTTTAACCCCAACCATAAGCCTTTTTCTTTCGCTGTCTGAGGCAGACGTTCAGCCACAGGTTACACACAGAGGCTTTATTCTTTAAAACTATTTTTCTTTCAAACTTAAACAATGCTCATGCACTTTTCCCAGCAGAAAATATGTTAATGCCAGCAGCATTAAGAACACTGAACTGTTCAGAAGATAAGTGACAGACCTATAAGTGCACGAGGAATGACAGGAAGTTCGAGAAAGGTTGTCAATTAGAGAGGAACACAGGCAGAGAGGCACTAATAAACAACCTAAGCCCCTTGACAAAGTACAGAGTAATTATTACGGATGCTCTATGTGCTGTATTTCTCTCTGTATGTCTCACTGTCTTACTTTTCCCCTAGAATCACATTAATGGATGAAAGTAGCTTCTCCTGCTGCTGACTCGTCGCTTTGAAATGGAAATGTATCTCATTGGCTCCATATACAGAGTGCACACACACACACACACACACACACACACAGAGTGTAGGTGTGTGCCAACAGTGTCAAAAACACAGTCACACTTTGCCCTTAAACCATAAAACTGAGCACAAGAAAAACTGAAATACCACTAATGCAACATTAACAGACACATTAGCCTGCTTAATGTTAGCCCGTTAGCCAGCTATTAGCCTACAGCTTATAGGAAATGTCATTCTAAAGAGCAGCCACAAAGCAGAAATAATACAATAATAACAAAAGTGCTACAATAACAGACATATTAGCATTTCTATCCGCTATGGGGCAATGGCTTTAAAACTGACAGTCAGGTTTAAAGCTGCATCTCGTAGCAGATGGACGCCATCATTTACTTCAGGGTCGTCATTCAAGCTGAAGAGTCTTCACCTTGTTTGAGTGTCCTTTAAGAAAACACAGATTTCCAGTAAAGGACTGCTAGTTGGCCTGGCTTTCCCATGACAAAGTGGTTTCCCCTCTTCTAATGAATATATTTTAGAAAAAACACACACGATAAGGACATCCAGGCCAGGTTTCTTTTAGAATTATTTTCCACTTGTCAGCCTGGAATCAGACCAAAGACCTGACAGAAAGGAAAAGGCTTATGGAACAAGGAAATGAACTAAACTAATAACAAGCATCTCAAAGAGCAAATAAAAATGTACATAAAAACTCAAAACAGTAAACACAAAACCAACCAAAAATAACAGATAGTAACACAATATCCATTATAGATATCATCAAACCCTAATGCTCTATTTGAGCTAAAAGCAAACATTTAGCCAGAGGGGCATCAAGGCGACTGTTGGACACCCTGTTTAGTTTTCTGAGGCCTCCTTTTAGCTGGCGACACCTCAGGACGCCCTCAGGGTATTGTGTCGATCTTTGAGTTTGCAGAGAATTAACAGACTTTTCGGTCTAAGTTGATTTTGTTCCTGTCTGTAAATTTTTGTAAGTGGCAGGTGGGGACCTCAATTATTTTATGAAGCCAGAAAAAGACACACAAAGAATAAATTGTGCCACTTTGGACAGAGGAGGTAGGTAGCACTGTTACAGCTTCAGTAGCTGTTGTTTTCACAATCTGCGCTCCCGGTCCGTCCGTTATTTTGTTTTCCCTACTTCCGTAAACTTCATAACCAGCAAGTAGGTGCTTAAAGTGTCCAGTTCCTCTACAATCCTACCTAAAAGCAACCATTAAAACATGGCATATAAATACAAAACTTAAAGTCTATCCTGCTTTGTAACTGTTGTAAAGATTTCTGGATGGGTGGGTTCATAAAACAAAATGTGCATCAGTTACAAATAAAATGTTGAGATTGAAGTTCTTAAAGATAGCAGTAATCCACTTTTACTTTGGCTGCATTCAGATTAGCTCCTGAATCATGAATCTGAATCTATTTCTATCGAAAGAGGTCTTTCAAAACAGCTATTTACTGCAGGTAAGATATCAGCGTTTTATAACTTCCCCACAAAACCCCACTTTTAAAATTCTGAACTGTCACTTTAAGTCTGATTTTTTTTTAATCATATCACATTTTCTGCAAAATATGAAGCAGTCTCAGTGGAGAATTAGTGCTGGAACCAAAGCTCCCATTACACATTGCATGACTGTTAACATAAGAAACAAGCTAAAAGAAATAGAAATTATGTACTTTGCTGGAATTGGTGGAAATGTACCATAGCTGTTGATGTTCTGAATAATCTGTCAAATTAAATTTGGATACTGGTTTTCACGGCTGTTGTGTAGTCACACCAACCAATCTTTCATTATGAACTCCATTTAAGAGGTTCATTTCATGCTTATTTTTAGAGCTGGCTGGCTGAGTAATCCTGTGTTATGAAATAACCCTCAGCTCCCACCACTGCGAGGCGTCGGCACAACAAGGTAACAGAAAAACAGCCACTGCCGCGGCTAAAGTGGCAGGAGGAAAAGCTCTTTATTAGCCTGCGAAATATAGGATTACCGGATGCATCCAGGTAGGACAGTTTAGAAGATAAATGTCGGGTTTAAACAGAACATAATACAATTTAAACATTTTGAAGAAAAACCTCAAATTAAATTAGACATAGCATTTAGTTGTGCATTATATGAGATGGTAATATCTCAACTGGGTCAGCTGAAACACTTTTATGATATTCATAAGTTCTGTCTTGCTGTTCCACATGATATACACGCGCTCCTTTAGTTCCTATTTTCATGCTGCCCTCTCAGATTTTAAATGACAGGTGGATGAGAAATTCTGCTGCGCCTGGTGTAGTATTTATTGCAAGCCTGAAATATTTGAGTCCAGTCATTAATATCAACACATTTTAAAGCCCTGTTTGTCTGCGCCTTTGGGTCATTTTAGTGGATTTCCCCCCCCTCGTATCAAAGTTATAAATTCAAGGCAGACAGAGTTATGATGTCATTACTTAATGCTAGACATTACGAGCTGAGTAACACAAGATGGAAAAGTCATTCCTGATTAATCGCATCTGTTTGAGAATACATTTTCATTTTCCCTTTCACTCCGTCTCCTCCTGCATTCAAGTGCCTCTCCTTCCTGTCTTTAACACACTTGTTCTGGTCTCTGCCTCGGCCTCGGTCGCTCTCTCCGTCTTCACACGCTTTCTCATTTCCTGTCACCGTCTCTCTCTCACTGCCCTCTCCCCCTACTTAGTGTACTGTATGTAGGCCACGGCTCTTTCAAAACTTCTGTCATTTCAACACTATAAAAACTGATTTCTAACCGAATTAACTCGTGCCATTTGAGACAGCTGAAAGAGATTTCTGCCTGGCGTCAGAAGCGTAATGCTGACCTGTGTGGTAGGTTCCCTGTTTGTTCTCTGATGGTGAATTTGACTCGTGACACCGACATTAATGCTGCTCCACTTTCTGTGTTCTAGATCCATTTTTAAATGTTATCACTTTACAGGAAAACACTGGTCCGTTGCCTTTGGTGTTCATTAAATTTCTCAAAAGCTCACTTTTTCTTTCCTTTGACCCCACATCAAACACTGATTCTTTG
>JAVKLF010000038.1:9254452-9269283 GCA_034783495.1 Millerichthys robustus
CCCCGACAGCATAGCTCCTAGGATCATTCAGGCACACAAACTCCTCCACCACGATAAGGTGACGATTCAAGGAGGAGGTATTTTCAGACCAATTAACTGAAACATTGCACCAGTTTATTAAACTTACGGTTATAAATGTTGCAATAATTTATTTACCGTTTCCTCTGAACAAACAGCCACTTGCTTTGATTCAATTCTTTACAGCATGCATGAAGCAACAGCGCACTTCCCAATAAAGACAAAGAATAGTTGTCTAGAATATCACACAATAAAAGTTTCATAAATTAAATCAGAATATCTGAAGAAAAACTGATGGCTTTTCACTCGTGCATACAGAAACGTTCTTATAAAAACCAATAATCCGGTGATGCATACAAATACTGTTAACTCAGACGTGCCTGTGGAAAAAAACAAGTTTATTTTCTACGTTTAGTTGATTCTATCAACTTCCAGATCCTTTTTTTAGCACAAATATTGAATGTGTTTATAAGATAAGATCAAATATGTTGAAGTGTAGTTAGTGCAAAGATTTAAGATTACGTGTAATTTATTGTCAGTATCAGTGAAATACATGTCCAATGTTGAATCTAAAAGACACTTTTATTGATAATGAGAGTTAAATGTTGCAAAGTGCAAGTTTCTTTAAAAACCTTTCTTCCATAAAGCACAAATAAAAATATCTGCTCTGTGAAAGTAAAAACTTGGCTAAAGACTTATAGCTAAGATTAAATTAAATTGATGACTAAATTGTGAGTATCTTTTCACATTTATGCCAAACAAAGACGTTCTGCTGCAGTCATGGAGAAATACTCTTGAGTTATGTGTCTGCAGATGGTTTGTGAGCTGTCAACAACAACATCAATTTTAGCTGCAGAAACAAGCCGTCACACCCATAGCAGCCGAAGGGCCGCGGTTTCTCCCTGACACTGCACCGTCAGTTCCAAACCTTTTAACTGAATGGATAAGGAAACTTTTTGGGGAGTTATATTTTTAGTGTTTAGCACCCGAAAAGGTTTATTAGAAAGAGAAACAGTACATTCTCACACGGAGAAGAAGAAATAAAATATAAACTAATTGTGACTAAAGAGTCAAACTCCACCAACAGTTTTCAACTTCTGCTTCCAGAAATGCAAAACCTGTTGAGAGCGAAGAGGTGGATGAGGTGGGAAAGGAGGTGCAAGAGGAGGAAACACCAATCAGGAGTGAGGACGGGGAGTCCCCCGACATGTTTGTGGGTGACGAAGGTTCTGGTGAATTTGAAGGTTCTGCACCCTGGATCACAGCAGCTGAAGGTGAGACAGGTTCTGGTGTCTACTGGACAGACAATCTCCAACAAGAAGGTATTAAAGTCCAGCATGAAATCAATAATCTATCAACAGAATTTATAAACATTTAAATATATTTATATTGTTATATTGTAATTATAACTAGAGAATTTGCATTTCCTATGCTTCATGCTGAGAACTAGTTGAAAGCTGCAGAAATGCTAAAATTGGCAGAAAAAAGCATAAATAGCAGAAAAAAGTAGAAAAATAGAATAGCACAAGAGTAGAAGCTGAAATAGCAGAAAAAAGAAGAAATTAGCAGAAAAGGCAGAATGATAGCTGAAAATTGTAAAACAACTGAAATCACTAAAAATCTTTAATATGTGAAAGAGTTATCTCTCAGCTACAGACATAGCCTAACAATTTTTAGCTCAATATACCAAAAATTGGCCAAGTTAAAGGCCTAGGAAGTTACCTTTGGCGGCCATCTTGGATTTGGTTTTAGCTTCAGTATGTGATAGAGCTAGCTCTCAGCTACTTGTATGTCAATTTCTAAGTCAAAAATACCAAACATTGGCCAAGTAAAAGCTATCTTATTTTGTATGCTACTTGTAACCGCTAATATTAGCACAAGAAAGCAGCAGTTAACGTGAAACAGCTAAACAGTCGCTAAAGTTGAAGAACACACCTAAATTTAGCAGAAGGCATTTACAAAAGAGCATTGTTAGCCTAAATTAACATAAAAAACGCTGAAAGTAGCACAATAATATACGCTAAAGAATATAGTGTGAATGCTGTTCACACAGTTTGTTTGTCTTCTGTTTGCAGGTGAAAAGTTTTTGTCCAACAACTTTCCTGTTAGTGAGACAAAACCCACAGAGCAGGACCTGAAAGAAGACCACCTGTTGACTCCATAGATGCACACAAGCAGGGCACCAGTTTCATCCCCCATAATTAGACAGAAAAATCATTCCTACAGCGCCACCTGCTGGAAAGAACTGGGTCACAAGGACACCAAACTTGGATTGTCTGCAACTTTTTTTTTTATATAAATTATATTCCTCAGGTGAAAAACAACAATTGCTAAGACTGTGAAAAATATCACTTAGCAGGACAAATGCATAGATTTGGCTGAATGTAAGCTGCCTTTCATCAGTATTATTTGTGATAAAATGAACCTTTCAGCATGCTTTGTGAACTTAAAAAAGAAGCTCTTCAGTCATGATAGCACCGGTGCGTTAACATGATGTGTTTATCTATGCATTGCTCGCTTTGGACAGTTGCAAACATATTTTATGACTTTTACAGCTGAGCCTAAATGTATTTATAATATCTGATCCTATTTTCTTTAACACTGAGACATATCACATCTTACCAGGAGGAAAAAGCAAAATAAAACCTCCTAAAATTTAAGTGGCTTCACAAAGTGATATTTAAAATGAGCTTTAAGATGTACAATAAATATGCATTGGAACCATACTGTATATCATTTGAATTTACTCTACATTGCTTAAATGTGCATTCATATTATTTCTATTAAAGAGATGAAATAAAAATAATTTTAAACAAATGTGTTGTAAGTATTTTATTTAAATAACTGTTTTTAAAATGACCAGATTTTCTACATGTGGTTTCAGACCATGATGCTCTCTCAGTAAGTTAACATTTAGGATAAAATGAACTGCTAGTTTATTCCTCCTGACATTCAGCAGGTGATGAAATGAAACCTAAAATCAAATTTTCTTTCTTTCTCTAAAGTGAAATCTGTGGGCAACCACAACTTTGGACACAATGTTCATCATTGATTGATGAATAAGTAGGTCTTCAGAAATTATTTAAGGGTTTTGACCTTCTAAGCAGTTTTTTATATACAAAGGGACATGTTCTTAACTTGCATACTTAAATGACGGAGTTTTTGAAGGTTAGGTTCAAGCTCTTAAGGTCACACAAAATGCCAATGAGGGCCACATTTAGCCCGTGGGCCTCGACACGTGGTGTAGTTATTGTGTGTCTGTCAACAAGAATAATTTCTTAATTAGAAACTCATTTGCTGAAAGCTGAAAGTCGGCTCGTTTGATCAGACAGCAGCTTTTCCAACGTCACCGGTCGCCCACTCCTCTGTTAGTCCCGCCCACAAACGCGTGACCCTGGTCACATGACGGTAAGTCTGCTACTACTCCCCCGTTTTAACCAACGGAGCGAGGCTAGTTGTTAGCTTCAACTGTCAAGACAGCGACATGGTGAGTGAAAAAACAAGCATATGCTTTAGAACAGCGCCGTGTTTATGCGCTAATCCTCATTTGTGTCGACTGTGTGGCTCGCTCGTGCACTCCGGAGATGTTTAACATCAGGAGGTGAAAGCTATCAGGGTTGGGCTAGTTAGCGTGATCAGCACGGAGGCATTTCTCCTCTCATGCCTTGGTTCACCAACGAGCCGTGAGTTTTCATAAACTCTTTTAGCAGTACCAGACATTATTGCTGATTATTAAGTGATCTTATTGATGTATATGTTGTGAATATGCTCGCTAAACAGAGACCATCAGTTTAGCTAACGAAGCTAATTAGCTGACTGGAATGTGAAGTTCTATCCTCACATGATGCTTCAGACTGATTAACAAATAAAGTTCAGCAAATTCCGCATTTCTCTTAATTGATTAAGAACAAATCTGCTAATGTTGCCGTTGGTTATTCAGTAAATTGATTGCAAAGTTCTTGTGTTTATCACTGATGGATTAGTTTGTGTATGTAAGCTGCAGGTTTCTAGGTTTTCATGTGTTCGTCTTTGTGCCAGCTCAGAGGGAAATGATGCAGCTGATGATTGTGGTCGATGTGTCAAAAACAGATGCTGCTATTCTTCTTAAGCATGACTATGCAGCTGTGGGGATTCAATATGTCCACGCTCACATTTGGACTTTTCTTGTAAACCTGGCAGCTACAATTCTGCTCGTCATTATTGTTTCAACATTCCAGTCTCGTTTCAGAACAAAAGTTCCTTTTTTGCAGTCTGCTGTAGCTGAAAACCTGAAATCACCTCTGATTCTATAGTTTGAATTTATGTCAGTTATTTGAAAGATACATTACACTGCTCAGCATTTGTGTAAATATTACAGACACTGACAAAACTGTAAATCATACATCGGCTTGAATAGAATTTGTATTTTTTTCCACATTTTAGTATTTACAAAGTTAATAATTACAATTAAAATAGCTGATTATTTGTCCCCTATTTTGACATCCACGTGTTATCTTCTGCATGTGTCGTGGGCTTTTTGCTCAGGTCCTATTTAGGCATCAGTAACATTCATTTTGTATGTTTTCAGAGTTTCCTGGGAGGTTTGTTTGCGCCTGTGTGCGAGATTGATGTGGTGCTGAATGATGCAGAGAACAGAAAAACAGCTGAGTTGAAGACAGAAGATGGAAAAGTGGAGAAACACTACCTTTTCTATGATGGAGAGTCTGTTTCTGGCAAGGTAAATCTGAATTTCTATTCATCAAGGTGCAGAGCTCCACTGTGGGGTTCAGCTTTTATTAGATTGGACTGCACTGATTTCTCTGCTCTGTTTGTTGTTCTGTCTCTAACTCCTGTGGTAAATTAGGATTTATTTAAAGACAGTCTTACAGGCTTCAGGGAAAGCTGAAGGTCATACATTTTCATGGTTCATGTACCTTTTTAATTGGTTAATCGTAATGATGCCTTACATTACCTAACTTTATGATCCAACGTTTTGAAAGATTCCTTTTTGAGTTGCCTAGAAATTAGAGCTTGGATAATAAGTACTTTAATTTAAAAAAAAGAAAAGGAAAAAACTTAAAGTTTCCCGATAACTTATTTTTTATGTGCCAGAAACTGAAAACAGTAAATGTTCATGGCATGCCTCAATAAATGTTTTCTCTCCAGGTGAATTTAAATGTGAAGCAGGGAGGAAAGCGACTGGAGCATCAGGGGATTCGCATAGAGTTTGTTGGACAGATAGGTGAGTATGTTGGACGCACACACACACACACACACACACGCGCTCGCTGACACTGCTCCTGTTTAGTACCTGAAAACATACATCTGTGTAGCAACAGTACATTGTTGGCTGAATGGTTTAACAGAGCATGTGGTCATCATGTGGTGCAACACTTGCTGTAGAAAATAAGTCATGTGCAGACTGAAAGAACACTAATAGAAAAAACTGTTGCATGAACTTGGTTTGCTGCTTAATTTCTAGTACACAATATAGAGAACACAAAGCACTCCAAAATTAGATTGTCAGACTCTTCTCAGCCCTTTGCAGCTTTATTTTTCACTGCAGACGGTATCCTGGTGACATCGATGTGGTCAACTGTTTATCATCACAGTTGACTTGAAGCTGTGGGGATACGAGAGACAATGTTTGTGCTAGTTTTTTTAAACCTTACATTGATTATCTGACACTTTAATCAAAAGAAACGTACCAGTAAGCAGTACAGAGGGCCAAAGGCTGATTGTTGCACTTTTTGAGTTTGTCTTATAACGACCATGTTCTGAGGTGCTCAGTAATAAACATAATTTTATCATTAGTCATGAACAGAATGTAAAATTTATTTGCACAAATGATATAAGTCTGGTTGTGGTATAAACAAAATAAAATACAGTGTCAGAAATCCGTTATGTGCTTAAAAACCCAATAAAAACAAGCACCACGCTGCTGTCTGATGTGAAAGTGCCAATAATTCTGTCTGGGTTTTAGAGCTCTTCTCAGATAAGAGCAACACCCATGAGTTTGTGGACTTGGTGAAAGAGCTGGCTTTACCCGGAGAACTCACCCAGAACAGAAGCTACGACTTTGAGTTCATGCAGGTGGAGAAGCCCTACGAGTCCTACACCGGAGCTAACGTCAGGCTACGGTAAACGATGAACACTTCAGATTCTAACTGTTGCTGTTTTCCTGGAGGCTCGCGGTGTGAACGGGGGAATCGGCCGAGTTAACTTGTTGGCTGTATTCTTTCTTTGTTTTGTTATGTTTTCTAGAGAAATATGACTCTTTAAGTTTAAGTGATGTGGTGTTGTGTGTTCTCAGATATTTTCTCCGGGTGACGATCGTTCGTCGTCTGTCTGACTTGGTGAAGGAGTACGAGTTAATTGTTCACCAGTTAGCCACCTACCCAGATGTTAACAACTCAATCAAGATGGAGGTTGGCATAGAAGACTGTCTTCATATTGAGTTTGAATACAATAAATCCAAGTAAGATCGTTGTTGCCTTTAATGACATTTATTTTTCTACCATAGACAAACCCAAATCCACAACCTGTTACATTCTTAGTAAAAGTTTGTATTTATTTTTAATTTGTCTGTCAGGTATCATTTAAAGGATGTGATTGTTGGCAAGATTTACTTCCTTTTGGTGAGGATCAAGATCCAACACATGGAGCTCCAGCTCATCAAGAAGGAAATAACTGGCATTGGTAGGAATTCACAGAAGCTGCTTAAAAAAATATCTAAATTAATACATGCAGATAAAATGAATTAAAGCTTGTGACAATTTGTTTGGTTCATCACCTTCTGAAGATTTCTTTGTTGAAATTTGATTAATTTGTAAATGGTCCCAATAAAAAGACATACACTTTGTCAGATTTATCATTTTGCTGTCCTTCCTTTTAGGTCCCAGCACCACCACAGAGACGGAGACGGTTGCAAAATATGAGATCATGGATGGCGCTCCGGTAAAAGGAGAATCCATTCCAATCAGACTCTTTTTGGCAGGTAAATACTTTTTAAAATGTGTTGAGAAACTCAAACAACAAACCATGTATGAGGTCTTGTCACCAGCGTGTAACTTGAAATCGAGTCCTGAGTGAAAGTGGCCGTTTATCACAAGCTCTACGTCTGACAGGATACGACCTGACGCCCACCATGAGGGACGTCAACAAGAAGTTCTCGGTGCGATACTTCCTCAATCTGGTGCTGGTGGATGAGGAGGACCGAAGATACTTTAAACAGCAGGTCAGTTCTATGAAATACACAGCAAATGTATTTAATAGAACTGAGAGGATACTTAAAATGTTTTCCAGAACTCAGCAGGTTTATTCGAGGACCCAGTAGTTGGTGGTTGGTACAAACATCTCTGTAATCTCACTCGATTTTCATGCAGTCATGTTTGTGTTAAACTGATCTAAACTATGAGAGAAGACATTTCTCACTGTTTCAGAGGCGATCTTTACTTTTAGGGTTTTTAGAACTTTATTACCTTTTTTAAATTACGGTATAAAAAAGGTTAGAAATGATGATAAATGCAGAGTTTAGTTTTATTTGAAAGCATGACATTTTACTGTAACCCTAAGAATCATCCACATTTTCTAAATAAAATCTGGATGTTTAATGTTTCTAATTTCTGAATTAGTTAGACTTTGTATCATTTTGCTCTTCTGCAGCTGGGTTATGTATTTATGGCAAAGATTTGTCTGTTTATACCTTTTTAGGAGTATTTTTATTAAACAACACAAATTCAATCCTCTGTTTCCCGTGTTCTTGTGATTTAGATCTTATTAATCACAGACTATTGTCTGTCTTTTAATTTTGTGTTCAGGAGATTGTGTTGTGGAGAAAAGCTCCGGAGAAGCTGCGGAAAAGAAACTTCCACCAGCGCTACGAGTCGCCCGAGCCCCGAACCCAACCCGGCGTCGCGGAGCAGCCGGAGATGTGATGTGGCCACGACACGAACTGAAAACCTCCGCAGACACGCCCTCACAGCTCCACACTGCTGAGCAGCCAGAGCTGTGAGGGCTTCCCGTGGACTGAGAAATGTCTCCAAACATCTTCACATCCCCCCACCCCACCGTCACGCTCTCCCTCTGGACTGAAACACTTTGCGTACAGATGCACATGAGCATAAAGTAGTAGGTGATGTCTACTGAATACTACATGTCCAAGCTAAAGTGCTAAACAATCCAAGTAACCAAGAGTGAGACAGCAGTTTTAATTCTGGCTCCTTGAACTGAAAACACTCGAGCACACAAAGGTAAAAATAAAAAAGATGGCTGCTACTTGGGGACTTTGTCCCACGTTTTCACTCCCATATTACCTATAAAGAGATGCTGTCTGGAATTTGGATTATCTACTAGATATCTGAGATATTAATATGGACTCTGGATGAAAGAGGCTGAGCTGAGACACCTGCTGTATCTTTCCTGACTGTGAGCTGCAAATTTTACATTTAATCTCTCTATTTGCTTTAAAGATGCTACAACGGTTCAGACTTATTCTGTCAAACAACATTTTGCTTTAATTTGGTAGTAAAGATAAAAACGATTTCACTGAAGAAATTTCCCTAAATCTTATTTGTCTTTGATACTTTTCAATATTTGTTTCTGACTGATCTTCTGTACATCTGCAAATGAAAGATTGTTTTGGCCATTTCTTTTTTTAAAGATGTATTTCAATTTGTCATGTTTGTAGAATCATGAGTCAAAATTTCATTGCTTTAGTTGTTTTAGTCACTCTGACCTGAAAATGACTCTATTATTACAACAGTTATTCTTTCAAAGCCGACTGTACATTTACTGATCTTGTTAGTTTTCTTTATTTTCTCATTAGTTAGTGTTTTGAGTCTGATATTTTGATATACTCAGAATAATAATGTAATAAATGAGATATATATATATGTATAGCTTCTATCGTAAGCTCTGGAAAGAAAGCACTTTCCACAGACTGTAAAATCCATCAACGTTCCACTGTGATGCTTTAAAACACTGTTAGCAGTTCCACAGCCTTTTCGCTGACTCATGATCTGTTTCTTCTCTTTGAACTGAGGAGGCTCAAATGCTGAAACTGAACATCACTCAAGGATAACGTCACCTTAGAGAGTCACTCGTAAATAAGACCTGTCTTTTATCACTACATAGTTTAATTTAACTTCATAGTTGTTGCATTTTTTGTTTGTTTTGTGTCGATGATGGCTCTGTGTTGCATTTTATTACATTTCAACACAAATCTACACTTCAGGTTTTTGGCTTTCACATAAGTTTGCTTTTGTTATCTGGATTTCTATTGTTTTGAAGCTGTTATTTATTTTAAAGGATGTTTTTTTGTTTGTTCTTTCTCCCCAAAGCAAATGCATTCTGTCTTCCTAAATACTGTTTGGGTTTACTTTAAAAACTGTCAAAGTTGTAAAAAAAAAAACACTTTAAAGCCAACTCTCTCTGTCTTTGTCTTATCTACTGCATGTTTGTTCATTCATATCAGTGCGCGTGTGTGCGTGTGTGTGTTTGTGTGTGTGTATACACCAAATCCAAAATATTTAGCTGAAACAAATTATAAATAAAGCTGATTTATACTGAACTTGTTTCGTAAAACTTACTTCTGACTTTATTTTGCAGCGTAATAAAATAGTATTTTAAAGAATTCTACATAGTCAAACATTTAAGATTGTTTAAGCTCATTTTATAGTGGCAGATATATTTGTGGGGAAAATATGTAAACAACTGGCGAGACAAGCATCACTTCTCGTAAACTATCTTCGATTTTAGTCTTGCTACTGTCTTTATTTATGCCTGTTTTTAAATTATTTTGTTCTAGGATTTTTAAAAACAACTTTTCCGTTTGATAGATTTTCATTATGTTATATATGACCTTTTGGTATGAACAAATAATTATTAAATATTGAATTAGCACATTAGAACAATTTTTTGTTCAGTTTTAATGCAGGCATATATTTGGACAGACGGGTCCCGTCGCACGTTGTATTACAAGCAGGAAACTGTTGACCGTCCTCTGCCAGAGTTGATGTAACTTAAACACCTGAACCTGTCTGACAGTATGGAGTGAGAGAAACGTACCTATTTTTCCTCAATATTCCTGAAAAGTTGCTGTCTTCTAAAGCTGCTATCTTCCGCCCGTAGTGATGTCGGTAAACCGCTGTGTACGTTTGTTTTCCCGGCTTCAACGCCATTTTAACAGCCGGACAAGCCGCATCACGAGCTGTCGCGTTACTTCAGCCTCTAGTTTGTTACTCCAGCAGCATCAGACTGGTTCTGCGGTTTTCTGTAGAGATGTTTCTTCTAATAACTCAAATCCAAAACCTCCGGACACCTCGCTGTTTGTCCCCGTGTCCCTGAAAAGTGAGGCGTTGGATGATGGGAGTGTAGGAGCCGAACTGACCCAACCGCTCGATAAAAGTGAGTAAAGTCACAAACTGATGCTTCTTGTTTGGTGATGTTAGTCAGAGCTAATAAAGGATACATGCTGTTTATGTCAGGGTTTCATTTATTCAGTTGATACTTTATCTCATCTCTGCTTTTTGTTTCTGTGATTCAAGATGAGCTGCTCAAAGTTCTGAACCGGTTTTACAAAAGAAAGGAAATGCAGAAGCTGGGAGCAGACCAGGGTCTGGATGGTATGAAAATAAGCTGACAGATTGTTAGATGGTGCTTAACCTCTGACAAATCTTGTAACATTTTATTGTTAGGATTTAAAACATCTGATTGTTTTTGTACACAACTGTTGAGTAAAAGTGTCCAACGGCTCGAGAAGTTTCCTACATGTACTTTAAAGCTGATGCTCTCAATTATCCAGGAACAAAGCCGAGTCAGGTCCTGTGGACGGCTCGCCTCGTCTCCAGACTCCTTCGGTCTGAGGAGCTGCAACAAACGGCCATCAGAGCGTTGGGCTGATCCGCCACGGGAAGGTTCTGAGTTTACCTGGAACTCCTCAGACTGAGAAGAGACGAAAGCTTTTTAAAGAACCCGTCCAGAGAACCTGACTCAGCTTTTTTTGAGTTTAATACTAATGTGGATCTAACCTTCTGCTGGACTTGAAGATTTACCCGGTTTGCTTTCTACAACGTTTCTGCTGACAGATTTTTACGCAGATGTCCTTGAATGTGTTTCAGCTCGTCTGTTCCACCAAGCTTTCATCAGCTTCAGGAAATTTGTCCTGGAAATGGTGTCCCTGCCTGCTGATTTGCACATTATTCTCAATGACATCACCTGTGGTGCAGGTACATCTCCCACACACACGGTTGGAGTTCATTCACTTCAGTCATATTTTAATGGTTGAATGATTTGCTTCCAGGCCACATTGATGACATCTACCCATACTTCATGCGTCATGCCAAACAGATCTTTCCTATGCTGGACTGTATGGAAGATCTGAGAAAGATCTCTGACCTCAGAGTCCCTGTAAACTGGTACATATGACCGGCTCAGACCTCATCCTGGTTAGCTGTGTGGCTAACACATGTATATTCTGTGCAGTTATATGAGTGTTTATATGTACATCAGGTACCCCGAGGCTCGAGCCATCCACCGGAAGGTGATCTTCCACGCTGGACCCACTAACAGTGGAAAAACCTACCAAGCCATCCAACGCTACCTTAGTGCAAAATCTGGTGTCTACTGTGGCCCCCTGAAGCTGCTGGCCCACGAGATCTTTGAGAAGAGCAACAACGCAGTGAGTTATGTTGTCCTTTAAACGAGTCAACGGAGAACTCTGAAATGAAAAAAAGCTCATCTGCAGGAAGGAAGAATCTGTCAGTCCTTTCCTCATGTCTCCTCCTCATCACGCCTCTGCAGGAGGTACCATGTGACCTGGTTACTGGAGAAGAGAGGACCTTTGTGGACCCAGAGGGTCGAGCAGCTGGACACGTGGCGTGCACCATTGAGATGTGCAGCGTCACCACACCCTGTAAGTCGACATAACTCGGCTGTTCTTGAATTCGTCTCTTACATTAATTTTCTACTTTCTTGCTGACTTTGATTTCAGCTCTAGATATAAACCAAGAACTGTTTGTCTGCACTCAGTGCCGTTATTTCTACCATTTCTAATGAAATGAAATAAAAAGCAGTTGTTTTACCTCAGGTGGTTTGTATTTTTTGTGTTTCTGTAGATGAGGTGGCCGTCATCGATGAAATTCAAATGATCAAAGATCCATCCAGAGGCTGGGCTTGGACCAGAGCTCTGCTGGGTTTGTAACGCAGACGTTTTACGAAGCGATTGATCTTACATGAAGCTAGTCCAACCTTCACTCACTGCCTGTTTGTGTAGGTCTGTGTGCTGAGGAGATCCACGTGTGCGGGGAACCTGCCGCTGTAGACTTCATCAGAGAGCTGATGTACACCACTGGAGAAGAGGTGGAGGTGAGGCCGACGGCTGCGGGGGGCTTCTGAACCTTTCTGTGTGGAATATCACCGTAGACCTCCTGACCTCTCTCCTCTCTTCTCAGGTTCACAACTACAAACGTTTAACTCCGTTCTCCGTCTTGGATTGTGCTTTGGAGTCATTAGATCACCTGAGTCCAGGAGACTGTATCGTGTGCTTCAGTAAAAATGACATTTACTCTTTGAGCCGGCAGATCGAGGCCAAAGGACTCGAATGTGCCGTGATTTATGGCAGCTTACCTCCAGGTGAGGGTTTTTGTGCTTTGTGGGGGGCAGAGACAGGGTATCCTGAAAATGTTGCATCATCTCTGTTGTTTTTTAATCAATACAAGATAATAATTAGGAGAAAATATAACTAAGTCTGCTTTTCACATAAAACTGCTTCTCTCCAAAGACTTGGATCGGTCGGTACACTTTGTTTTTTTGTGATCGGATTTATCGTCTCATTTCTGAGACAACATTTTTCTGACAGATGACAACTTAATGTGAGTTTTACAGAAGTTAAAAAATCCCAAACGAGTCGTGTGGTTTGATGTGTGAAGAAGTTCTGGATGCTTTATTGATAGAAAACAAGTCATTCTGAAAATACAGATATGAATTTATTGTTTTAGGCTAAATGTTGGACATAAAACCTTTAAATCAGACAGAAGCAGTTTGATTCTTCCAGCTGAGACTTTATTAGAATCATCAGGCTACAGAGGATCATAGAAACCATTTTTTATTAATTGTGATACAGATGTGAAGGAGTAAGTTTCAATATATGACTAAATAAAATATTTTACAATGTATAAAGCCAATAAAAGTATTTATTTTTGCTTTAAATTTCAGGCACTAAGCTGTCACAGGCCAAGAAGTTCAATGACCCCGATGACCCCTGTAAGATCCTGGTGGCTACAGATGCTATCGGCATGGGCCTCAACCTGTGAGCATCATCAGAACTAGAGACAGCTGTTTCAAGCTTTATTGTTACATTGTAGGATTTTATAATGAAGTGAATCTCAGTTGACATTTTTTATTTACAGTATTTTGTATTTTTCATTAAGTACATTCGTATCACATGATTGGAGACATTTCTTCACTATCTCGGCTCATTCCCGTGTCCTCTGCCCTTCTCCCCCTCTGTTCAGGAGTATAAAACGAATCATTTTTAACTCTCTGATAAAGCCCAACATTAATGAGAAAGGAGAGAAACAAATGGAGACCATCAGCACATCACAAGCTCTGCAGATTGCAGGTCGAGCAGGAAGGTCGGTGTTTCTGTCTCAGCTTCTCATTCCTGAAGAAGAAAACGGGCTTTTATTCTAGAATCTTCTCCATCTGCCTTCTCTGCAGATTTTCCTCTAAGTTTAAAGAAGGCGAAGTCACAACCATGCACCGAGATGACCTTCCTGTTCTGAAGGAGCTCCTCAGTCAGTCCGTAGAGCCCATCCAGGTGACCACCTCTTAATGTTTAAAGGAAAATATAAACGTGAACACACTCAGCGAACCTTTTCTGCTCTCGTTCGTCTCAGACTGCAGGTCTCCATCCAACTGCAGAGCAAATTGAGATGTTTGCTTATCATCTGCCTGATGCAACTCTCTCCAACCTAGTTGTGAGTCAAAACATTTCATTTCTCTGCGGTGTGACTGAAAATATTCTGTTCAGTTGTGAAATAAACAGCGAGACCGTGAGGACGACCCAACTTGCTCCTGAGCAGGCTGCATGGGATGATGTGCTAGCTTTTATTTCTTTAAAGGGTTTCAGTTGGTTGCAGTTTGCAGGTGTTGCCACTAGATGGCAATACATTGTTCTCACTGATACATAGACCAGTGAGGGATGATTTATGTTGAATATAATTGATTAACAGATTAATGAAGATAAACTGTGGTTCATTTTACTTATTTTTTGTTATAGAAAATTTAAAATGAATATATTTGTAAGTTATTCTCCACTTCAGACTCAGTTTAAAAACCTAAGAAGCTTCTGCTGCTGTTTTTTACACTCCTGCCTAAAACTAATGCACACAGAGTAAATAAAATTGGAGTTATTTTGTGCCTTTTTGATTGTGATGGGTTTGTTGGATTTGTGTGTGTGGGTGGGGGGGCTTAGTTTTTATTTTATTGTAAAGTTGTTTTTGTGTGAAGAATAACCCTCTCTGTGGTGAAGAAACTTGAACCAATGAATTCTTATTGATTTAATAATTTAGACAGAAACAATATTAAAGTTGTGATGAATACAAAATTACAGTTTTCATTCATTTCTGTCCTTTTTTTTCAGGACATATTTGTCAGCCTCTCTCAGGTCGATGGTCTCTATTTCGTCTGCAACATCGATGACTTCAAGTTTCTGGCAGATATGATTCAACACATACCGCTAAATCTGAGGTCCCGCTACGTCTTCTGTACCGCCCCCATCAACAAGAAGCAGCCCTTTGTGTGCACCTCCTTCCTGAAGGTAAGGAGGAGAA
>JAVKLF010000038.1:9310335-9321400 GCA_034783495.1 Millerichthys robustus
ACAGTTCAGGTATTTGTTGCCTTACTCCTCAGTTCACTGCAGAGCTGGACTTTCAGCTGGGGAAATGTTGTGTTCCGCGCGCGTGTGTGTGTGTGTGTGTGTGTGTGTGTGTGTGTGTGTGTGTGTGTGTGTGGACTGTGACAATGATTGTTGTCCTTTTATCTGAACCAATGGTTTCATTTGACAGATGTGTGATGTTTGTGTGTCTGATTCAGTGTTTAAGTCGAAGCGTAGTGAAATGGACTGGGTGCTGAAACGCAGCGGTCCTCCTCCTGACGGCTGCAACGGCTGCGTGGTGAAGCTAAGAGGGCTGCCCTTCGGCTGCAGCAAGGAGGAAATCGTCCAGTTCTTCTCAGGTACATGAAGACAGAAATATGGTTTGTGGAGTTTTTGTAATGAATGAATGCATGTTGATATAAAATATAAATATATAAAATAATACGTTCATCGGTCATCTAGAGTTACAGGTTTTCATTGTTGACGTAAGGATCTAATCATCCAAATAAAAGACCCAAAATGTTACGAGTCAATTTATTTTCTTGCAGATTTGGACTAAACACCCCCCAAAAAAATGTTTAGAAAGTTAAGGAAGTAGTTTATATAGATCATATTTAATTTAAGTGTAGTGCATTGTATTTAAACATTACATTTCTGTAAGTATATAACAGATAATGTTTCTTAAATAGAACCATATTTAGAAATATCATTTGCTCTAATTTGTACAAAATCAGCACCCTATGCCTTAACTGTAAAGTTTGTAGAATTACAAAGTATCATTTTGCAGCTGATGACTCAAATTGATTAACATGATTTTGATCAGAAGTGTTTGTTTGTTAGATCTTGTTGTTTTCTGTTTTTATGTTAACCCATTATTTGCTGTCCTGCTGGGCTTGTTTGACAAAAGTCCCATAAAACTGGTCTGGAGTCAGAATTATTACGGCAGAGCCTCAATCTCAAAGCATTGGTGCTAAAAGTTTTAAATGGGATAAAGAAGCATTGCTTTTATAATGGTTTGAAATCATGATTAGAATAGAATTTACAGTATCCTGATGTATAAAACGCTGTAAACTGATTCCAGGCCAGTTTTTGTTTTACAGCAGGAGACAAGCAAGTGTAAATCCAGACTCCTGATATTCTCACTCTTTGTTGTTTAGTTATGACACAATAATCCTGCAAGCTCCACTCATGCAGTGGGTGTTGTTCTACTCATCCCTACCAGTCTACCTACCGACCTGTATTTATGTGTGCTTGGGTTAAAGGGTTGAGAATCGTGCCAAATGGGATAACTCTGCCAATGGACTACCAGGGGAGGAGCACAGGGGAAGCCTTCGTGCAGTTTGCCTCAAAGGAGATAGCAGAAAAGGCTCTGGGGAAACACAAGGAAAGAATAGGGCACAGGTGGGACAGATGGGAGAGGGACGGGCTGGACTGGGCTGGGGTTCTCTTTCAGCTTTTGATGGGGGATCGTATTAGAATAATTGTGAAATGAATGAGATGGGTTATAAAATGTTGGTATTACAGTAGAAACATGGTCATTTAATTGGGTGGGTCATTTTCTGTGTAAAACTGTTGTGTGTTAGTTAGGACATCTGAGGAAACGAAAAGTCTTTACCTGCTGACATCTAGTTAGTTTAGTCAGAACACGATCAAGTTTCCTTCTACCAGCAAAGCGTCACTGCTGCTGATGAATAAAACAGATTAACACAAAGATCTTAGACTGCAGGAAGTCCAGCTAACAATGACATGTTTAGACATTCAGATATCTTGTCGCTGTGTTTGTTAGTGGTTTGTTTCTGTAACCAGTGATCCGCCATTTCTGCTGGTTAACCCTCTCCTGTGCTCCCTTCTTCTCCTCGGACCGCTCACGCTGCAGGTACATAGAAATCTTTAAGAGCAGTCGCTGGGAGATTAAATTCCATCACGACGTTCCCCGGCGGGGAATGGGAGGCCAGAGACCGGGGCCCTACGACCGACCCGTGATGTCCGGCCCAAAGAGCGGGCTCTACGGGCCGGGTCGCAGCGGGGCTCTGCTGGACCACATGAGGAGTGGAAGTGGTTACGGAGGAGGTAGGCGATGATATTTTAATCTTGTTTTATACAAGCAGTCGGCCCAGAATACGCTTTGTCTAGTTGTTTATTTCTTGGTTCTGTCCAAAGAAAAATCCTCGTTTCTGTTTTTCGTCTTTCTGCTGGGGTCCAGGTTACAGCAGCTTTGACAACTACAACGGATTTAACAACTATTGCTACGGCAACGGCATGTTTGATGATCGAGTGAGGGGGGAGAGGGGAATGAGAGGTAAAGTTCAGACGTTAATTATAAACTAATTTACACTCTGGAACAAAGAGTCATTTAAAATATGTTTGTTTTTCATGGTTCCCTCCGTCAGGAATTGGGGGCCACGGTTACAGCGGACACTCTGATGGCAGCTCAGGGTTCCACGGCGGCCATTTTGTGCACATGAGGGGTTTACCTTTTCGTGCCACAGAAGGAGATATTGCAAAAGTAAGAAAACAAGTTTTATGTTAAAATGACTCCATAAATATGAACTATGGCATCCTTCCCAAGGGGCTGTTGGTTATTTTATGAAATGATTATTTGTCTTCCTGCTTTGTGTGAAGTTTCATTAGTCTCGTACCTGAATATAATATTGTAATAATAAAAGAATATAAAGCGTTCACAAACGGGATGTTTTTATTTACTCAGTAATAATTACAGCTGGTTTTCTCTTTCAGTTCTTTGCTCCTCTGAATCCACTGAGGATTCACATCGACGTGGCACCGAACGGCAAATCGACAGGAGAGGCAGATGTGGAGTTTCGGGCCCACGAGGACGCCGTGGCGGCCATGTCTAAAGACAAAAACCACATGCGTATGTTTCGTCCTCCTTCAGAAAACAAGAACTGATATGTTCTGCTAGTTGTTCAGGATGAATCACGTTCTGATGTTTTGCTAACAGAGCATCGATATATTGAGCTCTTCCTGAACTCAACTGCCGGTGGAGCATCTGAAATGAGTGAGTTTCCTTTTCAAGCAGTTCCAAATGAATTCAGCTCGTCAGACGGTTGGTTTTAGAAGCTCTCGTGTGGTTGCAGGTCGTGGCAGTTACTACGGTAACTCGGGAGACAGAGGCTCTCGAAGCAGCGGGCTTCGAGGCGTTTACTGATGATGTCACGCCCCTCTTCTGATCCATCCTGGCTTTTATTCCCGTTTCTGAAAGCCACATTTAATCGACGAGCGTTTCCCTCAGGAGGACGGCTGATGAAGTCACGTAATTACGTGGTACTCTTTTTTTTTTTTTTCTTACAGTTCTGATCAGCAGCACTGTTCCACGTCGTACCAGAACCAAACGGCGGTAAAATGTGCTGAACGTTTCTTTGTAGGGACAATTGGACGTGTTGGTTAATAACACCATTAAAAACAGAGGAAATGTTTTCAGAACCGAGCCGTGTTCTTTAAATGTAGGAAAGGTTAGATGGTGCTGCCGCCTCGTCACGACACCGACCTTTTCTTTGTTCTTTTATTTTCTTGACACTGAAAGAAAACAAATTTATATCCTATTTCAGATCGGTTTTCCTGGTTTGAATTCTTTCGTAATGGATGCGGTGTGGTTTTTATAAATGTTCTCAGTTCTTTACAGAAGACTTAAGTTGAATATGGTGTTCCACTCTTACAGAGAGGAAGTGAAACAGAATCTATATTTGAGCTGTAACATAGCCTGTCAAGCTGTTGTACATTTGCTTAATAAATTTTATATGTAACCATCTTTGTTCCTGATTTTTACATCTCGTGAAAATCAATCAGAAAACCTTTGTGTCAAAGTAGGGTCGCCTGAGAAATAAAACTAAAAATGTTTTCTGGCAATTAATTTAATCAGGACATTTCAGTATTAACAGTATATACAACATAAGCCTTTACGGTATTTAAAATAAAAAACGTGGAAATGAATATTTCTAAACCAACATAAAACCCATTTTTCAAACAGGAAGTTTAGAGTTTCAAACTTTGAAATAATGAAGCAGCAGCTGATCACTTACCTGAACAAAATAATGTTTAGAAGAAGAAAAAATGATTGGCAAGCGTTAAAAAGTGGTTCTTTACCAGAAACGTATCGGACCTCTGCAGCACCGGGATTTAATCTCATCTGACGTATTTAGAATTCTATTAAACCGTACGGGTCAGCTTTGGCAACATGAGAGGAAAATCAAGTGAATTTAATCTTGAATGACAAGAAAAGTTTCAGAACCTGATCAGGAAACAGAACAGACTGGTTCTGCCGTTCGCTCTGAAAGTCCTTCTGAGGTGCTGAATTGGTTCTGAACCAGTTGATTTTCACAGAATGTGAATAACTCTGATTTCAGTTAGTCTGATGTGGAACATTAGTGTAAAGAGCTGACGTGTCACAGGTCCGGTCCGCACGGAGCAGCAGAACTCACTTTCTTCTCCTTTTAAAACCACTGATCCTCCCAAACAGCACCAACAGATAATCAACGCAGACGGGAACTGATCTGCTAGAAAGTAGAAGGTTTTGGCCCCCTGCATCTCGACTGCAGAACCTCACTGAACGTAAAACAACAACAAACTTCAGCACCTGGGTTCTCCTTTAGTGACCCGGCTGCTCTCATGTGGGGTTGGAGGAGCAGCGCTGGAGGAGCAGGGCGTGGCAGGAGTCGCACACTCGGACCGGTTTGGGAGATGCTGGCAGAGGAAGCTCGTTATCTGAGCAGCCGTTACAAAAAATCTCCCCGCAGTTCCTGCAGTGGTGCTGCGGAGAGAAAACAAAGCTTCAGGCTCGTGGACCGCTGAGTTCTGTCCAGATACTCGAACTGAATCGGAGCGCTTCTCTCCAGAATCAGCTCTGAGGGGAAACGAGATACAAATTCTTCACTGAAAGCCCACCGACCTTTCGTCTGGAGATGGAGAACTCCTTCTCACACAGCTTGCAGTGAGTGGCTTCTTTGTCCTTCAGCCAAACTTGGCCGCCCTGAAACCAAAACCTTCTGTTACTCAGAAGCTGCAGAAGAATCTTAACTTTGAAAAAGAGAATATGAAACTGCTGGTTAAAAACATCCAAAGACAACAACTATGAAGTACGGGGGAGTGAAACGAAATATCTGAATACCCAGCAGGTAATGCCCCTCCTCCATCCATTGTTTGTTGGATCAGTCGGATATTTCATTTTTGTTTGACATAAAGGGTGTCCTGAGACTTTTGACTCACCCTGGAGCCCATTGTGTCTGACGTAGAGGATTGTAACATGGCAGAATTAAACTTTATCTGTTTCTTGGGTGTGCTGTGGGGTTTAAAACTAAGTCTCCTGGTTTGGGTAAAGATGGTCTCCAGACTGCTCTCCTGACGTGGTGAGGTCAGCTCTTCAGGAAGCTGCGGGTGACCTAACGAGTCTCTGCAGCATTGCTTTGTCTCGGAGTATTAAAGTGACTTTACCTGCAGAGCTTTGTTGGCTTCTTTGATGTCCTCGATCTTTAGTTTAGATCTAAAAAGAAAACGACAGATTTGCACGGCCATGGGAAAATGAAACAGGAAGTCAGCCACAGCTCAGATTTTGTCTGAAGAACAAAGACTAATTGTACAAAATGTGTATTTTTGTAATTACTCGCTGAGCTTGGAGCCGAGCTCCTCCAGAGCCTGTTCTTGGTCCTCGCAGATGGTCTTCAGCTGAACGTTCTCATCCTGGAGGCGATGGAACTCCTAAACCCAGAGGAAGGGAACCGCAGACGGCACATGTCACGTGTGCTGACACACGTATGAAAAGACAAACGAAGGCGTTTACCTTTTTCAGTCCGTTGATCTGCAGCGCCTCGGTGCTGAGCTGAGCCACCGTGTCTCGTTCTCTGCTCAGATCGTTGTGTAACGTCTGCCTCCACTCCCTCTCGATCTTCAGGTCCGTCTCCAGCTGCTGGCTACGAGTCCGTCATGAACACAAACAACAAGACTATAAAGGACATAAATACTCTACACGGCTGTCTAAACATTATTTTGTTCCGTTTTCTTAATTAATGGGAACTAGAGAAGTAAAATCCTGTCATTAAAGATGGAGCTGGAAGCTTCCAGGTAGATGTGAATGTGCTTACAGCTGCTTCTCTCTGTGCTCGATTTGTCGCTGCAGACTCTCCGCCTTGTTGGCAAAGTCCAGTTTGAAGCGCCTGGATCCCTCCTCGGCTGAGCTGCGGCGCCTCTCTGCTTCCTGTAATCTGCACCATTATAACCAGGGACAAACTCAGGACCATGGAGAGAAAAATCTGGGAGGCGTTTGTGCGAGGGGGGTGGGTTAAAAAAAACTGGTGATGGAAGGGCGGGTTAAAGACGATAAACGAGGTCCTGCTGGTTCACAACACGCGGTTCTACAAAACACAACAGGAACACAGAGGGATGATGGGAAACACGATGCAACAATGAAGAAATAAAGAATCCAACGCCAGAACGCTGAGTCACCGCGTGTCGTTACACGAGTTCATCAGGGTGGGGGAGAAATAATGCAGAGATTTATTGGGTTTAATCACATCCATGGTTTTAATTGGAACAAAGCGAGGATTGGAGGCCGTATCATTTTATTCTTTCATATTTCGATCATAGGAAAAATTTATTTGTTGTAAACAATCTTCACAATTTAAACCCTTCATGTTTTACACGATGAATTAGGATTAATATAAAAACAAACGTTTTGTGTGGAAATTTTAGCTCCTCAGTTTTTTCTTTAGTCATGAAAAATTCAACAATCTGTATAAAAATCCTCCATTTGAACAAATCAAAGTCTTCTTTTCACCGACAGCATCTCTCATTGTTTATTTTGTTGGTAACATCAAGTCAGCCCCAGAAAACACAAATATGGCAGAATTTTGGGTCCAATTATTTTATTTTTTAAATAAAACCACCACAATTTTTAGCAACAAGAGTTAAAAATTAACGCCACTGTGGAAAACGTTACGATACTCTGCTGACAAAATGCTCGTTAAGTACAACAGGAAGAAGCACGTTAGTTCTCAGAGTCAAAACGACTTTATTGTCCGTCTTAACAGCAAATCAAGCGACTACCGGAGCGTGTGGAACATTTGTGTGCACGCCTGAACACGAGTTCAGATAACGTGGTGAAGAATTAATTCAAAATGTGTCTTTAGTTCCCTGCCCGTTACACGAAGCAGCTGAACGTTTAGGACCAACATGTCTGGATGTAAAACACAAAACTTGTTCACGAGTCCCGGGGTTCGATGGACCACAGCAAACATGCAGCCGAGCTCCAGCTGGTCGTGTGTGTGTGTGTGAAACGTGTCCTCAGAAGGAGATGTCCTTCACCAGCTTGTACTGGTGCTCTGTGTCCGAGCTGGCACACTTTACGAACGACATGGCGAGGGTTCTGGTCTGACTGAGCAGATCCTTATCGCTGCACCGACACGCGGGGACAAACAGTTGGAAAAACCAGCAGGAAAAACAAAAAGTCCACCGTGAAGGTTTCAAGGGAACAAAATGATGGAAGGATGGTACGAAGGAGAAGAACAGAAAGGAGGGAAGAGGGAGGAAAGAAAGGAAGAAAGGATGTCAATACATCGGTATTCTACGTGACCACAGCTCCACTGAACATTTCTGTAAACGAGATGCTGAGTTCAGATCTCTGGTCTTTCCTTTCACAGCGAGCGTGACGAATGAGACGGTGTGGAGGTGAAGGGAGGGAAGGTGATGGAGACCACTGATGGTTTCAGGGCGGGCTACGTCCCTAACAGATGCTGACTTAACAAAACAACGTCCCGCAGTCGAAGACAGACTCTCCTTTAGACCTGAACATTTATTTGCTCGGTACTCGAGCTCAGCGCTGAACTAGAACAGACCCGCCCACGTCTCGCAGTTTCGGTCTGTTTTTCTTCCACTAGATGTCAGAAAGTACGTCCAAAGTCCGGGTCCAAAGTCAGGGATGGGAACTTCCTGTTAAGAGAGACGTGGTGTGTCCCTGTAGAAAAGCTCAGGTACGTTTCGCTCCAGGTTTTACACGGAGCAGGTCTGACGGTGAGTTTGTGCTTCGACTGCAGGATAAAGACCTTTTCCTTACAGAACAACACGGAACAACTCGTCTCATCAGGAACCGAAACACAAACTTGTCATGAAACCTGTGTCCTGCAGCGACTTTCAGCAACAAAAACAACCAATCACAAACGAGACGGATGATATTTCAACCAACGGGACGAACGGACACGAAGTGAAGCGGCGACGTGACGACAGACATGAAGCACTTCTTTATCAGATATTAATAATATTAATAATAAATAACTTAGGAATGACTCGTTTGTGTCTCTCAAAACTGATTGGAGTTTCCACCACCGTGATGGATATTAAACAAAAAGATTTGTTTTTAGAGAAACAATCTGAACCTTTTAGACATTACCTTAAAACATCCAAGACGAAGGTTTAAAGAATTATCTTCCCACTTCTGTTTGAACATCTAACTGAATATTTACATAAAGTTAATAAATATCTAATCCAAGAACACCTTTCTGTTTTTTTCCTGTATGGATCTGAAAGACATCAAACTTTCCACGTTCAGATAAAAAACAGGATTTGAATATTCGAGTCATTTCTTTACGGTCTCACCTCTGCTCCAGCTGTTTCATGGTGGCAGTGATCTGATTGGTCTTCTCTTCCAGACGACTGATCACGTCGTTCTTCTTCTTCATCTCCTCATCTGAAGACTGAGAGATCAGAAGAGACTCTTTATTAAGCAGCAGGGACTCCTGAGGAGACGACAGGAGGACAAGGTACCTGCATCTTCTGGTACATTTCCACATTGATGGCTTTAACCTCATCCAGCTGCTGCCTCAGTCCAATCAGAGTGTCCTGTCCATCAGAAAGAAAAACTTAAAGAAATGCCACATTATGTCAAAAAAAGATGATTTTACCTCCCAGCTCTGCTCTAAATGTCACGTGGACAGAAATATAACCAATCATATCTGCACATGTAAGGCTTTATTAAATATTAAAACAAGTATTGACCTGTTTTTCATGAATATCTTTTTCCAGAAGCTTCATAGCCAGCTCCATCTCCTGCTTCATGGACACCTGGGCCACCAGCTCGTTCTCCACATCCTGAACATGAAGACGACACGGGAAGAGTCAGCCGCTCCACTCATTTCACGAGTGCTCCGACAGATAAACTCGTCTGACCTGTCTCAGTTGGCACTCCTCCCTCAGCTGCCTCCTGGCCTCGTTGTACATCTCATCCAGACCCTGCCGGGACTGTTTGTACGTGTCTCTCTCCACCAACACGTCTCCTTGGGTCACCTGAACCAAAACATGTCATTCAACCCTCCAAATATGTTCCTTTGTGATGAGAGCTGCCGGTGGTACTGAGAACCAGATCCACTTATTTTTTCATCCATCTCTTCTCCATGGATGGGTTACAGAGGCAACAGGTCCAGGAGGACCACCCAGACGTCCCTCTCCCTAGGTGATCTAATCCCTCCAGGAAGTTCTGGGTGTGCTCCAGGGTCTCTTCCCTCCAACGGGAGCCATCCAATCATCAGAGCCATCAGATGCCCTCACCTCCACAACTTGGGAGCAGCAGCTGATGAAGCTCCGCCCACTTTCACAGAGGCTGAGCGCAGCCCCCCAACAGGGGACGCTCATGTATCTGGGGTCCCAGAGGTGAGGGTTGGAACGACTCTTTGTTCAACACACGAGACCCCAATCCATAGATCCATCACCGCCACTCGTGACCAAGACCCCCAGATCCACCTGAGGCCAAGGGAGCATTCCACAGTCTGTCCTAGAAGAACATCCCAGCTGCTAAAAACAGTCTGAGTGTACGCTGAAGGTCACATCACCATCTCCAAAGAGCAGAGACCAGACCCTGAGCTTCCCAGACCAGACCCCAGGGTTCTGTGACCACGCCCACCCCTCCCCAGTGCGACCACGCCCCCTCTGTATGACTGGGTCTTCAGGTTCTGTCGGTGAACACCATGATTGAAGAGCACCAGTGAACCTCGCCTGGAGCTGAGCCTTGGCTGCGGGCGCTCGGCCCCGCCCACAGGACGCCCCTCCAGGTGGAGGTAAACATGTTTGTGTACCTGTAAATGTTGTTGTGTCTTGAGCAGGATCAGGTTGTTGTCGCTCCTCAGCTGCTGGTTTTCCTCCTGCAGTTTGATGATGTTGTTCTTGGCGATGGCGAGCTGCGGACACAAACACGTCAGGATCAGCTGCAGCTCCGACCGACACGCTGCTTTCTCAAACGCTGCCCTCACCTCTTCGATGAGTTTGGAGTTGGACTTCTCTAAAGACTCCACTCTGCCCTGAAGACCGTGAACCGTGGAGCTGCACAAAAACAAAACGTAACATCCGATCAATTATTAGTTTCAGAGTTTTCTTTTCCTTTTCAGAATCTGCTTTCATTTGTAGCAGTTTTAGGGTTTAAACCTGAGATTAAAACATTTTTTTCATCAAAACAAAAGTCTTACTTCAGCTGTCGGTTCAGTTCCTCCACGTAGTTCTTCTGATCCAAAATGGATGCTATCTGGCTGTTCCTGTTGTCATGGAAACGGACATGAAACAGATTTCTGCATCACATTCAGAGAAAGCAGCTGGATGAAGGAGCGGAGAAACGCCGTACCTCTCCTCACTCCTGTAATCGTCCGTGTCGTTCTTCAGGTACATGGAGAAGTCGATCACCCCGACCTGAACGAGCACAGCAGTTATTTCAGTCCAGAACTGGACCGGGACAATTCTGTCTTTATGTGTCTTAAACCACTGAAAATAATCCTAAACAGGAGGGATGACTCGGGTCTGACAGACATCTGCTGGAGACATTTTTAAATCTGACACACAAACTGCACAATACGGTCGGGTCCATAAATTACACACAACACGCATCTGATCGTTGCATCACCCGTCTCCTCGTCTTCACGTGGAAGGGAGGCGTAGACGAGCTGCGTCTCCTCGTCTTCACGTGGAAGGGACGCGAAGACGAGCTGCGTCTCCTCGTCTTCACGTGAAAGGGACGCGAAGACGAGCTGCGTCTCCTCGTCTTCACGTGAAAGGGACGCGAAGACGAGCTGCGTCTCCTCGTCTT
>JAVKLF010000038.1:9359817-9371018 GCA_034783495.1 Millerichthys robustus
ATCCATCATCCATCCATCATCCATTCATCATCAATCCATCATCCATCCATCATCTAGCCATCATCCATTCATCATCAATCCATCATCCATCCATCATCTAGCCATCATCCATCCATCATCAATCCATCATCCATCCATCATCCATCCATCATCTATCCATCATCCATCCATCATCAATCATCATCCATCCATCCATCATCAATCCATCATCTATCCATCATCCATCCATCATCTATCTATCATCTATCCATCATCCATCCGTCATCTATCTATCATCCATCCATCATCAATCCATCATCCATCCATCATTCATCCATCATCCATCCATCATTCATCCATCATCCATCCATCATCCATCCATCATTTATCCATAATCCATCCATTATCCATCCATCATCTTTGTATCATCCATCCATCATTCATCCATCATCCATCCATCATTCATCCATCATTCATCTATCCGACATCCATCATTTATCCATCCATCCATCTATCATTGATCCATCCATCATTCATCCATCATCCATCCATCATTCATCCATCATTCATCTATCCATCCATCTATCATTGATCCATCCATCCATCATCCATCATTCAACCATCATCCATCCATCTATCATTGATCCATCCATCCATCCATCATCCATCATCCATCCATCATCTATCCATCATATCCATCATTCATCCATCATCCATCATTCATCCATCATCCATCCATCATTCATCCATCATTCATCTATCCATCCATCTATCATTGATCCATCCATCCATCATCCATCCATCATCCATCCATCATCCATCCATCCATCCAAATGTGGACATAAAATCAATAAAAAGCAGACAAAGTTTTAAAAAAATATTTATTTATTACTATTATACTTATTTATTATTCAGATAATTATATTTTTTAAATGTCAGCATTTTTTCATTTTTTTCAATTCTACCCGAACCTCATGTGACGTCATCAGTGACGCTAATCATAACTCTGTCAGTGTGAGAAATAAAAATAGTACAACTGACTTTTAATTTCTACAGCTGACCACAGCGTGTGTGTGCGTGCGTGCGTGCGTGTGTATGTGTGTGTGCGTGTGATGATGATGATGTGGAGGTTCCCACGACTGCCATCCATCCATTCCTTGGCATACACACGCGCGCGTGCACACGCACAGGGCCCCCTCAGACCCCTGCATGCCACCACTGGTTCTGGACGCAGGCGTCGGACTTTGTCTCCGGGAGGACAGGCAGGACGAGGACAGGTGGGGACAGTTAGAAGAAGCAGGGCACGTATGTGACTGTAGCTGCCCGGGTGTTTGGTGAGCAGATGGTCCGGGCTCGAGGAGGGGGCGTGTCTTGTCCTCGCGACCCTTCACAAATCACAAGTTTCGCCCCTGAGGGGCTCAATGGGAATCAATGGGAATTACTTCAGCAGAGAAAGGATGAATGGGCTGCGGGGCGCGAGACCGCTCCCTTTGTTGTTCCACCGCACATCACGGAGCGCTCGTGGTCGCGCACGCGCAGTCACACGCATGCGCGCACAGACAACAGGAAAGCGCTTCAATTAAACAATCGACCTCCAGTTAAACAATTTTACACCCCCACCCTCCCCCACGCGCGTCCACCTCGTCCAAAGAGGATCAGAGTGGAGGAGTTTCTGCTGGTTTCTGGAGTAATAGAATATCCCGACATAAATTATGTTTCGAGGTTAAATGTTGGTGCCCGCGGAGGGGAGGGGGGGTTCCTCCTGCCTTTCAGTCACGCTTTGCTGTGTAATCGGAAAATGTGCGCCACGTCACGGCGATGAGTGACTGAAAGTTTATTGGCCGTTTTACAGAGAGGGGCAGCAGGGACCTCTTAAAGTCGGGATGAGTCCAAGTGAAAGAAGGATTTCCCGCCACGCCACGGGAGCGTCGCTGATTCTTGACAACATGAACAGTTGAATGGAAGGACGAGCGTGGAGCCCAGCGTCCTGTATCTGCGTGGACGGTGGAAGCCGAGGATAATAGTGTTAAAGCTGAAGGTTAAAGGCCTTTCAACGGGCCAGGAGGGGTGACACTGGACCCCCCCCCACCACCACCACCACCACCACCACCCCCCCCCCCCCCCACCCCCCCCACACACACACACACACACACACACTGACTCAGAGAGGAGAATAACCCAGCAGGGTCGTGGAGCTGCTGCAGGATGTTCACCAACACTGATGTGTTCTCCATATGTTCCTGAGTGGGGCTACAGCAGCCGCCAAAAACAGTGATGCTATGCAGAGGGGTCCAGCTTCAATTGGAGATGTTAATTAAGCCCCTCCCCCTCCCAGTGTGTGTGTGTGTGTATGCTGGTATGCATAAACATTAGAACCTCTGATGTTTGTTCTTCAGTGGATCTACTGCTGAGCCAACACGTTAATAAATAAATAATTCTGGGAGAAAGGCCTCTCTGATTGACAAGTGTGGCACCAAAACACCAATTAACTCCTCTGGCCAATCAGCGACTCTCTTCCCAGCCTTTCATTTACTTTTTTGTGCTCGCTCAGACCCCATATTCTCACATAAAATCTAATAATTTCATGAAGTCAATGCATCCTTTTCCCTGCTCCAAGACAAGCGAAGAGGGTTTGAGTCTGATTATTCGTGGAGACTGAAATCATTTCAGAGCAACACGTGCTCATTCTTCTGCGCGTCCATGAATAGATGAGATGAGACAGTGATTTTATTTTATTTCGTTTTCTCACAAAAACTGAGTGCTGTCTGTGATGAAAAGTATAATTTCTCAATCAAAAACAAGAGGATACTGCAACCGCTGTCTGTTTGTATGATCGTGTGTGTGTGTGTGTGTGTGTGTGAGAGAGAGAGAGAGAGAGAGAGAGAGAGAGAGATTCTCTGGTGTTGTATTATTGTGGGAGAGCAGGTGCTGCCGACCCAATTACCATACAGCTGAAAGCACAAAGAGAAAAAAGTTTACTCCCTACGAGTCCCCCCCTCCTCCTCCTCTTCATCCTCGCCCTCCCCCTCCTCACAGGGTCTCTTAATGACAGCCACGCGAGTGACACACCACCAAGTCTTTTTTATTTATTACTGCCTCGATCTAGAGAGCAAGTTGAAGAGAAATAAAGTCGCGCAGAGAAAACTGTTCCTGCGCGTAAAGGTGCGTTTTTACGCGCGCAAAGAAAGTTTGACTTTTTGAGCTCATAAACATTTATTAACATGAGTCAGTTAAAAAATATACTGAGTCACTTTTCTAAAGTAAACCAGGAAGTTTTAGATTAATGATCAAAGAAGAGCACCTTGTCGTTACGTCACATCATTCTGGTTTTGGAAACAGATCTAACATTTCCATCTTTCATTTGATCAAACTGGAACCGATCTTCATCCATCGAATGACTGCGCGCGTGTAAGAAGCAGCTCCAGAACCACAGAGGATGGAACCAACACGTCGAGTCGTCACCATAGGAATGTAACTGAGCAGATGGTCGTTGGCGGAGTTGGGGGCCGCCGGCTGGCCGCGCGGGGAGCGGGTCAGCCAACACTTCACCATCAGAACCTCATGACACAAAAAGTCAGACTGGCTGCTGCGCAGAAATCTCCGGACAGAGCTGAGGATTTCGTGCGGAGGTTTAAAGAATTTGTCGGAATGTAAAACGGGCCCCGCGCGCGCGCGCGTGTGTGTGTGTGTGTTGGAGGGGCAGAGAGGGTTGTTGCACATTTAACAGCTCACTAGCCATTTGGTCTGTCCCCCTTGAGAGGGAGAAAAAGAGAGGAAGGGGGGCGGGTTTAGAAAAAGTTTTGCTCGCCCCCCCTCCGGTTCCTTTGTGATGGCCCCGGGGCGGACTTGTGGTGGAGGGAGGGAAAGATGAGGAGCAGAGGGGCTCATTTGCATCTTATTACCCTTCTCCCGCTGGCCCGGTATAAAACCGTGCGCAGGGCAGGACCCCTTCAGACTGAGTGACACAGCAGAGAATCAAAGAGGAACGGAGATTTGTTTCTGTTTAGGAAATCCTTTTCTTTTTTTAGATTCTCACAAACAACCCGACGAACATACAAGAGTTGTCTGAACAGCGACTGCTTGGAATTATTGTTTCCATCGAGGATTTCCTTCACGTTTCTTCAAAGGGGATTGTTCCACTGGAAATTCATTTCTACTGTAGAAAATATTTGTTTAATCAAAACTCCCACAGTTTTAGTGGGAAGTTAGAGGAGCAGGTGACAACCCACTGGAAATCTTTACGTCTGTGCGATTTAAAGGAGAACTTTTCCGACTTTCTCCATGATTATCTGAGGAGGTGTGGAGCTCTCCGTGCTTGTTGAAGAGCTGTCAGCTCAACGATGGGACGCCTGGTTCTGCTCCTGGTGCTCAGTCTGGCTTTACTCACCTGCCAGGTAAGGTCCAGTGTTGGGAACTTTAAAGAGTTTTACGCACGCTTGTTTTGATAAATCGTATATTTGTAGAACTGATTCCGTGTCGTCGTGTAGGTCCGGTGCTCTGGCGTGTTTGAGCTGAAGCTGCAGGAGTTTCTCAACAAGAAGGGGATCGCGGGGAACTCGAACTGTTGCCCCGGAGGCTCCGCGCATCCACAGGGCCACCAGCAGTGCGAGTGTAAGACCTTTTTTCGGGTCTGCCTGAAACATTACCAAGCCAGCGTCTCCCCGGAGCCCCCCTGCACTTATGGAGGGGCTGTGACTCCCGTCCTCGGCTCCAACTCCTTCCAGGTGCCGGAGACCAACGCGGAAAGTTTCACCAACCCGATCCGCTTTTCCTTCAGCTTCACGTGGCCAGTAAGTACCTGCCACGAGAAATATTACCTTTCTGACTGCGATTTTGTTTTCTAATCAAATGTTGAATAAATTGGACTTTAGATTTTTGTTGCAATATTTGCGCCACCCATAATCATGCACGCGCAGAGGCAGCGCAATATTCCAGTGGGACGTGTTTGCTTTGAAGAACACAAAACCCAACAGATGCTCCCCAAACCCAACACTTGTGAGGGTCTTTGTCAGTAGTGTGTGAGAGGGTCTATTGTAGTGTGTCAGTGGTCTTTGGTGGGATACAACGCGGGGGTGTGTGTGGGGGGGGGGGGGGGGGGGGGGGGGGGGGGGGGGGGGGGGGGGGGGGGGGGGAGAAAGGGAGGGGACGCTCACCAAAAGATTCCCCCCTCCGACCAGCCGCGGTGGGAAATCTAACATCCTTTGAGTTGGCACATCATTGGCAGCGCTGCGTGAAATTCCGCCTCGTTTGGGTTTTACTGCGGTGCCAGAGTGCGCGAGGAGCAGGTAGCCTTATTAGGCCTCTAATCAACAGGAGAATTAGGCTGTGAAGTTTATTGCCAGGCCTCCTAATGGCCCTCTGCAGAGGGGGGAGGTGGGACCTCCAAGCCGAGCAGCTGTTGACTCTCTCCATCTCTCCTCAGGGGACGTTTTCACTGATCATTGAAGCTCTGCACACGGACTCCCTGGACGACCTGACGACAGGTGCGTGACAGCCCCGCAGACAACAAGCTGCGTGATGGAGTTTCAACTCCGACACAAACTCATCCAGAGTCAGGATTTACACCATCTCATCAGCAGACAAAACACATATTTACTAGTTTTATTAAGTTTCATTCTCCTTTAAACAAGTTTGTTTCTGAGTGGACAAACACCATCTCGTAGAACTTTATGTGGTCCTTAATCGTAATAATAAGGAACATTTATATTCTGGAGCAGAAAGGAAAATTTTAATAACGGTAACACAAGAGAAACTAAATGCAGAAACATTCTGATGAATTATTGGTTTGTAGACGGTCAGTCAAACCCAGATATCATCAGAATCACTTCTTCAGCCTCTGACATGAACAAACTGGGGGTTTGTGTTCGACAGTGGCAATAAATGAGCCATAATCAAATTATTTTCTCCCACAGACAACCCAGAGCGTTTGATCAGCAGGACCACCACCCAGCGTCACCTCGCTGTGGGGGACGAATGGAGCAAGGACATGCAGACGGCCGGCAGGACAGAGCTGCGCTTCTCTTACCGCTTCCTGTGTGACGAGCACTACTACGGAGACGGCTGCTCCGTCTTCTGCCGACCCCGAGACGATGCTTTTGGACATTTCACCTGCGGAGAGCGTGGAGATATCATATGCAACTCTGGCTGGAAGGGGCAGTACTGCACCGAGCGTGAGTTGCTAATTAATTCTGATTCTGTATGAAACAGCTACAGAAAATAAAAAGGGAGATGAGGAAGGATGCTGTTTGACCTGGAGCGATAAACTCTGTAGTTATTGACCTTGTTTCTAGTGGCAGCTGCTTGTCAGTGATAAAGAGAAGGAAAGGCACACTCATTAGTAGCAGGGGTTGATGTTTACACAAAGTCTTAACAAACTCAATAATTAGGATGTTTTTTTTCCCAATAACTGCCATAGTCAAACGTGTCCAAACTACAGACTCGGGGAGTTTCTACCCAGCTTCTAATTTCCTCTGCAGTCATTTGCTTCTCTTTATTGTTAGAGACTTTTCCACCTCATAATGCGGGGCCCGTGTGCAACAGGCGTCAGTTAGTTATCCCACAGCACCAGAGGCCTCCATTCTAATGAGCCGCAGTGGCTCCTCAGTAATTCACACGCCGCGTGCCTTCCATTAGACCGCTGGGGCCTCCTCGCCCCAAACCTCCTCCCCGATTGGCTGAGCGGGGGTCCCGTATTGTTGCGGATGGGCCCGGCGATTGGCCGAGCGGGGCTGTGTATTGTTGTGGAGGGGGCAGCTGCTCAGTGAGCGGAGACAATGGAGCAGCTGTCTGGTGGTTAGCTCCTCACAGACCAGCTGGCCCTGGGGGGAGGAGGGGGAAAGACAGGAGGAGGGAGAGGAGAGGAAGATGAAGATGAAGAGATTGTGAGGAGGGGAGGGGATAGGTGGATGGAGAGAGAGAGAGAGAGGTACGAAAAAGGACTTCTGACCTGCAGTCAGATGGAGAAAGAAGGCTTTGTGTTGAAGAACAACCAGAGTGAAAGAGAAGCTTTCAGGCTGGTTGTTCTGTTTGGTGACCAAAACTGCCAGAGTCTGACATTTAGCGACAAATGCAGCATTAAGGAAATCAGCTTTCAGGTGATGACAGGAATTCCTTTGGATGGACTAAAATAAATAAAAAGAAAAGAAAAAAGATGACTCCATCAGTGGAGGCTGGTGAAGAACCAACAGTATGAATGTTTTCCATGATTTGTCTAACTTTGTTTCTCCATCGCAGCGATCTGCCTTCCTGGATGTGATGAAGAACATGGCTTCTGCGATAAACCAGGAGAGTGCAAGTAAGTCCAAAGAAGTTACTTTGAAGCATCTTTAGTGTCCATTAATAAATGTAACAAAAGTTCCTCGTTTCTGTTATTAACTGAGCGCTGCGTTCCCAGGTGTCGTGTGGGCTTCAGTGGGCGTTACTGTGACGACTGCATCCGTTACCCAGGCTGCCTCCACGGCACCTGCCAACAACCGTGGCAGTGTAACTGCCAGGAGGGGTGGGGCGGCCTCTTCTGCAACCAAGGTGAGGCGTTCTACTCACAGACTCCCTGCCAAGTTATGCTCCTTTGGTTTCCGGTTTTCTCATCAACGTTGTCGTCGTCCCAGATCTGAACTACTGTACGCACCATAAACCCTGTCTTAACGGAGCCACCTGCACCAACACCGGCCAGGGGAGCTACACCTGCTCCTGCCCGCCTGGATACTCAGGGGCCAACTGTGAAATCCAAATCAACGAATGTTCCGGAAATCCGTGTCGCAACGGAGGCAGCTGCATTGTGAGTACCACGTTCAACAAAAAGTGCTTCTTAGGCGTAACCACGGGAACAAACATGTCTGTAACCGATGTTTGTACCGTTGTGAACACAGGATGACGAGAACAGCTACAAGTGTACCTGCCCACCTGGTTTCTATGGCAACAACTGCGAGTTAAGTGCCAATACGTGCGCAGACGGGCCTTGTCTCAACAGTGGACGTTGTGTGGACAACCCTGAAGGTGGCTACTTCTGTCAGTGTTCGATGGGATACGCCGGTTTCAACTGTGAGAAGAAAATTGACCACTGCACTTCAAATCCATGTTCAAACGGTAATCCTCCCGCAACTTTGTTCATCCACTGACCAACAACCCTAATCCTGGTGTTCAAAAGTACAGTCTGACTAATTCTTTGGCTTTATCTCAACACTGGCTCTCCCTGCAGGAGCAGAGTGTGTTGACCTTGTGAACTCCTACCTCTGTGAGTGTCCTGAGGGATTTTCAGGTACCAACTGTGAGGTCACCAGTGGTTTTCCTGGATACTGTCAGTCCTTCCCTTGTCAGAATGGTGGGACATGTCAGGAGGGAGTGAATGGCTACACATGTACTTGCCCCCCAGGTACGGCAGCCTTCAAATGATGTTTTACTGTTGCTTTCTCTGGCTTTGTGCACTTTGAGACTCTAAAACTGCGCTTTCTTCCCAGGTTACACCGGTAAAAACTGCAGTACCCCCATCTCTCGCTGTCACCACAACCCTTGCCACAACGGCGCCACCTGTCACGAACGTGGTAGTCGCTACATATGCGCCTGTGTGCCTGAGTATGGAGGTCATAACTGCCAGTTCCTCTTACCAGAGATCCCCAGGGGTTCCCAACCAGTTGTGGATGGACCAGATCGGAGGTTTTTGTCATCAGAAAATGGAAACGCTGACAACGACGGGGATGATGACGTTGGGTTTCCTTGGACGGCCGTATGTGCCGGCGTCTTTCTCGCGCTTGTGATTCTGATCAGCTGTTCTGTGCTGGTGGTCTACATTCGAGTCAAACTGCAAGACCATCACAGTCACCACAGCGATAGTGTGCACAGCGACAGCCAAGAGACCATGAATAACCTCACGACCAATAACTGTCTCCGGAATGACAAGGAACTGGGTGGTATGATGACAGCGTCAATCAAAAACACCAACAAGAAGGTAGATTACCGTTCGGAACTTACGGGGTCACTTGGTGGTCTGAGTGGGATTGGCAGCCTCAACGGATCAGAAAAGAATGGCTTTAAGGCTCGCTACTCCAGCATTGAGTACAACCTGGTTCACGAGCTCCGGCCCGAGGAGCTGCCACCTCATACAGAAGAGGAGCATCACGAGCCTGAGGCCAAATGTGACGCCGTCGATGAGTCCAACATGGAGGACGGGTTCAGGAAGAGACAAAACAGGTACGCAGATCTAAACGTGGGAACAATGTTAGAACATTCTGCATGAGGCAAAGCTAAAAGTAAACAAATCAAATATCTATCAATAAATCAATTAAAGCCTGTGTCGTGTGAGAGGCAGGGTCTCTGAATCTTTTTCTTCTTTATCCTTCAGTGATGCTTCAGAACAAAAGTCATCAGCAGAGTCACCGAGCTGTAGCGAAGCCAGATATCAGCCATCCACTGAATTAAATCCTCCCGCAGCAAGTGATTCTCAGTACCAGAGGACCGATGGTGAATACCAGAGTCCCAGTGACAGCCGGTACCCGTGTACCACCGACACCAAATACCAGTCCGTCTATGTTATTTCAGACCAGAAAGACGAATGCATCATTGCCACAGAGGTATTTACCTCAACATACGAACTCCTGTCAGCATTTTTCTTTAAGAACATTGTAAACACAGCTGTTTTTGTTTCTTTGGTCTGTCTTACAGGTATGATAGCAGTTTTTCCTGGCTGATGGCGATCAACGCACACCAACCCCTGAGCAGTAGAGCTCAGTTTGTTTCTGGGAGGTTTTACTCCTGCTGTTTGCTGCTCTTCCCTGGAAGTTCCCAGAGGACCTTGAGCCAAGGTGCTGATGAGCCACTGCAGAGTCAGTGTTTGCTCTGTGATGACTGAGGACTACATTAATACTACAGGTCAACCTTTGACCTTCGATGGACGTAGGTCTGTTGATCGCTCTGTGTTCTGGGTGAAGCATCGTGACAAAGTCATTGTACAGAAACAGCGCTGACCGAGAGCTCACGCAGTCAAAGGCCGCTGGAGAACTGATGAAGAGCTAATGAACGTCTCCTTGCGGCGCTGGAAGATTTACGGCTCATAACAGGATGAACTGTTCTCTCCTGATAAGCAGCGGAGCTACGACTTGGATGTTGACCGATGACACTGTCGTGTACGGTGGCGTGCCAACTGAACGAACTGTGTTGTACCTTCGGGGTCCTGAAAAGACCCTTAAAGTACTGCTGTGACGTGCTGTGGGTTCACAGCGCCGTGTAAAAAAATCTTCTGTTCTGGGCGGTGCTGCAGAGGAGAGCGGTGGAGCCCTCCACAAATGTCACGTGGAGCTTTTCTGACACGACTACTAACGGTTATAATCCACCTTTAACTCCACAGCACTGGCAGAGGTGGCTGAGCTGGTCCTCAGCGGGAAACAGAACCCAAAACTCCGGCGGGTTGATCCGACGTGGATTCTGTTGGGCCACACTGGCCTCTGAACCCTGAGAGTTGGGATGAAACGGGCTGATGTTTGGGGCAGAGCATCCTGAAAAACGTTTTTGGTGTTAGAACGCTAAAAAAATCCAACAAAACTAAAATTTCATTTTGAAATCACGTGTGCTGACGGTTCTGTGCTGAACCTGAAGCGTCGCATCAGTTGTTTGGTTTTATTTTGTCCTGACCTCCTAATGATGCTGTCGTTTGACCAAGAAGGCCCGGCTCTAAAGTCTGACCTGCCAAGACCTCATTGCACTATAGAGGTGTGTGTTTGTGTGAATGTGTGTGTACATGTCGTCATGCCACGTGCACGGCCCACGCCATCACAGTCAGCTGATTCCACAACACCCTGCCATCTGTTGGTTAAGGGTTTCACTTTTAATTTTATTATCTAAAGAAAGAGGTTATTCTTTTAATTTAATGGTGTAATTATTTGTGCTACATTTTTTGTGTTGTTTTTGTTAAGTCTGTTTTAATTTAAGTTGTTTTGTATTTGGCCAATGATGTACGTTTGTGAGCATGTATGAGTTAGGCACTTGAGACCACTGTGACTGTGTTGTATTTAAAGACAAAAGTTGTATGTACAAAATCTGTCATTTTTAATACGGGAAAAAATATTTTTCCAAAATAAAAGAAAAACAAAAACTAACAGATTTGGTGTTTATTGTATTTACATACTTTAAAGGCGGGGTTGGAATAGACTTGTTTTAAAAAACTGTCAAACAAATTGAAACAGAGATTTGTTGTCAGTAAATGATTATGTGAGTGGTGTGTGTGTGTGTGT
>JAVKLF010000038.1:9390256-9408497 GCA_034783495.1 Millerichthys robustus
TATGACCCAAAACCTTTTTTAAATGAATCTCAGGACCAGAAGTCTGAGTTTTCATTTCTACCAAACATTTATAGATTCCAGTCTGACTTTTTTATTGGCTTCATTATTTATTTCACTCAAAATAAAACTAAATAACTTTTATTGTGTAACTTTAAAAACACTTTAAACAAACTCATTCAGACGTGATGCATTCTCAGGAGAGATGTTTGGGCCGGGTCGTCTCGTGACGAGCAGGTCTTTGGGCCTCCTCGTGTCCCGTGGGGAAGGACGTTTTGTCGGGTCGTCTTGTGATGAGCAGATCTGTGGTTCCATCTCATGACTCGGCTCTTTTAACAGCTGGGCTGCTGATGACTCAGGTAGAGGAAGAAAAACAAACTCTCTTTCAGATCTTTGACTCTTTATGGAAAGAAATACTTCCAGTGTTTTTGTTTAGTTTTGATTTTGGTAAAAAAAAAAAAAATTGTCTTTAGTTTTTGTTTTATTTTGTTAACCAAGTCCTCAGTTTCATTTCGGGTTCTTTGAAGACGTGTGGAAAAAAACACTCCAGCATCTTTGAAGCTTTGTTTTTCTTTGGGCTGTTCCTTCCTTCAGGGTTCTCTACAGCGAGTGAACGCACAAGATTTGGTGTAAAACATCCCTCGACATTTATCTGGCCCAGTTCTGGCCCGGATACCGCCCGCCTGCTGCGTGGGGTGATGAGGTTTTATGATGAAATCAGAACCAGACGTAACACAAAGAATAAATTCTTTAACAAAAGTATCCATGTAAAAAAACCATTTATTTCAATCTCAGAGCTCCACTTTTAATCAAACGAGACACACAGGTGTGTCGTCCACCTGAGGACAATCAGAACCTGAGCCCACAGGATTTAGATTAAAAACACACAAATCTGTGTTTAAGTGGGTTAGAAATGCAGCCATCATTGTTAGTAATTAAAATAAAAGAAATAAAAAGCCGTCCTGACGCTGTTCTTGTAAAACTGAATGAGGCGTAAGCAGGAAGTGAAACTGTGCACGACCTTTGACCCGCTTAACTCCACGACAAACCGTGACGACACACAAACACGAGACAAACAACCGATTGTGTCTTTTCCCTGGAAGACACGAAGCGAGGACACACAGGACGCTTTCAGCCGCAGCAACAACACGAGGACGAGGAGGAAGTTTTCCAAACGCCGTCTGTGATTCCTGCAGAAAGAATCTTTGAACTCTTATTATTAAAAAGAAACGAGTCGAGTCGTGGCACCGAACTAAACTACCTGCTGCTGCTTGGAACGACTTTTTAAAAAAATCATTTCATCTTTATTTCATTTTTCTACTGAGACAGGTGATGAAAAAACTGAACACCATCTTTCTGTTTGTGCATCATCCCCTCACAAGAAGCATTCTGGGTAACCAGAACCGCTCCGTTTGCACAAATACAAACTCAAAACTAATCTCTGATTTAGTTTAATCCAAATTAAAAAGTGCTTCTGTTCCCTTCGTTTGGGGTTCATGCTAGGTTTGACTGGATGGTTCTGCTCAGGACTAAAGTTAAAGCCCGGTCCAGGTCTGACACTAATTAATGGGTGTCCAAACAGGAAACGGTCTGTGGTCCAGCTAAAACCAGTTGGTAAGTCCTTTTTCAAAAAGAATAACAATGGCTGGAGTTCTCCAAGTTCTGCCTTTAAATACGTCTGGGTCATAAAATCCTAAAGGACAGTCTGGTCCGAGGTCAGCTCTCTTTCATTCTGCATCTCTTTCTAAAGTTAGACACATTTTAGAAAAACGGCAGCGTGTGCCCGGATTTAGGTCCCTGGTAAGACGGGTTAGAAGACGGGTTAAATTGGTGAGAAACTCTTCGGTTCTGTTCGTAGACGATGAGTTGAAGATCAGAAGTAAATCTAATTTGCCATTAAAAAAATAAAAAGAATCGGCAAAAATCTTAGTTCTCTTCCACAGTTGAGGCAAAGTCATGCATCAGAAATACTGAGCGATCGGACCCCCGACTCAAAGCGGGAACCGAACCCACAGGTCCGCTTTAGGCCACACAGCAGTACCTCTTCCACCAAGACTTGGACAGACTCTTCATCTTGTCCGGTTTCTGCTTTTTTCTGCGTTTTGGTTTCCCTCTGGAGTTCTTACGGGAGCCGTGGTTCTGGATGCCGGCCAGTATGGCCGCGTCAAACACCTCCTTCAGATTCTTTTGGGTCAGGGAGGAGCACTCCACGTAGGCCGCCGCTCCGATCCGCGTCGCACAGTTCCGGGCCTCTGCCGGGTCCGTGGGCCGCTCTCGATATCTGGCCAGGTCGATCAGGACCTGAAGAAAGACCCGTGAGCCGTCACGTAGAACCAACGTGCAGAAACAGGTAAAACTTTTACATTGAGTTTTGTCAAAATTGAATAAATGAATAACTTTACTACGAGTCGTTTTAATGAAATATCTGAAGCTCTTTTCTGAGCAGTAGCTACAAAAACATGACTTTGATCAGAAATTTGTCATTTTCCCTGCGAGCTAGCAGGTAAATTTTTATATCCACGTATCGTTTCAGGTTTCCTCTTTAAAATAAGATCAAATCTAGAATATCCTAAAAAAAGGAATCGGACCAAATCTCAACCAATCAAGGCGTACCTCTGGAAACGCTCCAGGGCTCATTTTAAATCAGTTTGATGTGATGAGTCACGTTTACATTTTATTTATTTAAGAAGATAATTAGCCTAATGGCAAATAAAACACAACAAAATACTGTTCAACAAATTGTGTGTAAAAGTATTACAGCAGGTTGGCTGTTAATCAGCTGTGCTGCATTAAACTGTGACCCGATGAGATAAACGACTGAAGATGAACCGTTACGGCTTGAAATTCACTTCAAAATAAAATTCACCTGACTGAACTTTCCAGGAAAAAAAGACGTCACAGGAGAAACAAGAATTTTACGCGTCAGATGCTTTTTGTTCCGACGTTCAGGTTTAATGGAGACGAGGAACAGAGCAGTGCACTCTGGGTAAATGTTTACACGATGATGAAGCTGCGCACCTTGACGTCCTCTCGGAGGTCACACTGCATCCCGACGAGGATCAGGGGTGCGGACGGGGCGTGTTTCCGGATCTCTGGGACCCATTTCTCCGGCACGTTCTGGAAGGAGGCGGGACTGACGACGCTGAAGCACAGCATGAACACGTCTGCGCTGGTGTAACACAGGGGACGCAGCTCGTCAAACTCGTCCTGAAAGACACCCAGAAGCTTTACCGCCCGTTCAGAAAAATAAAACCTGAAGGAAACTTTCAGTGACGACGTCTGAGGAGTGAAGGAGACAGCAGGAAATAAGAAAGGACGCAGATTACAAGAAGAAAGTAAGAACTAGTTCCACCTGTGGAGCAAAAAGCAACGTTTGAGAACCTGAAATATTAAAGAAGAACTGGGAACTCTGAAAGTTTGGTTTGACCCCAGCTCCTCATCCTCCTCGCTGTGCCTCATCAGAACAGGAAACATTTCTGATGATAAAGTTCTGCAACTGTGTTTGTGGACTAAGTATTTAATACAGAAAATTTACAACAAAAGCCACAGCTTTGGGTAAAACGAGCCGTCTTGTTTTCCTCCAGGCTAACGACCGGCACCTGTGAGTTTTCACAGTGAAACTGGACCGGGCGTACCGAACACATCTGCCCAGCGCCGGCTTGTCCCTCAGGATATGGATCTTTTTTCAGGCAGCTGTGGACATTACGTCACTTCCTGCTTCTAAAGGAATTCATTTTTCCAAGGAAAGACCAATCAGATGCATGGTTTCCTAGACAAGAACCCAAAACACAGAACCTATTTGTGGGTCAGATCTGCAAACCGGTCGTGTTTAAAATCTGCTCCTGATTTTGCCTTCAGTAGATTTATTTAGATTTCAAAGATTATTTTTAAATCTATATCATTTGTTGTAGGTTTGTTTTTAGGTTTAATTGTTCTTTCAATCATTTCCAGCAGACTCGTGTGAAGAGGTGAGCAGAGCGGCCAGAAGATGTCCTGTTTGAAAAACATTTATCTCCTGCCATCACTGACCTGTCCAGCGGTGTCACACAGCTGAAGTTTGACCGGCTGCCCGTCCACCGACACCACCGCTACAAACACAAGAACAGACCAGAATAATGTCACACTCACAGAGTTCAATACTGCCACAGACACAATCCATCACTCTGGTAACTTCTGCTAAATTATTTCCCCCTAAAGTCGAGTGAAATTATATTCCAGTTTGTCTAAGAACCTTCTAAGAGTTTATTTGGTATAAACTCTTTAAAAACTAATTATCACAGAACTGCAGTCACTGGAAGATGCAGCTCAGATCAGATTAGATCAGATGAATCAGATCAGATGAATCAGATCAGAAGAATCGGATCAGATGAATCGAATCAGATAAATCAGATTAGGGGTTTTAACCTGAGAAGTTGTCAAAGGCAGTGGGGATGTACTCGGTGGGGTAACCGTTGGTGGTGTAGCTGACCACCAGGCTGGTTTTGCCCACAGCTCCGTCCCCCACCAGGACACACTTCACACGCCGCGTCGTCCTCCGCCCGGAGCCCCCGTCCCGGCTCCGGACTCTCCTCGGTGGGACAGGGGGAGCAGGGGACACCGACGCCGGCTGGTAGCCTCCATTGTCCCGCGAGTGCACCTGGCAGGGAGAGGACGGAGACATGGAGGACAGGTTCGGTCTTCACGCGTCCATTCCTCCGACTTCCTCCGTCCACGGAGCAGCTGGTGTACGGACGCGACGCGACCTGTTCCCGTCCGGTTTGAGCTCCTTCACTCGCCTTTCCTCGCGGGACTGAAAACTTCAGCGGTGTCCATTTTAACTTCCCGCTCTAATCAGGTTTTCGTCAGAAACGCTGGCACGAAGGAGCGGAGGTTTAATTAGAGCTGGACAGCAGAGTTGGAGCGAGTGTCCGAGTCTACACGCCCCACCCGTGACGTCACTCAGCGCGCGCGCCTGTTTTTACTGGAACACAGTAGCCCTACAGCCTGGTGACTTTAGACACATTTAGTGTCCATACTGCGCTAAAATAAAGGCAAAGGACACAAAAAGTTAATTTAGCAGATTTTTGATTCTGTTTGAAGAAAGTCGGCTGTAATCTTTTCCACACATGTGGGCGTGGTTTCGCTAATTGGCTAATAGCATAATTCCTGTTTTGTTTAGATGATTAGCTTTTACCATTAGCGGACCAATTAGCTAACTTTACATCAGCTAACTAACAAGCTAACATCAACAGGTTTGTGTCAGTCTCAACTTGAAGGAGACAAAAATGATGCAGCCTGTTAGCGATTAGCTGTTAGCCTTAGCGTCTGCAATTTTGTTTTGGTACATGTTTAGCAGTTTAATCTTAGCAAACAAACAATTTTAGTCAGTGGATGATAATTTAACAAAGCTAAACTTTTGGTTAGTTGTGCCCATCACTGCTGTGTTTTAATACATTTGTGTTATGTTATATTATATTTATTATTTTTACATTGATTGCTTTTTCCACACAATTAATAAATACCTGACCATGCTCTGATAAATATTTTTGTTTAAAATGTTGCCTTAATGTGAATCTAAACACAAGAGATAACCAGTTATAGATAGGCCTAACACTTTACCAACCTAATTTAGAATTACAATTTATTTTGATTTTAGTGCATTGGTTCAAAAATAAAGTTTCTTTTATCATGTCGTAAAATGATGTATTCGATTAGTCCAGTAAAATTAGGCTAATTTATGAGCACAGTTGTCATCCAAATAATCTAGTTAGATCGTTAGAAAAACAGTATTTGAGTTATTTAGGTACTTTTCAGCGCTGTTATTATTCGTCTGATTTTTTTTTTCTCCAGAGATTAAAGTTGGCGTTAGTTTGATTTAATTATTAGTCTTTATTGTTTATCTTCTTATGTAAAACATTTGCGCCATCTAGTGGACATATCAATCAAACACATGGCATTTCATCACAAAACATAATCAAAATATGGATCTAACTGTTTTAACATAAACTATACAGTTCAAAATGTTTCATACATCAGTCAGATTCCTTACCGCGAGTCTTCTCCTACATTGTGAGTTTTTCGTTAACTGCGGAACTAAAACACCGTAGACGGCGTTTCCCTACGGACGATTCTCGTAGCCGTACCAGCATGCGTTATGCTAGCTTGTTAGTTCCAGTCAGCCAGTAGAGCAGCTTGTTCTTTAAGCTTTGATTTAAAACATGACCATGTCTTCGGCAGAGGTGGTTTTGGGTTTCCTGGAAGAGGCGGAGCCGTGGCGGCTTCGGGCCTCACAGTTCCCCAGTAAAGTCGGGGGGAAGCCGGCGTGGCTCAGCCGGACAGGCCTGCCCTCCGTGTCCGCGCTGCAGTGTGAGCTCTGCCGGCTGCCGATGGTCTTCCTGCTGCAGGTTGGTGTCCTGGAGGAGGCACTTTAGTTATTCCACCCAGTGTTTATTATCTTACAAAAAAGAACATGTACATATTTTCTAAAGTCATAAACGCCTTAAAAACAGTTTAGTTTATAAAAATATTACCAGAATAAGGCTCAACATTCAAGCAGTTTTTAATGTTTTACTTTTTGTCCTGCAACATTAAGTTCTTTAGCTTTCCTCTGTAGAAAGCAGTGTGTTGTTCTGCTGCAGGTGTATGCTCCGGTACCGGGCCAGGACAGAAGTTTTCACAGAACCCTCTTTGTGTTCTGCTGCAAAACTCCTGAGTGTTATTCACAAAATGATAACCTCTGCGTGAAAGGTGCCTACAGATTTGTCTTTGCTCGTTTTTACACGATGTTCGCACACCTGGTGCTTCTCGAACCGAACTATGACTTGTTTCATTTTGTCTCCAGTGTTCAGGAGCCAGCTCCCCAGGAAGAATGAGTTCTACCCTTTTGAGCCTCCTCCAGGTTTGTCCTTGTGTCTTCATTACATTTCTCTTCACACTCAGGATTATCAGAAGAAAATGTTTAAAGAGGTAGTATTTGCAGCTGTGTCAAAACTGTAAAATAAATAAAGTTGCATCAATTCAAAATGGTGCTTGTTTAATGTTTCATTATGTTTTGCTTTCAGCATTAATTCTTTTAGGATCATATATTCACTAAAATCAGGCTGGTAGAATCACCTGGTTTGGTTCCTTTCTGGTGGCTTTTCTGTTCAGAGGATGAACCACAAAGTGATCCAGAGGAGGACCACCTCGTGTTACCCGTCTCTGGGGTTCAACTGTGTTGGCTGTGTGGTTGCCCGGGCAACAAGGCCTGCTCCCGCTGTCACGCCGTCACCTACTGTGGAAAACACCACCAGACCCTCCACTGGAAACACTCTCACAAGAGGGAGTGCTGCGGTCCAGGTAGAGTCGGACCCGGCTGCAGCTTCGAGTCACAGAGTTTGTCAGGATTTATTTTATCTGCTGATTCATCTTTCTCTGAATCTAGAAGCCTGTAGCGTCACAACTTCACCTCTTCTTCTTCCTGAGTCTGAGCTTGTCACTGAGCCTGAGGAGGAAGACGCTGAGGAAGAGGAGGGCTGCATCCAGAAATGTGCTGATGATCCTTCACTAGCAGACGGTAAGGTTTTGTCGTTACATTTGATGTGGTTGTGGTTATTTATTCACAGTTTCGAAGAGTTTTTAGTAGCAGCTCCAAACATTTGCGTATTTTATGACGGCTCAATCTGTTGTCCATCAGCTCTGCCTGAAGCAGAGCTGGAGGAGATGGCGATGCACGAGACGGAAGACAACAAAGTTTTCCAGCGGTTCAAGAAGAGGATCGCCTCAGAACCACATCAGGTGGAAAACAAAAAGAAGTCTATAGAACAAAGTTAAAATGTTCTCTTTTTGACTTTGTTACATCTCCTCCAGGTGATTCGTTACAGTCGTGGAGGCTGTCCCCTGTGGGTCTCCTCTCATCACATCCCGTCAGAGGAGGATATCCCACCATGCACCTGTGGCGCCAAGCGGACGTTCGAGTTTCAGGTTGTAAATTACGTCAAACTGACCATCATCGACCTTGTTTCCATCTCCAACATGGACCCGTTTAGGTTTTGTTTCTGATCAGGTGTTTGTGTATGCAGGTGATGCCTCAGCTGTTAAACAGCCTGCGTGTGGACGCGACTGGCGCCAGCATCGACTGGGGGTCTCTGCTGGTCTACTCCTGCTCTGACAGCTGTAACCATGGCGACCAGTACTGCCAGGAATTCATCTGGAAGCAGGACTTTTGCTCAGATCAGCTCACGCAGATTAAAAACACATGATTTTTTTTAAAATCTAGGTTTCTGACCATATTTAGTTTGAGTAGAAAATAAAATCAAATAGTTTTTTCATGAGATTTTATTCCTGACAGGAGTAAAGACCTCTGGTGTGAGCTCAGGACTGAACTTAAACCACTGGGACAGGCACGATTGGGGGGGGCACATTGTCCAAAGTAGCTTGTTAAAAGACAAGGATTGCAAATGCAACATGAGCGTTGCATTTGTACAGAATCGATCCCATTTTGTAACATCTCGATGTCAAACAGCCCAGATCTGAAAGAGCAAAAGAAAAAAATGAACCTTAACAGAAACCCACAGACCCTCACAGCTGAAGTTGAGCAGAAGACAATCCAAATCATCAGTTTATTCACGTTGGCACTTTTCTTCTTTTACACTTTGTTTCTGTACAAATACAAGAATTCAATAGAAGTCCGTTTAAACACAATGAATTTAAAATATACTCTTCAGAGACGAAGACTGTGATTTACTTGGATGCAACTTCACTAAAAAACTAAAATGACATTCAAGGCCGGCTGACGGCAGAACGAGAACAGATTTACAGAATAAAAGACTAAAATGTTGAAGTAGACACGTGATGTCAGTGTACAGGTTTATTAACGCAGAGCGGCACACAGAGTTTCAGAAGAATTGGATGTAAAAAGTAAAACACTGAACCAGTTGACTGCAAAATGTTTTAAATGCTTGTTTTAAGTTTTTAAAAGAACTGTCCAAACAAAGACAACAGAAAAAAGGTACAACACTCATCCAAAATTGAAATGGGCAAAAATTAAGTCAACTTTCAAAAACATTTTGTGTCACTTGGTGCTGGATATAAAATGTCGATGAAACAGGCAGAACTTTTCCTGTGGTTCTACATGACCGGGTCAAGACGGTTCAAACATTTTAGAGTTGCATTCACTTTTCAGTCGGAGTCTTCTTCATAACGAAAATACAAAAACTCAAGTTAACGACTTTTTTCTTTCAATAGAAAGTTTGTTTTAAACCAACTCCAATCAGCTACAAGTTAAATAAAAGTGGAGAAGCAACAACTTGATTAAAACTTTGGCTGTGATATTTAGATTAACTTCAATCAATTTAAGGGCATAAATCCTTAATAATTACTCTCAGGCTTAGGAATTTAAAAGTTGGACAAATTTGAGCATGTGCCAGTAAAAGTTAGAAAATGAAAATAAAATACAAAACGCAGTGTACAAAAGTATTTAAAACTATTTCAAACAGAACAGTCTCAGGCTGACCGCTTTTCTTCTCATCAATACTTTACATTTTCTTACAATCGTATGTACAATTAGGTCTGCGATGGAGGAAAAAAAACTGATGTAAAAAATAAATTCTATACGTGATCCAAACAGGGAAAAGGACCTCTAAGACCACATAAAAAATAAGGGATGAATTCAACCTTGAACAGCAGTCCACCGGTGGAGGTTAACACGAAATGTTACTTCAAAGCAATAAAAATAAAAAAATCAGGAAGGACAAAAAAGAAAAACTACAGTTGTTTGGGGATTAAAGCGTCTCCGGGTTCTACGTTGTTTTGCGAAAGCCTTTCAGGATGGGGTATATGTTTTCAAACGCTTCGTAGATCTCAGCTCTTACTTTGGCTCCTATAAAAACACAGAAAAACAATCATCAGCATCTATCTGGGATAATCCGAATACTTTGCACACAAGCCTTACCTGTAAGTACTACTTTACCAGAAACAAAAATGAGCAGGACAATTCTGGGTTTGATCATCCTGTAAATCAACCCTGGAAACAGCTCTGGCTCGTAACTATAAAACACGATTTATTTGGTTAAAAAAATGAAATCAACTTTAAAATACTTCCAATTGTTGCATCGTTTGTTTGTTCTGCAGATGGTTTGTTCTCTAAAGTTACCTGCTAAACTGCTGATGTGTGAGGACCAATCCCTCCAGGCGAATTGGGAACTTCACGTCACAACTGCCCACCATGTTCTGAATCTTGAAGTCCAAAAACTTGGCGGGGAATCCGAGCTTCTGCACCACACGAGCATATTTTCTAGCTGCCAACCTCGACTGCTCCTCACTGGAAAGTGAAAAACGTGGGGAGAGAAGAAAGCTGATAACAATAGTTTAGAAAAATAAACAGCTATGAGCTTGAAGGTAGCACCAAGAATAGATTTCTGACAAAGTTCTTTTTTATGACTGTCGTTATGTTTTAGGTTAGCAAATATGCTAAATTCTGACCTTTTGGCTCCAGTACAGACCATCTTCCCAGAACTGAAGATGAGAGCAGTGGTCCTAGGTTCTCGTATTCTCATTATGACGGCAGCAAAACGCTACAAGAAAGATGACAAACGTTCCAGAGATGACGTACGATACAGACAACACGATAAGCTCTCTTTGCTGGACCGATAATCCAGGTCTCACCTTCGGGTTGTACTCTGCATTTCTGGCTCTCAGTGCGATGGTCTTCAGGTCCAGTTTACAGCCCAGATTTACAGTAGATACAATGTTTCTAATTGTACATGAAAAAAAGGCTGAGATGACAGGACTGTAAAATAGACAATATTTAATGAAACTATGTAACCCATGGTAATTTAGTAGTAGATCTGTCTTTGTGATTATAAAGGTAGAATTCAGTTCAGTAAAATTCAAACTCATAAATGACTCAAACTTCAGCTGCACAAAAACTATGGTAATTGTGAGTGAAAATAAAAAGCATTCATAAGCAGAACAGACCGTCTTTGATGCGACCTCGTGGTACTTTTTAACTAATATTCTGACGGTAACTTAGATGTGAAACATACTGTAACTGCGGTACAATCCCAGAGCTCTCCGAAGCAGGGGTAGCTGGTGTGACGGGTGTCATGGGGGTCACTGGGGTGTTAGAGAATGGAGTATTTCCTGGGAGTGCTGTTGTGGTCGAGCACGGTACGGCCTGGGAATGAAACAGTTGAGGAGCTTGCCCCAATGACCCTGGAAGGCATAGGTAAAAAAATAATTCGTATTAATTTACAGAACTACAAATAAATGAATACTTTAAAGATTAGCATTTCAGAACTAATGGCACAGATACCAATAATGGAATTGTTTGTGGTACCTGTGTTGGTCTGTTGTGCTGCTTGTTGTTGCCTCTGCTGTTCCTCAAGTATAGACAAACTGTTTGTGTTCTGCACTGGCTGGGGTGTCAGCCCCGAGCCATAGGGGATCATAGGACTGAACATTGGCAGAGGGGTCATGGCACCCTGAATATAAAACACATCAGACAACAAAAGAACCAAAACAATGTGATGTGAAAATTATTTTTGAAAATACAAAATCAGTAAATTGTATATTACCAAAAGTACAATTTTAGAAAAGCATTTGCTTTTCTAAAATTGTACTTGCATCTTCATGTTGCAGATTGAACTTTGTTGGAAAAAAAAGCCCCATATTTCTTTAATTAAGTGTCATGAGTGCCACAAGTGTGTTGTAGAAAATATAAAAAAGGTCTAAACAGAGACTGCTGAGAGTAACCTGGACTGTTACCTGAGGGGATGCCAGTTCCTGGAAGGGTGGTATACTGTTGTTCTGATCCATCTCCTCAGCACCGACACCCAGGAGCAGGAAGGAATCTGACAAAAGGCCAACAAATGGACCGAACTCTGCAAAATCAAACAGCCTCTTAGTTCTAGCTCGACTTTAGTCCCTACGTGCTTTCTGTTCCGTGCCTGTGTAAAGAAATGTCAGCGTCTTGATCTGCAATATATTTCTCAACACTGACAGCAGCAGCAAACATTAAAGCTCTTTGCAAGATTAACGTTCCGTAATTTTAACCATTCGTCTACTTTAACCCAGAGCATTCTGTCATTTTTATTGAATTTAGTGTACGTGGCAATTATATTAAAACACCAGCTAGCTTTTCATCAAGTTATAATATAATAGCTTTCATGAATAAAACAGTTAAACACACGGGAAGCTAGCTGAAATTAGCAGAAACGCTGATAAACGAGTTGTAGCAGCCGCAAAACAAGCGACTAACTTCAAGCATGTGACTTAAATCAATAAACGCTTTACCAACTCACGCACAAACCTTTGCAATTTAAAGCAGTCACGAGTCGACAAACGTAATTATTGAGCCTTCACTCGACTCGTTTCATCCCCGGGCTGCTCTTCGGCGCTAACCGGAAGAGGAAGCTTTAGCTTCCGCTGCGTCACAGTTCACAGACAGACGGAGCAAAGATGGCGTCGCTGAGTGACAAATCAGTTTGGGACGAAGTGGAGGATGGTATCGGCGAAGAAGTGTTAAAAATGTCCACGGAGGAGATAGTCCAGCGGACTCGTCTCCTCGACAGCGAGATAAAGATCATGAAGAGCGAGGTGCTGCGCGTGACGCACGAGCTGCAGGCCATGAAGGATAAAATCAAAGAAAACACGGAGAAGATCAAGGTGAACAAAACGCTGCCATACTTGGTTTCCAACGTGATCGAGCTGTTGGACGTGGACCCCAACGACCAGGAGGAAGACGGGGCTAATGTGGATCTGGACTCCCAGAGAAAAGGGAAGTGCGCCGTCATTAAAACCTCCACAAGACAGACCTACTTCCTGCCGGTGATCGGGCTGGTGGATGCGGAGAAGCTGAAGCCCGGAGACCTGGTTGGCGTCAACAAAGACTCCTACCTGATCCTGGAGACCTTGCCCACCGAGTATGACTCCAGAGTCAAAGCCATGGAAGTGGATGAGCGCCCCACTGAGCAGTACAGTGACATAGGGGGTCTTGATAAGCAAATCCAAGAGCTGGTGGAGGCTATAGTCCTGCCGATGAACCACAAAGAGAAGTTTGAAAACCTGGGCATCCAGCCACCCAAGGGGGTCCTGATGTATGGCCCACCTGGAACTGGAAAGACCCTCCTGGCCAGGGCCTGCGCTGCTCAGACCAAAGCCACTTTCCTGAAGCTGGCCGGTCCACAGCTGGTCCAGATGTTTATCGGTGACGGAGCCAAGCTGGTGAGGGACGCCTTCGCCTTGGCCAAAGAGAAAGCCCCATCTATCATTTTCATAGATGAGCTGGACGCCATCGGCACCAAGCGGTTTGACAGCGAGAAGGCTGGAGACCGAGAGGTGCAGAGGACCATGCTGGAGCTGCTCAACCAGCTGGATGGATTTCAGCCCAACATGCAGGTCAAGGTAAGCGTGCCAAGAAAAGTTTATTTACCAACTGTCATTAATACAACAAGAACATTTAATCTTTGACTCTTATTCTAAATCTATTACAATATAAGACACATTTAACTTTCACTGATAACAGCCCAACTCCGCAATGACCCCAGATTTGACCCTGGTTGTGTGCTTTATATTTTTAAGGTCATCGCTGCCACAAACAGAGTGGACATCCTGGACCCGGCGCTGCTTCGCTCGGGACGTCTCGACAGGAAGATTGAGTTCCCCATGCCGAATGAAGAGGCCAGAGCTCGCATCATGCAGATTCACTCCCGCAAGATGAACGTCAGTCCGGACGTCAACTACGAGGAGCTGGCCCGCTGCACCGACGACTTCAACGGAGCCCAATGCAAGGCCGTGTGTGTGGAGGCCGGTATGATCGCGCTGCGTCGTGGGGCCACCGAGCTGAACCACGAGGATTACATGGAGGGCATCCTGGAGGTCCAGGCCAAGAAGAAGGCCAACCTTCAGTACTACGCCTAAAGAATAATGTCTGAGTTTGTACGCCACTTTTTGTTCATCACTTATGTAAACACTTGGTATTAATGCTGATTACTTGGGTTAATAAAAAGAGGGAAATTTGGAAATGGCCTTTTATTTTTGCCAACCAGTTTGAGTTTATGAAATTCTTAGTGCCCTCACTTCAATTTATTACCGGTTTATTTTTTGCTGTGAAAAATTCATGACTAACAATAGAATAATGTATTATTCCTGTGTATAAAACATCTATTTGCTGAAAGATTTCTCTGCTACTCAGCTCACTTTAGCCTAAAAGTTCATTTAAATGGTCTTCTATCCCGATTATACTGTTTAAGTGCTGAAGTGTTAATCATATCTTTACCCTACAAATTGGACTTCAAACCAGTTTTAATAATTTGTACTGTTCTGACCAAATCATTTTAAAACACTGTAAACCTTTAAAATAATTCTAAGTTTGATGTATTTGTAAAATGTAAAAATTACAACACAGAAGTTTAGGTTTTAAAGGTTTCTTTTTCTCCTTTTGTTTGTTGTCCAAAAAATGTTAGAGAAACAGATCTGAGTGCAGAGACATGAAGTGAACAAAAAATAACATTTTTTCAAATTGTTTACATTTATTATGAATGGAAATAGAAAAGCGGAGCACAAATCCCTGCAACATATAATGAAAAAATCCAGAGACAGAATTTAGGCAAGGGAAGGTCATGAGCCAACTTCTCAAAATAAGAATGTTGATCGAAGTTTGAAAGCTCTTCTAAATTAGGATGCTTTGAGAGCAGAAACGAGAATCCCAAGTCAAACTGGAATAAACCTCAGGATCAACACTCCTATGTTGAGAAACCTGATGGGAAAGAGGTGAAACCAGCAGAGTGAATGTTTAACAGAGAAACCAAAGAGAAAACTCATTAATGTTGGAAACATTTTCCTTCGTCAGTCCTTCCTCAGTGGTATAGTCTGCTCGTTAAGGCCTTCTTTAGTGATGACGCAGATCCGGAGGGCATCTCCGGTGTAGACATCTCTCTCTGCAGCCGAGATGAAGACATCTTTGACCAGCTGAACTGCCTTCTCCCGAGTCAGAGGAACATGTTGCACTCCTTCCATGTTCTTGAAACCAATCTGTGAGAGAACATTTTAGAAAGAGTCCGCCTGTGCCCACTTCTCCACAGTAAGGAGGGGTTAGCCTGCGTTTGTTATCTACCTGGTTGTCTAGTAATGGTTGCAGCATGGAGCTGGCAGATCCTCCGGCCTTGTAGGTGTCTCTCTGGTAGGAGCCCACTGGGTCAAAGCTGTACACTGCTCCTTTGCCTAAATTGCACACATTCAAGATCAAAAGTAAAAAGAATTAAAAGAACATGGGGAAAGGTTCAGAGTATACTTGTGACAAAATATACACCAAAAAGTGCAGTATAAGTGTGTCAGTACAGCACTATGCAACTTGGTAACACAGCAGAAGACTAAGGAAGGCAACTTGTTTTGTCTTTGGATACTAAAATTTTGTTGTAATGCAACTAAAATACAAAATTTATCAATTTTAGATTATTTAACACACATAAGACTTAGTTATATTTATTAAATTACACTTCTGAGAGCAGAAATTAAACTAATCTTTAAACCTGGAGTTTATAAATTAGTACATACCTTCTTCATCTAGTCCACCAATTATGTTGTAGACATAGTAGGGGAAGAACCTCCGGCTGTACAAGATGGTGGACAGCATAGCTGCAATGGCTCCACTGGTCATAGTCTTGTTGTTTGAGTGTTTGTACATCTAAGAGAAGATAAAGTATTTACATATTTGAATGTCATCTAGTAGCTAGTGACCAGAGATATGTGGCTATCATAAAACAACTTTAGAAAACAAACGATTTGGTTACAGCTGATTGACAAATGTGACTTTAATGTCTTTATATCCTGAACTTCTTTCTATCATAGTGCAGCAGTAGCAGGGATGAAAATGTAAAACGCAAAGGCTTTTATTTGTCTAATAACAGGCAGCATTAGAAGTCTAGAAGAAATGTCTATCATATAATAGAAATGAAATCAAAAACAGCTTACCTTTAGTCTAGCATCAATGATCTTTGTCAGCGTTAGGCAGTCACCATGGAAACCACTGCAGCCGAGGACAGTTGTGTCCGTCCTGTAAGGAAAGTGAGACATAAAGATCAGGAACAGCCAGAGTGATTTTTTTTAAATTCTCAACTTCCAGCTACATTACTGAATGAAACAGCAAATAGCCTAAAGCTTAAAATAATGTGTACCACACTGTGCTCTGGTGGCGAGGTGGATGCACAGAGCTCATTTCTAATAGTTTGCATTATCACCCCTCTTGAAAACTGACACTCACAGCTTGTAGCATTTGGGGGAGTCCCGGCTGTGAATTGAGTAGCCTTCACTGAGCCTGGTATCTGATGCTACAATGGCAAAGTCGTCCCCAGCAACAGCTAGTACAGTTCTGAGAGTTAAAAATGACAGATTAGTTCATTTAAACTGGTGAAACATCGTAGCATCGCTAAACACAAACTGCTAACGGAAGCTACAGAACAAATACGAAACTGAAACTGTTACTTTCATACAATTTGAAATAAAATTTTGGATTAAATATTAAGATTAAAGTATTAAATGCTGTATATTTCAGAGAGCATATACACAAAATTTTAGACTTGAGTTTTTGTTCTGTTGAGGATTCGTTTGCTAACGTTAGCCAGTTAGCTTCAAGGCTAATTTAGCAGCAATTTAAAAGTTACAACTGACCCTCCGTTGTAGGCGTAAGGTGAAAACCGATGTTCTACTGGACCCGCGTAATGATAATCTTTCATTTTCCCAGGATCTCCAAAACTCTGAGCTGAAAGCATTATTGAACCACAAGGCTGACGACAAAAAATGGGACAAACTCGCTGTATCACCGCAATATGGCAGCCTCTTCCTCTACAGCGATTAGCGGCGTTAATTTAGGAGGTTCCGGTGAAACAGCGCCCCCACCGACCGGCCGTTTGTACAACACACGAACCAAAGCCTATGTGACCATCAACATGGAGTGTCAACATTTTTTTACGTCTTTGTAAAGCATGACTACGAGTGTGACAGCCAAAAGTGTTTCTCCTTTGTAATAAAATTCTATTAATTCAACGTGTTATTATTTTAATATAGTTAGAGTCATAAAGACCAAAATGTCAAATGGTATTCTCAAGTTTATCAAACACACAAAATCTAAAATTAACATAAGATCATTCAAACATTTTAAGTATTCTTAATATTGCTAATTTTGTAATGATAATAAAGACATCTTAACATATTTTAACTAGAATTCATTAGCAGGCTGTATTTATCTCTACAGGCATTAAAATGGACAAATAATAATTTGAGACTATTTTCATTATTTAAACAGCAGTATCAAGAGTCTTTTGCTGCTAAGCCCGACTAAGTAAACTGAACAAATGTAAAATGAATAGCTGTATTTTTACCCTTTTAAAGTGGCTTTTATTCCAAAGAAAAACAAAAAAATCAATTACTATAAAAAGAAACACACATTTCTCAAATGACCAAGTTATTATCAAGTATTAATGCAATAATACACAAATAATTTTAAAATGATAAAAAAATTCCCAAAAATTCACACAACTTTAGTGTAAAAGTGGTTTTCTTTTAGTACGACAAAAACAGACAAACCTGAAAACAATCCGTCACAGGAATGACTGCAGGACGTTAACAATGAAATGCCCGTCGCTGTCCTGTCTTTTAAAATAAAATTTCATCAAACATTAAGTAAAAATAATGAGATACAAAAACACAAAGACAGCTGTTGATGAAATGCTCCAGTAGTACAGGACAAAAAAAGCACCATTTCTTTTACTGAAAGTCTTTTGTTAACAGTTTAGAGCTGCACAAACACCAACAGACACGCTTCGTTTCCTGGAGGTAAGTTCTGGTTCTGATTGACGTCAGACAACGTTAACGCCTGACGGTTATCACCAGAAAATTTATCTCTTAATTACAAACACGTCAACTGTCACGAAGGAATTAACTGACTATAATTTCACTTGTTTGGTTTCCTTGATCATTTGGATATTTGACGAAGATCGTGCTTCAACAAAACATTTTTAAAAATCTTAGAAGAAATGAACCACAGTGCATCGGTAGATAAACTGGACTTATAAATGTTAATTATTTTTGAGCTGACTTTGATTTCTTAGGTGTTTTGACTGCTCCTTTCTTCTTAGGTGTGGTAAAGTTTCTGTCACAAACTTCACATATCCAATGACCTGAGGAGACACAATCCAATATTAATTATAAAACAGAAAAAAAGAGGAAGGTCAAGTACGTGAAGAAATATCACAAATCTGCGTTTCTCCATTCGCTTGTGATTTAAAAC